>VZTZ01012108.1:1278878-1409657 GCA_013400955.1 Drymodes brunneopygia
AAAAAATCGGCCCGGCCCGAGCCAGGCGGAGTGCAGCCAGCGAGGCTCCTTGGCCGAGAGCAGCAAAAGTAAAGTCTCTCTCTTTGTTCAGAGCGGAGCCGAGCGATATTGTTACTGTTACCTCCTGCATAATGTTGCCACGCGAAGCTGAAAGATGGGTCTGGGCTCCTTCTCCTCTTCTCCCCCCCCCCTCCCCCCTCTGCACCAACACGGTGCAAGGGGGGAGAGGAAAGGCACGTCTTGCCAGTCCACCGGAAGCCGAAAAGAGAGCTTCTCCAAGTGCTCACTGGGTTTTTATGAGTTTTTTGGAGGCGGAAGTTGTAGTAACTGCTCTGGAATACTTTATTTCCGATTCCGCCCCCCCCCTTTTATGCCGGGAAGTTTTGATATAAGTTATACCACCACACAGCTGACCACTTGATAAACCTGATGATTCAAAACAGAAACAGCCTTGGGAGGCAATACAGGAGTTGATGTTATGGTGTATAAAACAAATAAGGAATTTCCTTCTCCCTGATCAGAGTTCTCACTCTCTCCACAAGGGCAACTCGGAAAGAGAATGAGCAAGGACAGAGAGATGTCCTGACATTGTTAAAATTTTAAATCTTGAGAAAGTTCTTCAGAACTACTCTGTGTCTTTTCAAATATGCCATTAACATTTACAGAGGGAAGTCTGTCCTGGTTGTTCAACAACATTGGTTGCTAGAGCTGCTAGTGACCATTCAATGGACTCAGAGAATTACAGAGAGTGTAACCATCCATTTATCAAGGATGAATCAATCAAACCCAACCTGCAGGATTAGGTGGAGGCAGCTATAAGTATAGGGAGAGATTTTTCACTTCTGCAACTTACAAATTTTGCATACCCACATATGAATAGAAGCACACAAGTTTGTTATTTTCTGTTCTTCAGCTTGCAACTACATATATAAACACCTCACATTTGAAATCCTTCCAAAGATGTGAAATGTCCAGTGATGCAGGCCTGATATCCTGGCAGTTCAACTCAGCATCTCCAAATGAGCGTTGACGAGGTATGCACACTCATTTCTGTTTTTCTCAGGTGCTGATTCTATGAAAGAAGCCATGGTGCTGGATCACAGCAAATACCAGAATTGCTGCCCTTGAGTAATTTTAGCTTTACTGTATGGGAAAACAGTTGATTGCATCCATTTTAAAATTCAACTGCTGTGTTATTAATTTTTTAAAAATTATTTGTTCTTGGTGAAGGCAGTAATCATTGGCACAAATGGGTGCATGACTTGCAGCACGTAGAGCACAGACAGAGTCAGGCATGAAATTTTCTTTGGAGGCCACCAAGGAGTCTCAGCTGAGGCACCTTTTCAAAGTCCTGATGTAATGCTTGTCCACCAGCTGCACATATTTTGATTTTTTAGGCTTCCTTCAAGTACTTATGTTGAATATTTCAGAATCAGAAATACAGATGACTTTCAGTTCTTGGTTTCTGAAAATCCCCAAGTCCCAGGGAGCTGTAAGTGATCTGCTCATTTGAAAATGAGCTCACTGCTCTTCAATGACCTAACTATGATTATAAGAGCTTACTGGTAAGCTAAGATTGGAAAAAAATTGCAAATAGGCAAAAAATGAAAAAAATCTGCACACACAGTATTTACATAACTTGTGTAATACCTAGTGGGTGAGCCTGGCAGGGTCTGAGAACCAGGTGACAAAAGATATTTTTAATCCTTTTTCTCCTGATGCCGACAAAGAGTTGGGTGTAATTCTAGTTGTTCTCCTCAGCCCTCAGCATGCTGTATTAGATCTTATCTGGTTTTATTAGAGTAGTTAGTTTTTGTGCAAGTCTTTCCATACATGAGCTAAGCAAAGAAAATAAAGTAGGTAGGAATATTAAATGACTACACTGTTAGATTATGTTTTCTTTTGTTATTTACAGCAGAGCAAACAAAGCTTATGTACCACCATCTTTTTTGAAGGAGGTTTATGCTCAGGCAGAAGAGGTTTACATTTAATTTTTTATTTAAAATCCCATTTTTTAGTCTTATTTGGAAAATGCTGACAATTTTGAGAAAGTACATATTTAGCCACTGTCTGTTTCCACTGGATCCTATGCCTAACCCATCCTATTACAAGGTTCCAAGGCCGCAGGATCTTACCAAGTTTCCTTTCAATCTTCCAGATGACCTGCAAGTATTTCAGTAAGTCTTGTGTAGAATCCTAATACAAAATTATATCCCTTAATTAAATGAAGAACATGCAGTTCAATACCCAAAGATTTTTTTAAAACAGGTTTTTCTTTTAAATGTAATTATAGATAGAATTTATAGCTGGTTTTATGAAAGCATATCAGACAAAGTATATCAGTTATGTTAATTTTAAGATTTTGCAAACAAAGAGAATATCATCAAAAGCTCAGGAAAACTTTTAGTTCCCAGATGCCACGAGGAACTAATTCCCCTTTTGAAAAATCTCCTCTATGTGACTGTAACTGATGTACTAATTTTCTAAACAAATTTTCTGAAAACAGGTTCTACTTCAGATCAACCTTCTGGAAAGCCTTTCAGGTGCTAAACTAATCTGAAACTTCAGGCATTCACAAAATATATCTAATTTCAAACAGTGTGGTGGAGGAGCAATTGTCACTTTAGCATGCTCAGAGAGGTCCGGACCTGGTGCACATGCAGTTGCTGCTGACTGCATAGTGAGTGTTAGCTGGGACACCTGAGAAATTCTGCTCAGTGGCCCTGATCTACCTGTGCCAGGTATCATTCAATCATGGAGCAAAAATACCGTCCCTACTCCAGAAAACTCCCTGTCAACACATGGAACAGGGAGGACACAAGGATGTGGACAGATGAAGGGACATCAGGGAGGGGACAGCAAATAGATCTGTCTTGAGTCATAGTATGTGTCTGGTAGAGCCCTGGTGAAGACAAAATTCTGAATCAAATACTTGCATCTTCTTTTTGAATCTCATTAAAGCTACAAAATATCCACAACTATGAACTAACTTTTACTGTGTAATTAATTGGGGCTTATTCTGCTTTGCATCACAGATACTTTAAAGATCTGTAAAGACCATTAGGACTACTTTGATTAGGACCTGTATTGGTGGCATGATTGATTTTAAGGGTTAGTGGAAGGACTGTGATGGGATTTGAGTTCAGCTATAAAATTTTGAAGTAAATGCAAATTTGAGGATGAGAGATTGCCTCCTTGTTTAAATGTTTTTATAAAAGCCTTCCTTTGTTTTTATTTCTTCCCTATGTAACTAAATAGTTATTCTGGAAATATCATTAAAATGGATTAAAAAGAAATATTATTCATAAAAGAAGTTTCATGATTATGTTCTATTTTCTCCATGGAAAATAGTAGGGTTTTAATGCAGTTGAATGTCAAAGCCCTGAAGATGTAATTGTTGTGCTTTTGAAAGGACAACATTAATTAAATGAATGTGTCACTCCACGGATTAGCTTTTCTCCCTTTTGGGTAGTTGCTGTTTCATCTCTTTTGTGCAGAACCTGAGGGTGAAAAAGTCACACAAAAAACCTGAGAAATGAAAGAAATTAAAAGTACATTGAAATTGCTGGCTCTATCTCCTCTTCAGCTAATACTGACATAAATAGAAAGGATGACCACAATATTCTGGAACTGCCTTGCCATGCAGAAGGTGATTCAGAAATAGAGGAGGTCCAGAAGAATGATGGGGGTGGTAAGGGGACAGGAACAATTCCAAATTTAATAACATTGGAAAATTTGAATCAAACCCGAACTTCACTAAAGTTACCGAGCTTCTTTTCTGCAATTTGGAAATATCAGAACAGTGCAGTTTCTCCAGTGGTTTAGTATTTGACTTTTTGCAGCTTGAGGAGGGGTGATAAAACAACTGAATTTGTAGTTAGCTCCAGAGAGCTCCTGCACCTTGGGCACGTATGTTGCTAAACGCTGGAATAAAGCCAACAGTTTTGTGCCTCCAAGAGACTGACCTCATTGCAAGGCCTTAGGAAGCAAAGTATTTTAGGACTGGGAAAATCTTTATCAGCTAACTATACTGGGAAATGTTTGGGTCTGAGTTAAAAGTTACATACAAGGGTGTGTAGCTAAAAACGATAGGTGCTTATCTGCTGTACTTCAGAGTGCTTTTTATACCATTCTGTATGCAGTATGTGGTATGGATGAACCTCTGGAATTAGCAGATAGTATTTTTGATAGCTCATGCTTTGATCATTTTGTACTTTGTCACAGCTGGGAGGTCTATTAAAAACTGTTGCAAAAGCTGAGCATTCGTTTGAAAGGGTTGAATTTTGAAACAACAGGAAAATAAGGAAGAAGTGAATGCAGATTAGAAGGGATGTTTTACCCGCCAAGTGAAGCCATAAGCACAAGAGCCTCCTGAGCTTCCAGTTTTGAGAATTCAAGATGGCTCAGATAGCTGTTTGGGCCTAAGGTTTATTATCACTTGCACACTGGGGGGAAAGAATGAATATTGATCATGTTGATATAATTCTAGGAGGCAACTGCAGAAATTTCTCAAAATTTCTTGGTTTTGTCTTTCACTTCCTTTCAGTTTTGATGCTGAATGTGAATCTTCAAACTAAGATATTCGCAAGAGATTTCTATTTTGAGAGCATTTTATGATGAGTGCATCACATATCTTTGCAATGTGATAATTCAGCACTTTATGGCAATGATTTCACTCTGTAAAAGTTGTAATTCAAAAAGCTAGGGAAAAGACCATAAAACATTGCTGGAATTGTAGAAAAATTGCAAAGTCTAAGTCACCTAGCAGAAGCTTGGAAATTTCAGTGAGCTGAGTTTCAGATTTGATTCAAATATTCCAGATTCACTGAGTTGTGGTGGTTTTCCTTAAATGATCTTCCTGACCTCATTTAATAAAAATATTTTAAGAAAAATAAAACTCAAGACTGATTTAGTCTTTGATATTTCAGAACCTTGGTGCAGAGGTGTGGGAGCAGTGTGTGTGTGTGTATGTGTATTTGCACTTCCCTGAAACCTTTTGATGATTTTGAAAAAGATACTATTTTACTCAAAATATCACCTTGAAGAGTCCAGTTATGGTAGTGCATATTTCTCTTGTTATGCATTAGCCAATGTCTGGTATGATGGAGACCTAAACCACCTATTAGGTAAAAGAGTGAGTTTTAAGACCTACATCACATGAAATCTGCATCTCCCAATAAATACTGAAATATGCAGCTATTGTTATCCTCTTCTATGGACCAGAAATTTGAATTGAGGATTAAAGAAACTTATTCCAAAAATACATTTTTTTAAATTTCTGAACTCTGGGTAAAGAAACTATGTAGTCAGAAGTCATATCTTATGGTAAACCCAAATTTTTGTTGTTGCTAAAAACCTTAAATAGGTCAAGATTTGCACCAAAGTCATAAAAGACTGTAAGAAGTGGCATTCAAACAAAAACCAAGCTTTGGATTCTGGTGAGAGGCAATATTGAGTTAGTTGCTTCAGAAGGAAGAGCTACTGAAAACCAAAACTTTAAGCCCAAAACCTCCCAAGGAGAAACAGATGGTTTTGGCTTAGTATGTGTTTATCTGTCCTTAAAATTCCAGTTTCATGTCTTCAAACTCATAAAACAATGAAGAACACCTTTAATATTAGCAGATGAATATGTTGGTATCAAAAGGCAGCTCCAGTCAAACTGTTGATGAACTATATGTTAGAAACTGGTTTAAATTCTGTTTTTGTATCAACATCACATAACACCACGATCTGACTTCTCGAGAGCGTGAATGAGGTAGTGTTAAACTAAAATTTCTAACTCCATTTAGTCCCTGCACAACAAAATGTTTCCATCCGTGCTAATAATCACATGGATCACATTTCAAGACTAATGTTATGGATTTGCTGAAGTGAAGGAACTCCAAACTGGATTATCTTGCACACGGATTTTCTCACTGATTCCCACAATATGAATATACTTAAAGTGTGCTGCAAATGGGTTTGGCACTATGCACGCTGTCTGGTAAAATAGTCCCTCAGCTGTCTATAGACTAAAAAACAAACTGACAAAAGTTTTAACTATTGAGAAGGCAGATAGCAAAAAAAACTTGAACATATTAGAAAAACTTAGCTGCAAGTGTTGTGATGAAAGACAACTAATTTGTTTCAGGAGTTTTTATGTCCATTGATTATAGCCGTGACCCATTGCTTAGAATTGATAAACTGAATTTATAGACTAACATTACAGGATTTCTTCCTTTCTTCCTGAACTCAATGAAGTATCATCACTTACCTTGAAAAACAGCATTTTTACCTTATAATGTATTGAAGTACTGAATCTATTAATTTTTTCCAAAGCAAAAATGTTAGAGAATGCCTAGCAATCAAAGTTGTTTAATGCATTAAATGGTCCCTGTGAGCCAAATATCAGCCTTGGCCATTCAGTGGGAAGGGTGGTGTGTTCTCCAGATGACAGTGGATCAAATTGTCATGATACACAGAGATCCACCCAGAGAATCTGGGCACCCTTATTTCCCAGGCATGCCAGAGGAGCTTAGGAGTGCTCAGAAATTTGTATCTTGTGAGGCTTCTAGATGAGGTCCTGGTATAGTGGTTATTCAGACTGATGAGTTCTGTTCACAGTGTTCCTTTCACAGGGGCATGAGACTTGTCATCTAGCTCATGAACCATGCTTCCCTTCTGGGCAACATCCTGCCACTTACAATTCCAGAAAAATGAAATGTATAGCCTCTTAGTAAATGAATATATATATATATAAATTGGTAATTTTAACTTGCAAAGTTAGTGATGTTTTCTTCATTGCACTGGTCAGGTTCCAGTGCAACTTGAGGTGACCTGGAGACAGTGCTGGCCTGAGAGTTTGATATAGAACCAGCAGGAGGGACTCTTTTTTCTATAACAGTTTGTTAAGTGTTGCTAGAGTCCCTGAAAATTTTTCAGAACTGAAAATTCACAAATTCTGTATTGCGGGCCACAGGGTAGGTGACAACATTTTGGCCAGTCTTCTTCATGTCCATGAAAATCCAATATAGTTCAGATTATTCAAACTTTAGCTAGACAAGAGTGAGTCAGCCTTATCTAATGCCATCTATCCTAGAGGGGTGATCTCTAGTAAGCATGTACCTGTTTTCTATTCCCTTTCCTTGTTGACATTTTTCCACCCAGATCTTTACCTACTCAGCTGCTGCTCTCTGCCAGGCTTTTCCACATCTCTTCCCTTCCAGTAGCAGGTCTGTCTTGGGTTTGCCCTGAGGACTCATGTGCAGATTTCCTCCTCCTCTCCTGGTCCAATTTGTTGACTTCACTGTTGGGTTTCTGCTTCTCTTGAGAAAGTTTACGACCATCCAGAAATTACCTCTGCTAGGAAATTATTCTTTTCCTTAAAGGAATGTGTTCTTAAAAACAACACTAACCTTTCAGGGTAGACTCAAGAGATGACTAATATTTTGGCAGCCTTTCAGTAGTTCATATTCTCTCCTCTTTCTCTTTCCTTTCAGTTCCATTGTGTGGATTTTCTAACTCTCTTTAGAGCATAATTGGAAAACATATCTTTGTTTATTTCTTTCACCACACTCTGTTTTTTTTCTCTCTAGCTCATTTTCCTGCTCTGGGAATACTAAGTACTGTGACAAATAACAATGGATAAGCAATGCTTTAATGACCGTTGTCTTTAATTTCTTGAGGTTCTGTCAGATATGGTTTTTGTCTTCCTCATTTTTTGCCATCTGTGATGAAGACAATGCAAGTCTTAAGATTTTTCAGTAGACAGGCATCTGTAATAATTCTCCACTTTTCTTCTTTCATCTCCAGAAATTGAGCTCAGTCTGTCCTCTTCAGAATTAAAGGATTTGGAAAGTATTGACAGTATAAATCTCTGTTCCTTTTCTCTCATCCAGCTGAAATGGTATGGGCTTTGTTTCACTTTTTAATTTTTTTTTTTTGTGAAGAGGCCAGAAGATTACTGGGATGTCACCAGTCTCCTCTGCTAAGTTGCAAAATTGCCAACTTGAAAAGGTTCCTGGATGCTTCTCTTTCCCAGCACACGCTGTTCTACTGTTCACACCATTTATTCTAATACTTGTCAGGCATGCAGTGCCTTTTTTTTTTTAAACACTAATCAGCCTGAAGAACCCATGAGGATGTGTATTAGTGCATTTTCAAGGAAGAGGTATTCAGAATGATTAATTTCTGAAGGACAAAGGGGTGAAAGCCATTGCAACTGCTGGCTTCCAGAGCAGTTTCAGTCTCAGAGGTGACTTCAAGGCCAGGTTTCCAGCAGTGTTGGCCTCCTGTATCTTCTGCTGCCTTTGGCTGGGGTGTGAGGAGGTGGCCTGGTCCATGTCTGCTTGGGGACAGCCATGTGGAGACTTGCACTAGCATGAGGCATCCCTGTGACCTTGCTGAGCACAAGAGAATGCTGGGGACACAGCCCTGTAGGAGGCTTTCCAGATCGTTGACCCAAGGCTAGTCACAGTAGATAATCCCTTCTGACAGCTGACTGGACTCATCTAAGAACAGTCTGGGAACCCACTTTGTTTGCTGCCATCTCCTCCATTTAGTTCCCATTTTGGGAATCTCATTTGGATCCACACAGTTTTGCTCATTAGAACCTTTCTTCTAACACCTAGCCTATATAATCTATCATTTGTGCATATGGGCTGAGCTGCAGAAAGGATTAAGAGGTGATTACTGGCTTTTTTTTTTTTAATGGTTCTTTAATGCTCAGTTTTTTTCTAAACAATTAGACAATGTTGTTTGTCATGATCACTTTTCATTTCCATCCAGAGGTGAGTCTCCTTTTAGCATGCCACTTTATCCCATCTCATCAGCTCTATGCTGTTGTAGGATGAATGAAGTACAACACATTTTCTGTGGGACTGCTGCTCTTGGGAGCAGAGAAGCAAAAGTGGCTCAGCAACAGAGACATGCTTGTAACATGGAGACTCCATCAAACTGCACTCTAGATATAACAGTGGGGGAACAAATGAGCTCCAGAATAGTCGGGGTAGCTTGGAATCATTCAGTGATCCCACAGGAAATACCACTGCCTCTTTTATTGCTCTGCTGTTAGGGATGTAAGCAGCACAGGCAGGTGGAAGGGAGCCCCAGGGAAGTAGAAAGGAAAGGCATTGTCCATCAGGACCCTTTGACAGTGCCATTCCCCTCTGTGGTCCAAGATCAGGGAGGACAGACCCTCGGGGCACACTGCAGGGTGTCCCATAGCTGGCAGAGGGGATCAGTAGTGTGCAGTCCAGTTTGCTCTGCACCTGTTGTGAATGACTTTCTGCTTGGCTCACTTTCCTTTTCCTTGATCTGATGTAATTTTTACAGATGAGGCATTCATGGAAAGATTCCAACAGACCTCTAGTAACTTTTTCCATTGAATAATGCTTTATCCTTTTAAAATTGTTTCAAATAAATATGATAATTAATAGAGATAGGAAAAAAATTAGGAGCATAAGGCATTTTTGGAGGATGAGCAAAGACCACCCGGTATATCACATATTTCCCTTACCCACATATCTTCCTAGGCCAGCTCTAGCCAATTGCTGCACAAACAGTTCTGATATTACAATCCTAACTGTTTTATTGGTTATGCCTAGATTTGTCACAGGCATAATTACAAATTTTGCTGTACTGGTGACCAAAGAACCACAGAACATCCCAGAAATGATAGAAATCAGGGCTGCTAGGAACTTTAGCTGATCATTATTTCCACTGCTTTCATGACCACTTGACATGCCTGACAGATATTTGTCCAACTTGTTCTTAAAAGTTTTGTGTCTGCCATTGTGCTGCTTTGGTCTCCCAGCTACACCAGTGTTGCACTTCAGTAATCACCCCTCAACCACTGCTGTTGCCTAACAGCAGGAATTCTCGCTCCCAAAAGTTTCCATTACCTCTAATGAAACTAGTGTTGGGATGATATTTGGAACCAGGGATATGTTTTACTCTTCCTGGGTAAAAAAAGTCACCCCAGAGTTCCATTGCATAAAGCCCACTGATATACATTAGAGGTACAATTTCTCACCTATGCATTCAGAAGCAGATTGTTTTTGCCAATCGCAGTAGCAGCAAGGATAGTCTTGAGAACCTGCTTCTCCTTTCTTTCCATATAAGTTTTTTTATTTATATAGGTGCTCGTAAGAGGAAGTGCTCCCAGTGCTCTGGCACCTTTGCCAGACTCTAAGCATATTAAAATGATCATTTTCCATTTCCTTGAGTGTAGCCCTGAAACAGCAAGATCAGAAGGAAGGAAATGAGTTCACCCCTCTGCCATCTGCTCCTTTATGTCCCTCCATTTGTCACCCATCTCCTTGCAGGCAAGGAATACAATTCCCACTCAGAGACTAATAACTGCATGCGGATTTGGTGGGGGAGGCGGATGTTTTCCAAGATATTGAGCTCTAATGGAAAATTTCCTGCTATGCTTCTGCTCCTGCAGCAGTGAGTCTCAGCAACAGCATGTTGCTATGGCAGGTCTGACTAGCTGCTATGGGGAAAAGAGGATGTCTCTTGGGAAATGTCTGGCTTCCCAAGACTGGTTTTATAAACCAGGTCTTGAAGACAGCCCATTGCCAGTGCAAGTCTGTGGACAGCCCACATTTGGTATCTCCATGAAAGGAACTGCCTCATCAGATGTGAAAAACTGAGCTGATTAACTGCAGCCTGAACCAAACCACTGCCCTGAGCAGAGCCCAGCACCATCATCTCATCTCCAGATGACACAGGCTGTTCCTGCGTTCCAAAGTCCATATCCAAACAAAAAATAAATAAATGCAAGAGTGCAATCCTTTAGCCATCTGGTAAATGGAAAATTCAAACTTTGCCACAGAGGTTGCTAATCTCCTCCTGGCAGCTGGGATGCTGACCAGACACCCTGACGCAAATCCAAGCAGCAGAAGGCAGGCACACACCTGTCAGGAAATGCGAAGAAAGCGTGGCTCTTCCGACTGCTCAGCACAAGCAGCCAGTATCACCTTCCCAGGGCCAAACCCCTCATGTCTCAAAATGCTACGTAATGCAGCTGGCAGCTCCAGTCAGTGGAGTCCGTGCTTTTAAATCAGACTGTCACTGGTGTATCGTCCTCGCCACATCCCATGGTTCTTTATTTATGTGGTCCACACGCCTTTGTGGGTGCTACACAAATCTGAGAATAATGCTGGCAAAGCAACTTTTCATCCCCTCTTTTATGAGCATCCTATCCTGAGCAAGAGGACAGTGAGGTGGGGCAGGAGTAGAGGAAACAGCTGGGTTTTATTTTTGCCATGTCTACCGAGGGGCAGAGATGAGGAGTATAAGGAAAGGCAAGCAAGTGAACTGTTGCTCCTGTTTTAAAAAGAAATATTTAGACTCCTGTCTCCAAGGATCTGGGTTATGAGTCCTGAAGGAATGGGAGGAAATCCTAAAATCTCAAGGTGCAGTACCAGAAGCAACATGGGAAGAGCAGAATGCCCTGACCTGAAAGCCCTGATGACATTTGTTGGTTTCCCATTCAGTGCTGGTTTTTTTTAAGCTCCTGCCAGCTTACCTCATGCACTGCATGGTGAGCTGAAGTCAGACTCTTAAAACTTTTATCTTGTGAGGCTCAGAGCACTCAAGACCCTCTCTGGACTTGATCCAGTACATATCTAATGAGGAGTGGATAGACTGGAGTGCCTGACAGCCACAATCTGCGCCATCGATAAGAACACAGTGCTACACTGGTTTCAGACCATGGCAACAGTAAATCCAGCCTGAGCCTGCTTCAAAGTGCTCTGAGGGACATGCCTGCCTTTAGATCATGGCTGGCAGGTGGGAGCTCTGGGCTCTCCTTGTCTTCCTTTGCCACATGTGGTACATGTCAGTGTGACAGGAGAGCTCTGACAAGCCCTGAGCTGGGGGGACCTTCTGGCTGCTGCTGCTGGCAAGGCAGGCAGGGCTGTAGCTGGCTGTCCCTGCTTTTGGCCAGGGCTCTGCCCTCTAGAACTGGAAGCCTGGCCCAGGCAAGAGCTATGCAGCAAAAAAAGACTCACCTGCTTGGCCTGGCTCTTTAATCAGGAAGGGATCATTCTCTGTGAAGAACTGTGTCCACAGGCAGAAGAAAACGTCAGAATGGACTGCCAGAAATAGGTGCCTGATTTGAGCCCAGTCAGGTGGACTATTATCAGTAGTTAAATGCATTGGAGCAAAAAAAAGTGAGACATGCCCTGTTTATAGACTTCCACTTTAACAAAGTAAATTCGCTTTCCCTGCTTTTCACTTCTTTCATCTCTCTCTAAATGGGGATTCTATCTGAAGCATTTTACAGTTACAAAGGATGGAGAAACAGTTCAGAAACCGGCATTATGTTCCTTGTTTTCCCATCCTATTCCCATGGAGATTTAGGGAGGAACTGCTCCAGACACAGCATTTGGCAGCATTTGGTCTTTATTTTTTTCAGAGCCCAGAAAGCTCTGTTTCTGTTTGATCCTGATGAGACTGGTGTTGAGGAATTTGCCACCAGTAAAAAGGCCATTGAGCTTTCAGGGAGGATGAGACCACAAACATTCTCTGCTGCTCCTGGATGAGAAAGGCTAACGGCATGCACAGTAGCCTCATTTAACCTGAGTGCTGCCCCTCAGACATCCTGACATCAGAACCTGCCGCGATGGCAAAACAGCACTGCTCCGAGTCTGCAAAACTCATCAGCATATTCTGCTGCTGCAGGGACTGGGGCCAAGCACCAAAGACAATCTGCCTTTGAATGCAATCAAACACGAGTTTCTGCTCTGAAGGCTGGAGGGGAATGCCAGGAGGACAATTTGAGTGCTTGAGAGACGTCTAGCCCCAGGGCCAGGCAGCATGCCAGACTGCACCGACCCGCTCAGCCACCACTGCCTGTCTCTGTCCAAGAAAACGCTGGGTCATTTTAAGAAGGTTTGAAACCAAGACCTTCGGTCTTCCAATATTGAAAAGCTACCCAAACCGTTACTGTGGCTACTATGGCTAAGGGCAAAAATCACATAATGATTTACCTTGAATTGTCAGGATCAATATCTAAGGGGAAAATGGCAGTGTTCCAATATTATCACATTTGTTTATGGTTTAAAATGCATTCAGCATAGATTCAGAGTATTTTCAGGCTGAAGAAAAGAAGGTTTACAAATACTAACAGGCTGGGCACCTGTTAGACCTCTTGCTGGTCTCTATCCAAGCTTGAATCCAAGCGCTTTTTGCCATCAAGGTGAAATTCCAAGCTACAGCAGTGCTGGAAATTTGCTCCTCATCCATTTTCCCCTCTAGTTCCAGGAATGAAATAACACTATAAAAAATGCATCAAAACAAGCCTGGAAAAATATTTGCTCTAGTGCAGAAACCAGGAGATAAGAAGATTCATGGACCACAGCAGTTTCTGTGCATATGTACCCAAACTGAATCAAATTTAATTGGCAATTATTATTATTTCTCGTATTATTATTTCTTCCAGACCAAGTTTTCTGCAACAGTTGAACTACTACATTGTTAGTTCTAATGTCTGTGTGCCTCTCTCTAAGACAGATCTTATTTGTACTGTCCTCTATAGCAAAGGACAGTAATTCTTATACAGGATGTGATTTATTGTCTCAGCCGTTGTTAAACAACACAGGCTGATAGTTGGTCTGCCGAATAAATTATTAGGTGAATAAATCTGAGGTGTGCAAAAGACTCAGTGAAACTTCTCACCAATATTTCACTCTCCTGTCTGAATAAAGGTCTTTTGCTTGGACTTTTGAATAGCTGAGTCCGTATATTTTACAATCCCAGCATTAAATATATTATTTCTTTCAAGTAGAGTTCCCAATGAAATAAAGGCTGGTGAATCAGGATTGTTGGCATTTGCAGTGGGAAAAGAGCAAAGCAGCTGGTAGGAGCCCTCAATGGGTTTGTGTCTCAGCAAGCAGTGCAGCCCTCACTGTGGCTGTGCCCAGAGCTCGCTGCCTGTGGCTCTGACACGGGGAATGGCAGACAGCTCTCAGTCCTACCAGCCTTCCCCTATTTTATACCCAGGCATTCAGGTCTTCTGGTGCATGCCCTGCACTGTCAGAAACTGGGCTGCTGAGCCACCACCCCAGCTGGATATCATTGAGTGTGTCCTTTCCCTGGTACAGAGAGGGTCTTGCTGCCTTTTTAGTTACTCAGGGGTGACCATTTGTTGTGGTTTAGGAATGGTGCTCTTCAATTCAGTGTTTCCAGTGAGACTCTCCAAACTGCATGCCTCTGTCTTGCTATCCCACTTTTCCCTCCCCCTCCCCATTCGAGTAGGATGGAGAGGGAAACTGGAGGCACAAAAGGAAAAGATCACGAGTCTAGATAAGAACAGCTGACTGGAAACAGCAATGAGATTAAAAAAATGAACAGTAACAGCAAAAATATAAATAATAGAAGTGGATAAAGAAGAGAGTGATTCACATGCCCGAATGCTCACTGCTCACAACCTGACTGCAGCCTTGTCTGCAAGAAAGTCCTTCCTTCTCCCTGCTTCCAGAAATGTTGTGAGGAGGTATAGAAACACCTTCGGGTCCTACCCATGCCCTCTCCTGGTTACTGCAAAAAGGTAATCCAGGACACCATTACTAGTCTGTTCTTCTGCCAGGCACAAAGATACCTCACCAGCTCAGCAGATCAAGCCAATAGACATATGGCAGTCAGTTACAGCCCCCATTTTAGAGCTGGGGGTGAGGACAAGGAGGACTTTCCTACTGTCCCACACCAAACACCCTCCCATGGCAAACCAGAGACCTCCCAGCCCCTTACCTTGTAGCCCTGCTGACTCCTCTCCCTTTCCCTTGCTTAGTTTCTCTCATGGTTTGACACAGTAAAATGCTCACTGGAAAACAAGAACTCCCAAACCATTCCTGCTTGCAGATATCAGGGAAGCTGAGCTTTGCCCTGGCAGCATGTGTTGGTCTCCTGTCCAGTGGTGGCTGTGGGAGTGGTCCAGCCTTGCCACAACAGGGCTGATGGGGCACACAGCTAAGCCCCCCTTCTTGCCTCACAAAAGGGCTTTGAGAGGGAAAACCCTTTAGTAAGCAACGGGATTAATCACACCTGGGGTGGGAATGGCAGATTGGAAGTGCAGAACAAAGGGAAAAGGTGGCTTTGATTACAAAGATTCATGAAGTCATCACTCAGAGAAACCCAGCACTTGGGGAAAGGCCATGTTGCTTGGAGAGGGAGAGCAGGAGAGGCTTTCATTTTCATTTGTTTTTCTTGGTCCACAAAGCAGAGATCACACAGGGAATGCCATACCCCAGCACCACCTCACCACACACCAGCTGCTGAGATGTGAGCTTTGTAGTCCTGCTCTGCCCATGAACATCTCCCTAGGGGATAAATCCTCCCCCTTTTCACAGGCATTTCTGTCCAAACCGAAAGAATATTAACCAAGATGGCTTTGTGTGTGAGAAAAGGCAAACAATCAGTTGTACAACTGTGACTCCTCTGTGTGCAGAGACCTTCATTCTGTTTCCCTGTTCTGTAAAGAAAGGAAGGGGATTTACATAGTACAGCAGCAATGGATGTCTCAGGGGGACAGAGACTGGAGAGTTAGCTGCTTGGAAAATTTCAGTGTGAAACTAAAAACATTAAACTCTAATTAAAAAAAAAAAAAGAAAAAAAAGAAAACTTCACTTTAGCTTTCAGCCAAAAATGGCAAATTATGGAAGAATGTTGGTTTCTTATGAAAAAGTAAGAGAAGAATTTCCAGGAAAGTTTTTGTCTAGTCAAAAATACACTGTTCCATTATAAAATAAATAATAAAAAAAGATTAGATCAGACAATTTCTTCCCAGTCCTGGTTAGGCCCAGCATTCCTAAGAGGACAATACCCACTAGATGTCAGTCTATTGCCATGCAATAAAAACAAATGAGCCAGAAATGTCATCAGGAGTTTTTTGGGATGAGGATATTTCCACTGAGCTGTCTTCTGTCAAAAATGTTGCCAATAACTCCCTAATTTCTATAAAATTCCTAAGCTTTGTGTTTCCAGAGTTTTTCAAGGCCGTTGCAACACATTCCATGGATTATGCCAGCCAGATATTTTTCCACTACCACATCTAACCCCCAACTGACCTTTGAGTCCCTAGATTTTAAAAAACTTTTAAGCAACATTTGAACAGCATATAAAAGGAGTGTAATCCCCCTGACTTCTCTATCACTCATGCCTCCCCTTTCAGTTCATGGTATTGCAGGTTTCCTAGAGACAGACAACCAAGCACTTTATTTAGCTGAGGTGTGGGTACACAGCAAAAAAATATCCATTCTTCAATATTTTAAATAGCTGAAGAAAATGCCTCTCACCCTGATACCAACATGTGAAGAAAAAGAGAGTGGATTGATTCTATGAAACACAGATGTGAAAAAAAATGCTAAGATTTTCCTGCTCTCAGCAATCACTCATTTTGGGATTGAGGTATTCCATGTAAAGGCCAAAAAAGCCCTTTGAGATAATGACTCCAGAAAAGTTTATTCTTCCCACCACCTCTGACAAGTGCTATGATACAGTAAATTGCTCTCTTTCACTTTCACCCCTGAACTGACTTCAGTGGAATTTGTGTCAGTTGTATCACAACACTTTCTAAAAGTTGTGGTCTGGGTTGTGGGCTGTTTCAGTATATTCTGCTGCTTGTGTCTTCATCAGTACTGTTTGCACCTTCTTCAATATTTATTCTGTTTCAAGAAAAATTTTACCTCTGGCATGGAATGCAATAAGGGAAATTGTTTAGGCCTTAGATCAGAATGGCACTTTCTTTCCTAGATGCAAACTTTAATTTTAGGAGGCTTGCTCACATATTTCTGCTGCTGAATTAGAATTTGAATGTTCAGAAGATCAAAACTCCCTTTCACATACACATACAAATATGAAAACAAGGGCAATTCAGATTTGGAGTGTTCTGTACATGACAAGTCAGCTTTTCTGAATAGCACATAGAGACACCTGAGCAAAATTTCAAGTACAGAATCTGTTAGGGCATCTGGGTTGAAGCCTTCTCTTGGTGATCAGTTGTGAGTCCTTCATTCTCAGAAGAAACTCTGTGTCTTAAGAAAAATAAAATTCTTTTTCTGAAGATTTTTTTTGTAGAATTATTTTGCACCCATTACTTCTGCTGAATTCCATGGTTTTACATAGCTCCTATGCTTTTTAACACCAGATTATTGGGAGACAGAAAGTCAATTAGGAAAAGAAAAAAAAAAAAGTGTGTATCAGATCTATGTTTGCAAGACCAGACAAAATTGGAAAGAAAAGAAAAGCTCTCTCAGTCATAAAACTTCAAAGCCTCACTTTTCCTTACAGAATAGAGAATGCAGGGGTGAAAACTGAGAAACATATCTCCTCGTGCTAAATACCCTCCTGCTCTGCTTAGTGGTGGGCATCAAGCCATGCTTCACAGTAATGCTTGTGGGAGAGACCAAGGGACAGTTTTGGCAGGCCACCAGTCCTATGATGGTAATGAGAGGAACACATTTAATTAGAAATACTGAAGCCTCATCTTCCCCTCAAGAAACTGCTGTGACTCAGTTGTACAAATTAAACTTGTGGCTGGCAAGAGAAGTGTAAAAAGGTAGTTAATAGATCAGGATGCTTGGTGTTTACTGGACCTTAGTGCCAAAAAAATTGTCATTAGTGAGACCCGCACGCATACAACTCTCTCAAAAGGAGCCTGAAGAGATCAGCAGCAACAGTTTTGGGGAAAGCACCAGCCCTGTACATGTTCTGATTGGCAAGCACTATTTCCAGCCACATTTGGCTTTCATTTACAAGTCATGCTTTGCACATGGGGTCTGTCTCACAGGTGTAGCATGTTCCAGACAGCAGAGATCAAACAAAATTGGATAAATCTGCCTATTGAGACTTAACACATGATGTATACTGGAATATATGATACAACACCTTTGGTCCTCTGCACTTATTCATAAGTTGGAATATGCTCCTATTTAAAGAGGTTCACTGTAAAACTGTTGTTTAATTTGTTCTAGCCTAACACCTTCAAATCATCAATTGGGATTTTCCTTGTAACTGAAAGAGTTTATGTGAGCTGTGACATCTCAGGTGTGTCTTTGTTTTTCATCAGATCCAGGACGATTACACTGTCTGCTGGTGACAATTCTTTATTCCAGGTCTTTGGGAATGCACAGTAATCAAGTAGTTGAAAAAGCAAGGGAGACAACTTGCTCTCTTTCTTTGCAATTTCACTGTTTTACAAGCCTTAACTTAGAGGGTCACCTCTAAAAAGAAGCTTTAATTCTTCTAATGATAGTGCAGATCTCTCTAGCAGATGAGAAATAATAATGCTTTTGGCATCAAAGTTTGTTCAACAAACTGTTACAACAAGAGAAAAAAAATCCAAGGCTGTTGTTTTTAAATTTTGTTTGGGTTTGATCATTCATGTGGAAAGAATCTTCTAGGAAATGTCTTTCTAGTAATCTTTCTATATGGTAAATGCTATCTTTAGGGCTTATTTTAATAACCCTTACTGTGAAGTGTCACTGAAATAGTGTGAAGGCTTATATGTACCCATAGTCTTAGAAACTATGTGGTGTGGGTTTTTGCTCATCCCAAGGCCACCACAGCTTAGACAGTTGAAAGAATTAGGATCAGATAAAGATCCTTCTTTGAAGGACCCAGTGATCCTTCAAATTGTGTATAGAAGGATGAATCATCATCATGGTCATGTACAGAAACCCAAATGTTTCAGCCTGGGGATGTATGTTCTCCACAGGTAGTAATTTATGTAGAAATTATTCTGTTGTGTAAGAATTCTGACATTAGGAAACAGAAGAAAGAGGAGCCTAAGAAAAAGTAGACTGTTGCAAATGAATAGGAATAGATCCCCAAAGTGTTAGTACAATGAAAACCAAGGTATACTACTGCCCTTGCACTGAAGAAAGGTGGCTGGTTAGAAGGTGATAGTAAGTTTCAGTGTATCTAGGGAGGCATCCGTGGAGAAGGATATTGACTGTGTCTTCAGAAAGAGAAATGTATTTCTACAGTGGAAGCCACTTAGCAGCAGATTGATTTGTTCCATTCTTAGAACCATTCTTGAAAATGACAATTGGGACATGTTAGACACTGGCAGACAATGTGAATAAGGAGACTAGATTAGCAGCTAAAATGCTGTTTTACAAAGCCCTAGGAATGATATCTGCTCCACAGAAGGAGTTAGGGAGCAACTCCAATGCCCTCAAATGCTGCATCTTTACTTGATGTGACAACTTGAATGACCAAGAGAAGTCAAAAGTGCTCCCAAATGAAAAGCTGCTGACCGCTGGACCCTCTTTTTGAGGCCAGGAAATTCTGAGTCAGAGCTCTCCCTTAAATCACACAAAGGTGCCTGAGTCCCATAATGAATGGGGACACATAATCTTCACTTTTCTGCAATAAGTATTCCTGGGGAACTGCTAGACTGGTTTGGGCTTTCTAGAGGAACCTGCAAGGGTGCCAGGACCCCATCTCCGAAATGTCACAGTGGATCACTTGGAGACAGTAAATAAAATGGCCAGATCTTTAAGGTCTGGTTGGACATTTTTATGCTCCTGCAGCAAATGCTGCCAGTCCCCAGCTGGTCAAATCTAGAGTCTGAGCAAGCAAAGTAATGCATAAGTGTGGGAGAGAGGAAAGCAGCCATGAGGAGCAGCAGTTCCTCAGATCAGCTCCAGAAAGAAAGTCCCTAAGAAGATTCCTAGAAACACAGGACACAGCAAGAAGATGAGAGATGGGCACAAACATGGGGATGGCATTGCTGGAGAGCTGGAGCTGCTGAAAGGGACATAGTAAAAGACTCAATCAGCTCAAGAAGATCCTAAGTGCCAGGCTTGCACTGCTTAACTCATTCATGGGATCAGAGTGAGAGTGCAGAACACAGGGAGGATGGGGGGTATGGTGGCAGAGCACTCTCCAGGGGTGCTGGACAGACCAATACTTTGTTAAGTGGTGCTGCCTGAGGCTGGGGAAATGCCAGGTACCGGCAGGCAGATACTGAGATACTGCAGACTGTGGAAACAGAAAGAGAAGTGGGAGAGCGGAGTGGAACATTTTATGCAAAAGCAGTAATATGCTGCTAAGATACCAACTACAAAAAACTCTGAATCAATTTACTGAGAAAAGGATGTAGAAATATCTGGTTAGATGTTTAAGAGTAAAACAAGAACTGCTCTGCCATGATATTCTGCCTTTAGACAGCTGGAAAGGGACGTGAAAGGGGCTGACCAGCCGCAGCCTTCAGCTGAAGTCAGGCTGAGAGGGAAAACTTTCATGTTTGAACATCACAGATGCCTAAAAGGCATAAGACAAAGTTGAGAGATTTTTTTTTCAAGCATTGTTCTTGCCCTAAGCAATACTTGGCAGACAAAATCTGATTCTTTTTTAAGGTGTGAATTTAAGTTAGTGTTAGGTCTGAGATATAGCCTGAAATGGGGTGGTTAGTGTACATGTTAGTGATTATCCATATTAATTATATGTAATAAGAATATATTCATAGTTGATAAGAGTGGTCTGGGGCAAAAAATAGTTGAGGGCTTTGCTGCTGGGACAATGTTTAGCAAGGTTATTTTTGACAAACAATACACCAGGAATCAACTGTTCCTTCTGAGATTTTTCAGAATGGGAGATTGTGACAGAGGCTCTAAGAAGGTCACAGAAAGAAATGAATGGAATTGTTTTGCCCATAAAAAAATAACAGGGAATGCCAAAATTCATCATTATTGGCAGCCTCAGGGCACATTGCAGCAAGTCAGTGTTGCTGGGACAGTGCAGAGGGGTTTGGACCAGGTCTGCTTGTGCTTTGCCGAGTTCACATCACTGCTTATTCATTTCTCACTTTCCAAAATATGAAAGCCAGCATTTTTCATGTTAGGATGGCAAAGTCCAGCTGAGTTAATTAAATCAGAAGTGAGAAGGATACCAAGTGATTTCAGAGACCATGTCAGTTGTGTTTTTTATGCAGGGGATTTTCTCTATATGCTGTTTGGAACATGGAAGAAAAATCATAATGTTGTTGTATTTTGCCCCAGTTTTAGTGTGCAAGGTAAGTAATGCCCTTCTGACTGTGCCATCTTTGTCAAGAGAGGTGTGGCAGCTCTTCACAAGCTCTGTGCTTGGACCTTTATTTGCCCAGAGAGCTGAATAGCCCAGATTT
This sequence comes from Drymodes brunneopygia, assembly GCA_013400955.1. Taxonomy (NCBI): domain Eukaryota; kingdom Metazoa; phylum Chordata; class Aves; order Passeriformes; family Petroicidae; genus Drymodes; species Drymodes brunneopygia. The sequence goes on from VZTZ01012108.1 coordinate 1,299,994, forward strand.
CACCTCTCACCAGTCCTTCTACTTCCCCTTGTTGTGGCTGCTTTCCTCTCACACCTGTGTATAGCCTTGCTGATTCAGGCTTCAGGTATGATTATATGAGGACTGGCAGCAGCTGGTAAATAACTGTGATAAAGGGTTTTGTAGTACAGACATGACCTCTACAGAAATTGCTGCAAGGATGATGTTTACACAAAGACTATTAGCAGAACCAAGAAAAATAAGTCTGTGGGCTTAGTACAAGGACAGCAGGATTTGAACCCTCCAAAATTAAATTTGATCCACCTTGTATTTGTCTGTTTGTTTTTGTTGACAGCTTTTTTTTACCAAGTGTCTATATTTTCAAAGTGACATTATTTAGTGTATCTTATTATATACAAAATGAAAAATGCATTAGACTTTTATCTGAGACAGTGAGATGCAGACCTTGGCAAAGTTAAAATGTGTTTTTCTGGCCATTAGAGATATTTTATAGCACTGTGTTCTCATTAGTTTTTGCATGTATATATTCATCAACAAATATATAGTGCGAGTAATTTCCATTCAGAACAGCAATGTTAAAGTTTTAGTCTCTCACAGCTCAACTGCAGGAGATTCCAATGTGGTCATAACATAGTAAGCAGCTAACTGATTCCCTCAGGTAGCATTAACAGAGAGGAAACTGTACTGCCCACATGCCTAAGACAGCTTTCCACTGATTTTCCATCAAGTGTTCTGTCATTTTGATGAGGTTTTCTTTGCTTGGTTAAACCAGCCAAAATAATATACAGAAAAGAAAAATTAGTTAGAGGTGAGAGAATAACACTCTGAGAGTTTCTTTCAGATTTGGTAAGTTTCTCTTTAATTTTTTTTCCAGGAACCACAAAACAAACTTATACCTGCCTCAGTGCTATATGCATAGCGTTACAATGTCTTGTAGGATCAGGAAAAAGGTTTTTGTGACATGGTGAAAAACTCTTCTGGTGTTCTACATTTTCTCTCTAATGGATAAATTGTAAATATTACTAAAGGAATGAAGCCAGTGTGGGATCAGATTAGAGAACAGCTGCTGCTGGTGTAAATACCAAGCATTAAAAAGAGAGTGAGAATGGGTAGGGATGTTTAAAAATACCCAAAGGGAAATATTTGAATATATACTGCAGTTATGTTTAAAATACACTTTTAATCTGTAGTCACTTGGTGATGCTCTTGAGTTGTATTTCAGCTTTGGGACTGAAAATTTGCAGAAGGGAATATACTACTTAAATGTTCTTCCATTTTAACTCCTATCTCTAAGTTGAACCCTGAATTTAGTAGGGTCCTATTGTACAGTCCTAAGCTCTCTCCCAGTTCTCTCCTGCACAGGCTCAATGCACAAAGCTGAAGTCATTGTGAGGTCTATGCCAGAAATCACCAGCCCAGGTGGTGGGATGCATCTCACTATTTCCAATCATCTGAAAGTATCCACTGAAAATTAGTTGTTCAGACTCTCTTCATTGTTGCTAGAGACTCCAGAGAGTACTTCATCTCAACTCACCAGAAGCCAGTTCTCTTTTGACCACACAAGAAGCCTAAATGAGTATTCTGTAGTAGATTCCCTTTTTTTTGGGAATCCTTCCTAAGTTTCTTTTCTGGTTATTTTTGGCCTTGTGAGCTAACTCAGCCCAGTACAACACAGCTGGGATCTACCTGAGATACAGCAGAGAGCATGTCATGCTGTAGAAACCATCCTGAGGCCCATGACCAAATGTTCAGAGATATCTGCAGTACCTCAACTGTAGCAGGAACCTAAGGACTTAACTCACATCTTGAAACAATGATAAAAATAGCTGCATCATCTCTGCCTTGGTATTTCCAAAACTTCTCATGCTGACTTCCCATGGATGCACTAGGGAGCTGAGTCTTCTGCAATTGCAATTGCTGAAGCCCGGGAGGTGGTGGAGTCACCACCCCTGGAGATGTTTAAAGGTGTCTGGATCTGGCACTGGGTGATGTGATTTAGTGGCTCAGGGGTTACAGTGGCAGTGCTGGCTGGATGATCAGACTGGGGGATCTTAAAGGTCTCTTCCAAACTGGATGTTCTATGATTCCATGATTCTCTGATCCTGGGACTGTTCTGACACATTGCTGTCCATCTGAAACAGTTAAACAGGGGGTTTAGACTGACAAAATGATCTAGGAAATTCTGACTTGGATACAAGGCCAGAGAACCTAGTCACATTTTATTTTTCATCCTATGTATCTTTCTGTAGCATCTATTCCTTCAGACAGGTGGAATCTTTAATATAATGACTACTTGGATGAAAATATTATTGTAAAGCATAAATACTTACATATGCACTTTATATTCTGTGTTTCAAGAGTGTGTAAAAATAGAAGCTACTTTTGTGATGCCAGAAAATATAACTTAAATAAATGGCATTTAAAAGAAAATACCTGCAAATTACACAACTGATGATTTTATATTTATGGGAACTCAGTGGGAAGTGGGGGACTTTAAACCCAAACTCAAAAAAAAATGTCTTTTCATTGGTAATGTCCTGTCTTTCCAAAGTATATGCTGGAAAGCCTTTGAGTTAGATGTTTTTTCTTCAGCCTCATGATCTGACTGATCACAAGCTTAGAATCTGTAGATGTTGTATCCCTACCAATTTTCCTTAAATTCTGGGTATGTTGGCATCCCATTTGTCTAGGCATGATTTTTTTCAAAGCTTTTTCTTGGTTGGCAGCAGTTTGAACAAGATGCAGCAGACCCTGTCTGGACTGAACATTGCATTTATGTTGCTGTGACATCTCAAGTAAATACAATTTCAAAGTTTTTATTATTGGATGTGAGCAGTGAAAATGCCAACAAGGAAAGTCAATTAATGCCAAAGATTATTTTCACACTGTAACATTCTGAGGGTTTCTTAAACCTGGTCAGTATGGGGATGTAGTGGAAGAAGGGTGCAGTAACCAAGCTGAGAAAGCTACTGAAGTACTGGAGGAGTGCTGACACTCCTTCATCTGTACCACAGGAATTTTGTTCTTACAGCCACCAAAGGTGCTCTCAAGGCAGCTTGTAAGCCAAACACAGCCTCCACTTGCTGGCTGAGCCATCACCTACCATGAAGGTGTCAATGAGGTTCACATGAACTTGGACATTGAAATTTTTATTCGCCCTAGTCTGCACTGCAATGATTGATGTTGCTGGCAGATTTGGCAACATTTTCTGATCCCAGTGCCCAGAGAATCCCCTCTGTTCATGCAGAACAGAATGTTTTGTCACTGCAACTAAAGCGCAGTGGCAATTTTTACCCTCACTCTAGGAACAAAAAGCAAAAGCATAAATCCAACTATAAATGTTCCTAAGCTTTCAAAAGCAAATTACAGTTTTGCTTTTGGGTCAGAGTCCTCATCCTGTGACCTCCACCAATGGAAAGAAATAATTATCTGTTGAATCAGTGAATTCCTCTCCAGCAGATTTCTCAAGCACTATAAAAGAGTCTAATACATTGAACAAGACATCTGTGTTGAAAATTTGAAGGAATGCTTATTACTATTTTGTCTCAATCAGTATTTTTCTCTCTATCTATTTTTCAATAAAAGAAAACATTCTCTGTAGTCATCAGTCTGATATGTGTAAAATATTCTGTTTATTTCTGAATGACTACAGGAAAAATTCTAAAGTTGTATGTTTACTGGAAATTGTATGAATTATATGAATTATTAGTCATGCAAACCCCTTATTTTTATGAAACAAGGAACAGCATATGTTTCCAATTTGACATAAAATAAGGTCATCTGACAGAGAGGCAGGAGAGGCAGAAAATACTGAATTCCATATATCAGAAGAAATAGTAATTCAGAATAGTTTTAAAGTATATCGCCACAGCCTATGCCAGACACTGAAGATATTTTCCACTCCTTCCTCCACCTGCATTTATTATTTTTTCCTCATACAAAACCACTCTTTGCAAGAAGATGGATTTTATATCAGGATTTGATTTTTACAGAATGTAAGTGATGTTTTTTAACTAACATGTTTGAATATTGAGTATTAGCCATTTCGGGTAGACTGCATGCCCTTAAAATTTAAATGGTGGCTCTTGCAATAGTTACTAATTTTATTGACAGATTTCTCCATTTCAAATATAGCTTATGCTGCAAATGATATAGTGAAAGCCACAACTTTAGTAACCTCAGAATATAAGGTTATTTGTAGATCTTAAATTGTTTCTAAGCCAAGTGCTATAAACAGACATCTTTTAACTGCATTCTAAACTATGGCTATGTGATGTCTCAATATAATTTAAATAATGCATCCAGGTAGGGTAGAGCTGCTGGAAAGACATTTGAGTGATACTTCTTAGGCTGGACTTTCCAAAACTTGAGTGGTTAACAGTGAATACTGTGGTAGGTTCTGCAAATTTCTGCTGCAGAAAACCTTTAAATTGTTTGTGTCAAGTTTGGGATAGGTAAAGTAGGAATGAATTGGTAAAATAATATTTTATAGCAACTTCTGCTTTATCTGGTTTATCATTGTCTTCTGGAGATTCTTACACCACATAAAAGCATTGATTGAAGCTTAATGAAAATAATTCATTGTTCCTGAGCATGTATCACTTTGCTGTATTTAGAATCAGAGACTATCCTGAGCTGGAATAGACCCACAAGGATCACTGAAGTTCAGCTCCTGGCTCTGCACAGAATAACCCCAAAATCACACCATGTGTCTGAAAGCATGGTCCAGACACTTCTTGAACTCTGGAAGTCTTGGTGATAATTATGTAAAGAGTATGTGAATTGCACCCAGGTACGGTTGCACCTGACTTGCAGAATTCTTCAGTGATTTGAGAATCAAACTGTGTGGATTTCATTCCTGACTTGCTTAGTGAGCCTAGGCATATTCCTTGTGTACAAAAATGGAGGGTCACTGGAGCAACTGTGCTGCTGAGAGTACTTCATAGCTCCCAGCAAGTGGGCTGCCTGTGAGTAAACAACACGTAAGACCATCACTTGTGGTCCAATCTCATTTGGGGCTAGATCTGCCTGAACAGTGTCACCTTGTTTTTCATTGGAATTGCTGTCTTGTTAGGGAGCAATGGATGACTGAGGGCCAAGGATTGTAAAGCTTTGAGGTGCGCTGAATGTATTAGGACTGGAACCAAGACAATGCAATTTTTACTCAAATCAATAAATTAAACTGCATTCTTTGAGCTGTTATTTAATAATTGCCAATGATGGCTTGGAATATACTGTGTAGTCACTATAATGTGTCATATAGTGACAAGGCAGGAACTAATGGTTCCTCTGTCAGCAGCTGTCCGTGTGGAAGATCAGATATAGTCTGTAGTTACCTATGCTTTAGTTTCCAGCTCTTAGAGCCAGCTGGGTCTCTTGGAATCATTAAGCTGCTGGACATTGAAGATGGAATGGGAAAAGGGCAGGAGACACTGGCTCTAAAGGTACAGATGCATGAAAAGAATTGCAGGGATCAAAGGAGGAGATCTATTGCTAACCTGGCAGAATATCCCCATGTTGTCATTTTGCCCCAAGGTTCCTCACAAAAGACCATCAGGACACGGTGGCCTGGACAGTGATGTGGACTCAGAGGTATTTCTGTGAGACTGACTGAGTCTTTTAAAACTACTGTATGGATGCCTCTGAACATGAATTTGCCTAATTAGAGGGTCATTTTAGTCTTCATTTTCTTTTCTGTAGAACTGCTGCCTAGATGCACTTCTGTGCTGCTGATTATGCTGGCTCAAGTGCATAACAGTGCTCTTACTGAGGTACATTATATGTTTCAAAGAATGTTCACAGAACAAGCTGAGTTGGAAGGGACCCACAAGGATCACCAAGTCCAACTCCTGGCCCTGCAGGACCATCCCCAAGAGTCACACCATGTGCCTGAGAGCACTGTCCAAATGCTTCTTGACCTCTGTCAGGCTGGTGCTGTGACCACTTCCCTGGAGAGCCTGTTCCAGTGCCCAATGACCCTCTGGGAGAAGAATATTTTTCTAACACCCAGCCTAAACGTTCCCTGACACTACTTCAGGCCATTCTCCTGAGTCCTGTCACTGGTCACCAGAGAGAGGAGACCAGTGTCTGCACCTCCTCTTCCCCTCACAAGTTTTAATTGCAATGAGGTCTCCCCTCAGTCTCCTCTCTCCCAGGCTGAACAGACCAAGTGCCCTCAGCCACTCCTCACATGGTTTCCCCTCAAGACACTTCACCATCTTTGTTGCCCTCCTTTGGACACTCTAGCAGTTTAATGTCTTTCTTACATTGTGGCACCCAAAACTGCCCCCAGCACTTGAGGTGAGGCCACCTCAGCACAGAGCAGATCAGGAAAATCCCCTTCCTTGCCCAGCTGGCGATGCTGTGCCTGAATGCACCCTAGGAGGTCAGCTCTTCATTTTGTGAAGATCAACCAGAATTCCCATTCTGACCATCACAAACTTTGTTTCAGCTCTTCCCTACTCCAGCATCACCTGCAGTTTTAGTGACACTACTCTTCATCATCAAGGTCACAAGGGCAACAACTGTCAATCAAGAAGTGATTCCTGTGGAATTCCTTGAGATTTCCAGTTTGGCAATTAATCTCTGATAAGTAATCTCCAGATGCACTCCAGTTATATGTGATGATTAAGCATGCCAGGGAATGATCTTGGGATCAAGAATCTCCATCATTTGTGTGATTTATGAACTGCTAGAGCAGTCATTGCTGGGATTTTGGTTCAAGCCAGCTAACAATTTCTTAAGTGATGTTTGAACCTGAGTGGGGTTGATATGGATCAGAGATTGCACAGGCTGAATAAAAGGCACCTTAAAAGTGGTCACCACATTATGGAGGGGAAGGAAGTTGAACAACATGGATACAGAATGTTCTGTGCTAGAAAATGGATATAAGCATAATTTAGATCACTGGCAGTTTTGTATTGTCTCAGTTTTTCACAGTAGTTGCATTTATTTACATTTTGTGTATTTTTTATCTCCAAGTTATTCATGAAAATGTGCATAGACACATGGCAAAGCAGAGAGAAAATAAATTTATCATCTGCCAAAACCTGTGCTGAACAGTTTGAGCCAGTGTTATGCAGACTTTCTTTTTTGGGGGAGTGATATGAGTGACTAACTTGGTAATGGAGTTGGCAGAGACAGTGTTGGCTAAGTGCTTGGACCAAGAGCTTTGATGTAATAAAGCTGCGCTTTCAAGACCTTTTCTGCAGTGTTTTGGACAGTCTGGAGATCCAGCGATTACTGCTCCATTATATCAGTCCCTGTGGGTATTGCCTGCTGATCCCCACCAAGCTGCTTAAGTGCACTAACTTCTGAGAATTTAGAATTTGACTAATACAATTTTTTTTCCCATTCTGGATTAGATTTATTAATTAGTCTTGCATGGATTTAGAAATTCCATGTATTTAATGTTTATTTCTGGTAGGAATGTAAGTGCTCTTTTGAGTTTTAATGGGAGTGGAAAACCACTTTAATCTCTTTTGTATCAATTTCATTTCAATTGAAACCTTTTGTTTTCATATGGACTGTAGTTAGGAGCATTCTGAATACCACAATTACTGGTAGAACTCTTTAAGAATTTTATCTCTGTCACAGGCACAGTCTGCCCACTGAGACATGATGTATTCATCATCTGTTCTTGTGTCTAGAACATATTTAATAATAGCCTGACATTTCCTAAATTTTCTGACCTGATATTCTGGAATAACACATGTTGGGTATAATTAGAATAATACTGTTATTAAGAAATAACTGTCACATATTCTGGCAATGCCCAGGACTTTCTGTGAGACTTTTAGTCCCTAAAAACCATGGTAATACTGGTGTTTCCACTCTACCAGTAAAGTGTTCAGCAATTTACCCACCTCTGTTATGACCATACAGTAAAAAAGGTAAATATTTTATCAGAAGGTAGCTCAAAGATATTTAAGAGATTGATCAGTCTCTCAGGCCTGGCATTACCTTAGCAAGTTTTTAACAGCTGAAGGGGAAACTTGATCAGTACTAGAGTTTATAAACTCTAAATAGAGGTGGGTGTTAAAGAACATTCGATGCTGACCTGATCATCCCACCACTGTGAAGAATGTCAAGACTGAGAGGATTCCTACTAGGAGGGAATATAGCTTTTTTTGTAAAACATAAAATAATTTTATTATTTATTAGCCTTTCCCTCCTTTAATTTCTTTGATAAATTGGTGGATACATGGCAAGATATAATAAAAAAATGAACGCAAATCCTTTCATTATCACAAGCTAGAAAATATTTGCACCAAGGTGGAATTTATGGGGGAATCAGCAGTTAATAATTATTCAGACAGACTGAATCAGAACAAAGCTGGTGTACCGTCACTAAAACCAAATTTAAATTCATGTTGCATTCCCACAGAATTCTGCAAGGTTCCTGGTAAAAACTATTTAAAATTGTTTTACACAATCATTATTATATAAGCCTTAAGAGGCTGTTAAAGTTGTGTTTGAAAAATAGAGGGATTTAGATAGTTCTCTGTGGATTTAATGGTAATTTCGGTACCATTAAAGTACACTAAGCTTCATTATTGTACTTTAAAACCTGTTTGCATCAGGCTGTTGTGTGTACGTGTGTGAGTTCAGAATGTGTGCACGTGACAGCCAGGGTAAAATAAGGCATATGTGGGTTAGCTTGGACACTGTTTCCATTCCACAGTTATAATCGAATGAAAGTACATAGAAGTTTAATTTAAAAAGCAGCATTGAACTCTAAAACACCGTAGTGCTAGGACACGAACTGTGTAGAAAACCACATGGGAAAGTGGTGATTACAATATTGCATTTTTCCTTGTGGGTTCTGTTGGGTTCACATGGCGTGCTCTGCCAAAGTATGTCTGTTTTCCTTTCCTCAGCAGAACAAAAGTGCTATTGCTGCTTCCTCTGCATTAGCCATGGCGTTTTATTTTGCTCTGTGGACATGCCATCAGTCCTGTCATTTAGCTCTGTTTCAGCACAGCAATTAGGTTCACGGGTGCCTCCATCAAGACAAGCAGCACTTCCCTCCATCCCCTGCTGTGCAGCATGTTGGCTGGGAAAGGTGACACAGCGGAACTCAATGGGTTCATTATGTGTGACAGCTAAAAACACTTCCCTACGTGAGTTATTAATAGATAATAACTGGTAGAGGCTGGACTGTGTAATGGGTTAGATTACTTGGTCTCTTGTAAACAATATCCTATTTCTAAAGGGAAGGCATTGAAGAGTTATTGGTTGTAACCATGCAAATTGGCACCATTTCAGCAGTTTTGGTCTACTCATAAAGTTAACAGCTTCCAGGGGCAGTGCAAGCAGCACCTTCTAATTTTCAGCTTTTACCCCAGTCTGCTACAACTATAAAGAAAGGCTATGAATGATTTTATTATGAATCACTGAGCTGATGCCAAGTAAAGATAGACCAGATCTCTCCTCCACCAAAGATCCTGAGGATTTGCCTGTAATTCTGGCCCCTCGCAGACTCAGCAATGGCCAAACTGAACTGTCTCTCTCGGAAAGAGCAGGAAAGTGGAGGGTATTGTAAAATGAGATGCTTCACCACCCAACTTGCTCATTTGACAAACTGAATTAAGCTCTTTTCGGGGCTATCAGAAGTACTTATTGGAGAGGCTTACAGCAATGAGATCCAGGGTGAGTTGAGGTCAGAATCATGAACAGCAGAGAAGGGAGCTGAAGACAGGGAAGCCTTGTCAGTGCTGCTGAGAGCTCGAGCACAAGGAGCTCTCCTCCTGTGAGGCTGTGTTGACAGGGTCACTGATGGCTGCTTTAGAAACAAAAGGGGCCACCACCTGGGTGGCAAAAGAGGGTTCTGACACCTGTTTAAAAGTTAGTGAGACGCATTAACCCCTGCCTCAGCGGGGGTAAGTCTGCCTGTGTTTCTCTGGTTATCAAAAAACTTCCTGGCTCCTCTAAGATACAGCCTGTAGTGCCCAGCTCTCCCCTACACATGGGAATTGGAGGCAGCTCACTTGCCTGGACCATGAATTGCTTTTTGTGGGGCTTATAGACCTATGGTACATCAAAAGATGTTTTAAAGCCAGTCCTGTCTCTATTGCTAAAGATTTTATTGTTTAGGGGGAAAAAACTCAGTGTAGGCTGATGTAAATGCATGCACTGCAATTTAGAATTCTAAATTATGTCATGTAACCATCACATAGATTACACTGTACTTACCCTGTGTAGCTATTAGTTGTTTCTCACCAAGATATGTTTTGTTATGATAAAGAGAACACAAAGAGACAGATCTGCATTTTCTAATTTCCAAGGTTTCTAGTCCATTTCATCAGGAGCCTAAAAACCATCAATGTGTTAAACAGAAAAGCCATAACATATGCAAGTTTCCAGTAGATTTTTTATTTTACAAAATAATCAGAAAGTAATTTGGGCAACAACATTAGACTTAAAAATTTGCCTGTAGTTGAAGGATTTAATTTCATCCTGTTATATACATGTAAATTCAGAGTAGGTTAAAATCCAGGAACTTCATTTTCAGCGTATATAAATGCAGAGACTAGAGATACTGTCTTTTTCTTGTGAATGAAAATATTGTATTAATTTAAAAAAATCAGATTTTTCATAAGTAAGATTTTTAACTATGGGAAAAATAATAATTAGAACAAGACCAATGATTTTTCTTTCATGGTTATAAAAAAAGAAGGGAAAACCACATATGCATTTGTACCACAGCTTTTAGGCAGAGTTCTAGATACTCTTTTTTGTAGCTGTGCACATATACATCCTAATTGTAGTTAACTGGTGATACAAAAATGGACTAATTTTCACATCCTATCAAAATTTTAAAAAACCCCAATCCAAACCAACAACCTTCTAGTCTGCTCTGTTTAAGTACCACAGGTGCAACACACAGTGAGATACAAAATTACTGCTGAAATAATGTTCCCAAGTCTTAAGGAAAGATGTATTTTACTTTATGACAAGCAAAAGTTAAAACCTTGGAGAAATCCCTATTGCAAAAGTGTGGTTATTTCCATTGTTTAACAACCAGAAAATAAGTTTCTCTAATTTTCTGACTGTAGAGAAGTCACTTCAGCTGCACTCTTCTTATGCTGTGTCCCCTAGATTTGCTCTGTAAAGAGCTTGTTGTTTCCCTGTTCTTTAAGTTATGTTTTCTTAATTTTGTTTCGGTTTTTGGTACGCTTTTGCACATTTTCTCAGGATTCTTTCCACTTGCTTGAATGAAATGTCTTAAGATGCACTTCATTGTGCCTAGAAGAAAATTTATTTAGGTATAGTTATTTTTAGCTAGCAACAGAAGTGGGGAAAAAAGCACTTTTTAGGTGTTTTTAGCAAGGTTTTCCCTGAAATAAGGTTTAACAATATTCTCTTTGTCACAGTTTCATATTATATTCCCTCTTCCAGACAATAAAAATCAGTTTACATCTTGGAGACTATAGCTGACTAATCATAAAATGAAATGTATGATGTCAAGATTAAAATAAACATGCTGAAGGCAATCTGACAATATGATAAAGGACTGGTTTAATTGTGAGAAATGGCCAAATAGATAAAAGGGGAAACCCAAGTAAGGGTAAACACAGATGAAAGTCCTAGGAATGGAGTTCTTGTTAAATTTTTCACTAGACTAAGCCTTATCTATGGCACAAATACTTTCAGATTATGTATTCCAGAAAACATAATAGGAAAGTATTTATAAATTATTGCCTGATCAAATGACCACTGAATTACAATTTCCTAGTCACTCACTATAAGTTATAACTGAGAATCCAATTTAAGTGGCGTAATTAACTTTTTATTGTTACTTGTTCCTTCAGAAATCAATAAACTTCACAGAGTCCAGAGAAAATAAAAATTATAATATTTATGTATCCTAGACACTCTTTTGAGAAGCACCTACCCATCTCTAGATAGTTCTTGGGAAAATAGGCTTCCCCTCAAATTTTGTGAATGATAGAACTTTTGCAGAATTCCAGGTGAGTGGGGGTGCTCTGTAGTCAGGAGGAGCAGTTTGATACCATCCCAGTCTTCAATCTTGTATCTGCTGTTGTGTATTTGTTGGCTGGAGACCACCTCTACTGGAGCAGAGAGCCCTGATCTCAGCAATTCCATGTGTCCCTCTCCTTCTCTTATGTCAGGGTGGATGCTCCACTGCTAAGCAGTGACATGCTTGAACACTTGGGACACAGGACATTTTTGCCGTCAGATGGAAATCTGAGAACCAGGAGACGAAGGGAATTCTCCCATTTTCTCTGAGACTGAGCACCTGCAGTCTCTGCTCAGTGATCTGCAGGGAGCAGATCAGAGAGGGACTGTCCTGGTGGGGCTCACAGAATATCTAAGATCCATGCCACAAACCACAGGACTGCTTCACAACGTCCTCCGGCATTGTCAGCCTTGGATAGCTCAAACCAAGGGTGAGATGTAAGACTAAACTGTTCTACCTGTGAGTTCCTGGTGTAGCTACAGGCACATCCAAGCTCACATCAATGTACCCTCCATAAACTCTTGTTTTCCACAGAAAGAGAGCTTGGCTCTGTAGACCAAAAATGTGCTGTGGAAGACTGTGACTGCTTGCTCTGCCTGAATGCTTGGAATATCTGGAACCTAGTGCATGATCATGCTTATAAATGTAGCCTCTGCTACAGGCTTCTATTGAATGTCCTGGTTTCTTTTTTTTGTGAACCCTTTAGTCAGTCTTTTTGCTGTAAATCTTAAAAACATCATCAGCCAAAAATCACAAGAATAATTACTTCATTAGGGCTTCTGCTGGGATCAAGGATTATGGTAATAACAAATCTGCAGTCTATTTTGATTTTTGCCCTTACATTAGATAAAGAACTGCTATTACTGCTCTGGTAGTTGTTTACTCAGCAAAGGAACTTCACCCCAATTCACTTTACTGTGCTTCATAATTTATTTGCTCAGTGTTGTTTATAATGTGCCTAAGCTGATGAAGGCTTTATCAAGTTTGCATTGAGAAAGCCAGACTGATTGGTGTGTGCCCAGAGTACAGGGAATGTTCCACTGTGGAAAGCCACTGAAAACTTGATACATGAACATGAGAAACATAACAATACTCTAAACTGATGGCATTGTAAACTCACAATATCTTTCCTACACTTTTTATTTTCTCAAAATAAACCTTTCAATCTTCTACCTCTTATTTAGATATTTTTTCTGTCACTGTCAGATGAGTGAATTCCCAGTTCCAGGATGGCTTCACCCTTTTCTAATACCAGCCGCTACCTCTCTCTGTAATTATCTTGTCCTCTATAAGCACAGATCTGGCTGAAACAAACCTTCTGGTAAATTCTTTGCAGCAAGTGATGGAGGGCTGAATTCTTCAGACTCTGCTCTTTTGCAAGTCCCCATCCACACACAGTGACTTTTCCAGTCTGCTATCACCTGGGAAAAGAGTTGGTCTGTACAAGTCAGGAAGGGAGGTTTGCACTCTTAAATCCAGTTACAACAATGAGTAGCACCAAGTTTTGCTCCACTCATCTGGAAAAAGCAGCTGCCTTCCTCCAATCAATAAATCATTATTGTCTGAAATGGCCAGGTATTCCAGAATAAATGCTTAGAGTTGGCATTTTCAAGGTTCAAACAGGATTTCATACTGCTATTAATATAGCTGATTCTTGGATTAGTTAGGGGCATAGATTCCTCTCTTAGGCTGGAGAATGTTTGTCAAATAATGTAGTTTGAATCTGGGAGTGTCTGTACTATTTGACTTTTCACTCATTGAACTCTTACTCTGCTGTAATGATAAACACAGATCAAATTGGAGCTGACCAGAGAACATGACCTGCAAGAGAAAAACATACTATAAAATACAGCAATTACTGGAAAACGTCAAAACATTTTATGTGGAACCTTTTGGATAAATTTGGTGGACATTTGAAGAGCTGAGCCAATGTTGGAGCCAGTGAACATGGGCATGCAGCATCAAGGATTAATCATCAATCAAAACACATGAAAAATAAAAAAAAAAAGGATGAGATTTACTTACTGTGGAGCTGTATTGTTATGGGCCTCATTAGCTTGGGCAGCCTGGTAAGCTGAATGCCACCCCATGCCTCCTCTGTGGCTCATGTTGACATTTTTCACAAGAATTGTGCTTTTAATATACTCGTCTCTTGTTGTTATCTACTGTTATGCTTGGGTCTGATATTACTTGTGTGGAGAAAAAGATACATGTTAGTGCATTTAATATGTTTATTTAATATGTTTATTTAGTTAATTTAAAGAATGGCTGATGTAAGAGGCCATGGTAGGCCAATTTGAGTTTTTAAAAATAGAACATGGACATTAGAATCACTGTGCATTCCCACTATTGATTCAGTTTATTTTACATGCAAACACAGATGACAGAAATGGCATTTTACTTAAACACGAGACATTTGCCTCTGTCTCATGGCACTATTTGGGGTTGATATAAGTAAACATTATAATTCTGAAAAGGGTGCTATGAGGAATAAGCATCTTTGTCTTCATAGTACAAGTTTTACATTGGGTTTATCTTATTTAGGGACTAAATAATAGAATCATTTAGGCTGAAAAAGACATTTAAGATCACCAAGTCCAACTGTGAGCCTAACACTACTGGGCCCACCACTAAAATATGTCCCAAAGCATTAGGTCTACATGTCTTCTAAATATCTCCAGGGCTGGAGGCTCAACAGAGCAACCACTGCCCTAGGCTTGTTCTACTCTTGAAATGAAGTGAAAAAGTTTTTCTTAGTATCCAGTCTAAACTTCCTCTGACACAGCCTCCAGGGCACTTTTGTGATAGAGGAGCCAAAGCCTCTTTGTGAGTGGCTCCTGTGAACTGTTCTGAGGAGATATGTTTCATGGTCATCCTCAAATAGCAGCGCAGACAGCATAAAGAACAGCCAGAGCAAACCTGTGCTGTGTCTTGGAGATAGCTTCCCTCAAAGCTTTTGAAACAGCAGACACAGCTGGGGATCATTTCCTTTTCCAAACAAACATCACAACCTGATCTGACTCTTCAGACACTTTAAAATTCCATTTTCTTCAAAAATTCATCCAAAGCAATATATTAGGGAAAAGATCTTAAAAGTACTATGACTAAAAGGACTCTAGGGAAACAAGATGAACTGATTAGACACTTTTTGTGGTTTGATAATCCTGCAACACTTATTCTTATAATTTTGGTACATCCAAAAGTAAAGTACTCATAATTCTCGCTTATCAGATAGAGAAGCAGAGTGACAGGCCATGTATTATATAATTTTGGGTTGGTTTGAATCAAAAGATGTGCTCTATTCCAACTCCTACAAGGCATGTATGTGTATAGCTTTCGAGCAAAGGTCTAGTGACTGGCTCTATTTATTACTCTCAATATTCCTCAAACAAGCATTTTTATCCATGTGAAGGAATAGGTCTCAGAAAGATGTGATGGGGATTAGCAGGCCAAACCTATGTCAATATGCCTTGTTTTATACTGGCCTGGAATGAATCTATGGAGAGACAGCAAGGATGAAGAACAATAGCTATAAGATCAATGAGCCTTTGAAAGAAAATCACTGCTAAAAATATTGTTCATTCTATTTGTATCCTTAGTGTTCCACTGTCTCTGAGGAATATAGGAAATGAAGTTCTGATGTAGTAGCTCTGAAATTGAGATTTTTGTAGCTGAGCTCTCAAATCTATAAGTAGGGATGGTATGTAGTCCACACAGATCAAAGATCTTCCAGCTTTTACTTAATCTTAGACCCCAGAAATGGATATACTTGTAAAAGAGTGCTGGTCTCACAATTTGCTGGGCAAACACTGCGAGAAGACATTGATTTCAGTGGATTTGAACTCCAATGAAAACATTTCTGAGAATATTTCCCTTAGTTTTATTGTCCTCAATAAGACTGATCAACAACTGGGAGTATCTTTGAGCTACCATCTTGTAATCAGCTGCTGCAGTTTTTGGAGTCCACCCCAAAATATTTTTGTTCTCAACCTGAGTACACCTATGTTATGCTTTTCTCCCAGCCTGTCTGCCTCCAGCCTGTCTGTATAATTTACTGTCCCTATGGAACAGAGTCAGTTTTCAGTCTCCTCCAGAAGCCTTCTGCCTTGTTGTCTCACAGCTCCCTTAAAATTTACTACACAAATTCATGTTTTGTACAGCTTTATTATTTGCAAGCAATAATAAGACTTCTACAGCTTGAAAGAAGCAAAAATTCTGCCATAGCACATTCCCCGTGAATGCCCATGCAAGCTACAAGGGTATCCTCTCCTACACATGATGAAATAAAACTGCCAAATAAGTACTTGTTTTTACCTTTGCAAGCCTTTTGTATATTATATTTTTCAGCAGAGAAATGGTGTAGGTTCTGAGTGTTCGTCATCTTGCATCACTACACTTTTGTTTAAACGGAGATTCGGAATTCAAAATACTGAGCAAAAAATTATCTTAAAGTGGAATAAATTCAGAGCTTTTACTCAAATATTCTAGAATTCTGACAAATTATGTCTGCAGATTTGAACTTCATGTCTTCCTCTTTCCTCTTCTGAATGTTGAAAATTCAATTATAAATAACAATGATAACACTAATAACAACAGTAATAACATAGGGTGCGGTCTCTGATTAAATGGCCATGCTCATGCAGAGTGACTGCCTGAATACTTTTCCAGCAATGTGAACTCTATGATTCAGCGTGAACCCTATAGGTGAACCCTATAACCTCAGTTGGAAGGGACCTCAAAGATCCTGGCAGTGCTTTTCCACTGGATCCTCTCATAAGGCCTTGTGTTTCTTAGAGGATCTTGGAATTGTTTGGAGACCTGAAAATAAGATGAATTGCATCAGACCTCACAGATTTTTTCACTTGCCTCCAATGGGTAGGTGAGGCATGAAAGCTTAATGCATGCATCTGATGTCTGCTAAAACTGAAAAAGATGACTTTCCAAGACCCCTAAGCTTTTGGGATCGGGAACATGCTCATGAGCAGCGGAAGGTCACAGCTGACACTGAGCAGCTGGGCCTGTTTTGAAAGTTTGTGGTCTGGGAGCGGTAAGATAAACAGCAGCTCATCAGAGTCCTACTAAAAAATAAATAGAGCATGTTATCCCCAACTTTTGAACAATTAGGAAAAAGTACCATCATGTTGAGCACGGGCTTTATTAGTTATAGTCTAAAAAAAGTGTCCAGAAGGCCCTGATTTGTGGGAAATTGGTTTTGGTTTGGAGGAAGAGAACAGTACTCTTCACAGTGGTTTGGTTATTTAGCCCATGCTCTTGGCAAAAACAGTGATTGGTTTTCACTTAAATCAGCTTCCTTTATGTACAGTTGATATTCCAAGTTCAGTTCATGGACCTGACTGTGTATTCCAGCTAATTATTCCTAAAGATTTTTTCATTACTAAATTTAAACATTTATTCTGCAATTCTCCTCTTTCTGTTTATAGCTTCATACAAAAATGGCACCACAGAACGCTGATCTCTTAGCTGAATATGAAGCTAATGGTCCTGAACTGGACTCACATAATTTGCCATGTATTTGGCCCCTCTTCTCTTTTTTAAAAACAAATGATGATAACATCTATTGGTTTTCATTTTAATGCACTAGAATTAGCTGTAATAGAAGTTTTCCAAAGCACTGTAAGCAGAAGTATATAAAGTTATGCCAAAAGACTATGAATAATAGATCTGAAGAAAATCCTGGAAGTGCATGGGTTCCACTATGAGACTGCATTAGGCAGAAAACATTTGGCAAATTTACTATGTTTTAGAGAGTATTTATTTTTATTTTTTTTTGTATGATTTTTGCTCTGAGGAACCAGAAATCCACATGCTATATATCAGCTATTGGGTGGGAAATTTGTAGTGTTTAACAAAGGAAATAGATTAAAAATATCAGTTTGCTTTTTGTTTTAAATAGTGACTTGTCTATTGCTTTGTTGAACGCGAGAGAAATACCTAGAGAAAAGTGAAGAGCCTTGTTGGTTTCTTCTACGCACACTCTATAAGTGTGTCTCTTCAGACTGTCTCCACAAACAGCTCCAAACCATCAAAGAACTTCAGAACTGTATTAGTGTCTTCAGGGGAGCTATTAGAATTTAACTTTTCCTATATTCCATAATTTCAGTGGTTCACAAAATTAGGATTGAAGAGTTGAATAATTTTAAAAAAATTACATTCACGGCCCCTTCCTAAGCCATCATGTACTGAAACTGAATGGATAGTAGATAAAAATAAACAGTCATATTTGAGAAATTTGTACAACATGCAGGACAAATCACCAACACCAATTGTTACCATGATAATTATAACATACTAACATTTTCTTTACTCAGCTATATTTACTGAATAGCAAAGTCAAAATCCAACAGATACTTAAAACTGAGAGATAGCAGATTTTAAATACTTATGCATTCAAAGCTATCTACCATTTCTTGACTGGAGTGTTTTACAAATATATTTTGCTACGTATGTGTCACAGAAAAATGTATCTTTTTTCAATCACAACAGACATCTAAAAGATGTCTGTAAACACTAAGGGATTTTGCCTTGTCTGAACTTTGATGACAGAGTAGATGCTTTTCCAGAACTGATCTTTGCAAGCTGCTTCAAGCAGAAGACTCAAGTATAAAATATCCGATGGAGTTACTCAAGTTGTCTCTGCGTGGTCATGTTAACCTTCAAACTGAGCAACAAGAAATGCATGGGAAACTCAGATAAACACCAGGGCATCTCCAATGCTCTTTACAGTTTCTCTGTTCACATTGAGTCTGTGGTTTGGTTATTGAGCTGGAATGGCTGCCAAAAGGTGACATTCAGGAATGCTCTTCTGGGGTGGTGAAGGCAGAGGGTGCACTGTGCCTTCCAGTGACAGCATGGTTGTAGATGTTCTTAAACCAGCTGTGAAACCATGCCCCAGGGTACCACAAGGCATAGGAGAAGGAGTACAGGGGACTTTAAAATGAACAGGGAGTCCAACCCTAAAATCCCATCACAGAATTGGTTGCTGGTAAAGCAGACACAACGTCATCTTCAGACCAGGAATATTTTGTATAAGTTCTGTAATTTCCATCTCCCCTCTTGCATTTCAAAACTACTAGAGCCTATTATATTGACTCCAGATGATTGTGAGATAGAACTGATTTACAGCTCTGTTCCCCTGAGTGGAAGAGTGACGTCAATTTCAATCAAAGTTGTGGTCATTTTTTTATTCATGCTTGTAAGTGTCCTTTTGTTTTACTTTCAATACATTAAGCAATATATTTGCTCAATATATTACAAATAGGATTGACTAGATATTTCTGATATGAAAGTGCTTCTGGGAAATGTACACTGGTTAGATTCCATAATATATTTCATAGTACTGTTCTCTTAGTAGGTCTCAGAAGGGAAACCATCACTTAAGCCATTTGTCCAATCTGGCTATAAATCAGTGGACACTGCACTGCAGAAAATATTCCTTCATTGGAAAGGACTTCAATGAGATGATCTCATCATTTTTTCCATCTCCAGTATAGAGGTGTCTAAGATTTATTACAATCTTAATATGAATTCAAGACTATGGATATGTTTTTATGACTTATTTTCATGACAATGACCAAAAAAGGCCAACATAAGTGCAAGATAGCTTTATAGTGTCAGGATATTAAAATATGTCTATCCAAGTTTATGGTGAAATTCAAGTAGGAAGCATCTGAAAATGACTATTTTCTCATCTCCGTTCTTTTCTAGTACATAAAACCAATTAATTCCATTACAGAGAAGTAATGTTTTTCCTGTCAATCTAATATATAATTGAAAAAAAAATTTCAGTTTCAGGATTATTTTAAAACAGTATAATTTGCTAATCTTTCCAAATCAGATGACATATAATTGCCTCCCATATTATGACAGAAGTTTGAAGTAGGAACCAGATCTAACAAAGAGTCCAGGCCTGAATAAGACTTCTTGTCTGCTTTGTTCAGAAAACCAGTCTGCTCACCTCTTCCCTAATATTTCCCTTATCCTGAGATTTTTAAATGTCAGCAGGAATGCCTCTTTCATCCTGAAAACTCCCAATATATAACCTAATGACTAGATGATAACCTTCCCACCAACTGCCTCTCAAAACCAGAAAAAAAGACAGGGACAAATTTAGTATCCCAAAAGACCTTTTTGATATTACTGGACAAGGTAAACCCCAAAAGACTTTCAGAGATGCTGGGGGTAGGGTAACAGTAGCTAATACTGAAAAATTATGGAGCTGCTTAGAGAAAAGCTTAGGAGCAATTGAGGAGCTAAGGGTGTGAGGAGAATATCTCAGTTTGGTAAAGGTCAAAATGACACTTCTTAGGAGTGAGAATGAAGGCTAGGTAGGACCAAAAAGTAAAGAGTTATACCAGAGAATGGAGCAAAAAATGGAGCCTGGAATCCAACTGGAAGCAAAAATGGTATTTACAACATCATCTACATTCTATAGATCCTCATAAAGATGAGATGGTGAAACTTAACATTGTCATGCAAAGCCCAGTTGTTTTTCAGTGCAAATCTGTGGAAGAAGACATGAACTGTGGCAAACAAGGGGCTGCTGTGTCCTCATCTCAACCTTGCTCCAACTGTATGTACAAGTCATGTGCCAAATGGGAATTAGGATTAATCTGGCCTTCCTGGAGTCCAGACCTTTTCAGTGGGTGATAGGTCAGACCAGTGAAATTATCCAGGCTACTGTCTACAGGATGTTGAACCAGCTCCTGAGGTCATAACTTCTCCCCTTTCTGACTTAATCACATTTTCTCTTGGTTTTGCCATGCAACAAGGAAATAGTTTTAACTGTTGTTTTGCCATACCCCTTCTGGAGGCTGAGATCTTGGGCACAATCCTGTTTGCACATGCCAGCAGATGCAACAATTACACAATGGCAGGTTTGCCCATGGCGCTTGTTTGTGCTTTTCTTTTGCAGCTGTGGTCAGCCCTTCTGAGCCTCCTTCAACCATGACCATCAGCTGGCCCTTCAAGGTTCCTTTAATTATACCCACTGGATGATCAAGATACACTCTCCAGCTATGTCACAGAAGCCATCCCAGACTTCCAAAAGAGTGACAAATTCCATCAAGCGTACCACACACCAAAAATTTTGTATAATGTGTGGTTCTTTCCTTCTGTTGCTCTATGAGGGTGTCCTACATGTTCAATATATGCAGCACATACAGGCAGAAAATCTCAAGATGAATATGTAATGTGCCTTGCATTGTGCCTAAGCAAACACCAGTACCTGTGGCTTCTGCCTTTATTTCCTGGGAGGGAAGGTCTGATTACAACAAGCTTGGTGGTGATCACCCAAGAGCTCTCCATGCAAGAGAGCTGTGCGTTGATTAGAGGCCCTTGCCCGTGCAGAGACCCTTTCAGGTATAACAGACATCTGAGAATACTGCCAGGGAATATCTCGTCTTTGGGATGAGTTGGCGCAATTACAATGTCAACATGGTTAGCAAAGAAGAATTTGAGGCTGGGAGGAGACTGGAATGATCTGGGAAGAATGGAACTGAACAGGTGGGATCATCATCCACAAGCAAAGTGGGGAAATAGGGGACCCAGAATGTCTGGTGATCCAGATGGATAGAAAATGTCAGACAGAAATTGAAACACGAAAAGCAAAAACCTGCCAGAGACAGCAATGTAGCTAAAGAAGCTATATATGAGCAGACATAGAAAGAAGAAGTGAGGGAAAAGAAGGTAGAAGAGCTGTTGGACATCCAGGACTTCTGTGGGGAAGAATATTACGCAAGGGTGAGAGGAATGTGTGAAATGTGATCCTTACAAAGGCAGTGATGAGGAAAAATAAAAACTCTCCCAGATGTTTGTATTTTCAAGTCAAAATTCAATTATTTATAATAGATATCATACATTTTAAACTTCCAGATAAATATTTTAAATGCCGATTTCATATACCAATGAAGTCGATAACAAAACTCTAGGTCTAATCAGCAAAAGGATGCTGCCAACACACATATATACATATAATACGTATACAACACTGCTGGGGGAAGAAAAGTTCTACTTTGTTGTCACATAATTAGCCAAAAATAAATAGATTAACTTTAGGAAAAGTTTTTTCTTCACTTTCACCTCGGTACTTTCCATCATCATTCAAATGCCTGCATGTCTTGAAGACTTCAGAGCTGGCTGCCCATTCATGAATGCCTCAGTTAGTTACTTATCATAGACATAAGTGTTGGACAAATGTTTTTCTTGGACTATGTAGTTGTTACTTCCATTACATTATTTCTACACTGTTGACTGCTCTTCTGTGACTTTTTACTGACAGTAATTTCTTTTCAGGTCACAGTGTTCTATGGCTTAACTTCTCCAGAAGACCAGGTATTAGGAAGGTAAATAGATATGGTCACTGGCATGGAAGATGGAAGAGACACTTTCATGTTTGCAGGAATGCAGTTGCAGAGAAAAAAGTCCCATAGACTCATAGGAGCACAGGAGAGACCAGTATAGTTTGTTTCACCAGGCACAGCCTGTAGATTTTTGGAATGTATTATAAAAAACCAGGATATTAAATTTAAACTCGCCTGTTTATAAGTATGTGATGTTTCAATGTTTATTTTGATAAGAAGTGTTCTGGAGATTTCTGTATAAGGACACCTATAATATAACACTTGTTGTACCCCAAGACTAACAAATTTAAGTAGTGAACAAATGAAAGCATGGTTGTTAGACTGAACTCACTGCTTAGGTGAGTTCTGACAAGTTTTCTTCTTGTTTACAAGAGGAGTTGCTTGATTTGGTTATTTTCCAAAACCAACTTCTTGGGTTTTCCATTGAAGGAAAACCATTGTGAGCATCAGCTTCACAAACTGGAAGTTCAATTATAGTTCACAGCTTACTGGTCCAATTGAAGCAAAATTGTTTTTGCAGGTATGTAAATGTGCTTCAGTTGTGTAGGATCTCCACTTTTAAGGTAAAGGTGGAAACATGACCCTGTGCTTATACACTTAATATTGAATCAGTCTTTTGATGCTTTGCTGCTGGTGAGAGGTTTCTTTTGCTTGTGTATAATTTCCTGCTAAGACTGGGAGAAGTGTGTCTCTGTGAACCCATGAAGTGGGGAAGGTGTTTGGCTGCAGAGATGTGTTGCAGCTGCACACTCAAATCCTGCCTCTTTTCTATGAGGATGTGGGGAGAATGGTTTGCTCTGACTGATGTATTCAGCACCTCTCTGTGTGCATTTGTGCATCAATCATAATGGAGAGTCTATGGACTCTCTCTGGATTTAAAGCTCCCATATCTTCCCTTTCCTCCCCAGTTCTTTAGGCTGAAAGTGGTACAGGTTATTTCATTAGAGGAAAAGTCTCATTCCTCTCTATGCTGCACTTGGAATACAACTGTCAGCAGTGCCAACTGCAACACTGTAATTAAACCCCTAGTGTTTTTTACTGTACTTATTATTCATTGCAGAATAGGTGTGTTTTCTTACAATTTGTTCCCAAGCAAAGAATTTTTCCGTAATGTTATTGCCTATTTAAGGGCTGGGCCTTGATACCATGTCTCTGATTTCCACCTTCACAATTCCATTGGTGAGACAGTGTTTTTGGAAGACATTCTTTAGGGACACCTAAACTTTTGTCATGGACTTTCATCCAGTCTGTCCTCCTATGAGCAGGATCTTTCAGGAAATCTGTCAAGTATACTGAGAAGATGGCTTATGAAGAGATAACAGCAACTTCCAATACTCTCAAATGACTGTTCATTGAAATACATAGCGCTGTATTTTGAAAAAGTCTGTTTATAATGTTTGGAACATGGGTACTAAGCTATGTCACTGAAAGAGTATTCTCCCAGAGTATAACAGGGGGGAGAAAGTACTGGTCTGATCTGGTAACTTTACTTGACCTCTTGAGGAAAAAAAGACCTGTGATACGTGGAGGTAATTTTCCAATAACTGATTATGTCTTGTGTTCTGATGTGTTGGACACTCCTCATGCACTCTGGCAATTTTAAACTGAGATTAGATGATACTTGTGAACCCCTGAAATGGCATGGACTAACTGGAGGTGTATGTGTTAAAAAAGAGGCTGAGTGCAGTATGTAACTTCTAATAAACAAATAGTTGTCAAATTTACACTAACTAGGCAACTTTTTAAATTGTGTCCTCAGGAGCTAAAAGATGTTCACAGCATCGTATCATATAAAAGAAATTCCAAAAAGAAAATCTTTTTGTAAAACTTGAACTGAATGTCACAATATAGAAATTTGCTTTTATGTTTTTAGCACTTCTCCACTTCAAATTATACTTTAAAAAGAATAAATTAATTCTTTGCTGTCGATTTGCAGCACTTCTTAAAAACATCTTCTGTCACTCTGGATTCTTTGAATCTTAATCTTCTGTTCCACTTCAAATGCAATGATCTTATTGTGATCTAGTTTTAGTAATATATCTTACTTCATTCTCAATTTAATTGTATGTTAGTAATGATAGGCAAAGGAGACTGAGTAACAAGAATAAGAGAAAGAATTTGGAAAGCAAGGTTTGGGAAAGTAAAAAAAAGGAAAATATTCACCTACAGAAGAAAAAGTAATAGCTTTGTTTCTGAAATAATGTAAATATCAAGAAATAATGTAAAAAATGCAACCTGAGATGTGTGAAAATTACAAATGTTTGCAATCATTGCAGATGCTTTACAGAACAGAATGAAACATCAAACGGACTGACTTTGTAATTCCTCCTCCAGTAAAGGCTCATTATGACTCACAAAAGTTTCAAATACTGGGCAAAGTGGGCAGAGTCAGGTCCCATTCTGAGTAAGCACAGGCATTCAAAGGTTATCATTCAATAGCAAATTTAAATAAAAAGCTTAAGATTTCATTTGACTTTTTAATGTTCAGTTTCACTCAATTCTGGGATAAAAGAAATCTTGAGAAACTTATGAGAAAAGATGTTCCTTCAGAAGAAATTTAACAAAATATACAGATAAGCCTTTGTTAATGTAAAAGCTCTTACCGAAGTGGAATGACAGCAAACAAAATTATAAAAAACTGCACAAAAAATGCTTGTTTGGAGCAAGATCATCTTGTAAATATTGTGTAAGAAAGCTGTACAACGGTAAAGAAGAAAACAAGTGAGATCAGGTGGTGAAGTGCCTTGAGGAGAAGCTGTATTAGGAGTGGCTGAGGGCACTTGGTCTGGAGAAGTGAGAAGCCTGGAGGAGACTGAGGGGAGACCTCACTGTAGTTACAACTTCCTCATGAGGGGAACAGGACGGGCAGGCACTGATCACTTCTCTGTGGTGACCAGTGACAGGACCCAAGGGAATGGCCCTAAGTTATGCTAGGGAAGGTTTAGGTTGGATATCAGGAAAGGGCTCTCCACCCAGAGGGTGGCTGGGCACTGGAACAGAATCCCCAGGGAAGTAGCCACAACACAAAGCCTGAGAGAGTTCAAGAAGCATTTGGACAATGCTCTTGGGCACATGGCGTGACTCTTGGGGTTGTTTTGTGCAGGGCCAAGAGTTGGTCTTTGATGATCCTTGTGGATCCCTTCCAACTCAGGATATTCTATCATTTTATGAACCATTCCATTAAGTTCTCTAAACTGTTAGTAGAAAATTTTTCAAGTGGCTGATGCCTTGCTTGTGCCTTATCTGAGTGGGCATGAATATGCCAGTTGACGGCTTATACGTGCTGTCACCTTTTGAAAAACAGTGTAGATCCATCCCTGATTTTAGAAAGAGAGGGTTTAGATGACCACAGTTAAAAGTATCTTCTTTTCAGGTTGCTCCTTGGGGCCTCCTCTGGAGTTTTTCAAGACCTTAAGGATCTAAGCTCTAAGTAACCTTGCTTTAATTCAGTGTCAGTTCTGTTTTGAAGAGGAGCTTGGACTTGATTATCTTATGAGACCTTTCTGAGTTATGCAGGAGAGGACATTCTACTGTAAGTCTTGAAAGGTTGCAATAGCTGTATCCTGGGGAGACACAGAGTGCAAGATACACCCCTGTTTAAACAGTCTGGCTAGAACAGACTGGCCTTAGCATGGCGGCTTTTATGGGCCTCATTCTTTGATGTCTAAGCCTTCCTTTTAATGTAATGAACTGATGTTATTTATGACAAAAAAATTAGCTAAAGCAGGTAACATAAAACCTTTTCCTTGAGTAGGTGAATCCCAGAATGGAGGGCTCATTAATTCAGTATGCATCAACCTCATGGCTAATTATTGCTAGCATTTTTATGACTGTTCCATGGCAAGAATGATATCACTAAAACTCAGAGTTGAGTCATTCAGATGAAGTGGGCCAACATTTACCTTTCTTTTCGCTCATACGTTTTATTTAATGAGTATTTTACCTATCTTATTTATGTCAAGACATGTATGAACAGGATTGTCTTGATATCACACCATCACTTAAAGATTTTGATTTTCCAGCAAGAGAGGTGGGAGTCATCTAAAGAGGACAAAGAGAAGAACATGGGTAGATCACATTGCCATAGTCTCATATGATGTCCAAATGGGAAATGTTACATTAATCTCTGCAAATCCAATCAAATAAAGGGGCTGACATGGTATGAGTGAGAAACAGCTCATAGTCTGTCTAACTAATATCCTGTTTCTGATGATGAGTCACATCAGTTGTTTCAAAAGAATATATGGAAAACTGAGTATAGATTATAGGTGTGGAAGATTATACCAGAAAAGTTTCACCCTAATCTCCAGTAGTTACAGTTTTTTAACTTTCTGGAGTATTTCTTGGACATTGATAACCATGGTAACTTTTAATTTATGAGTAACTTCTCACATTTTCCTGTCTGAGAACACAAATGTGAAATATTAATGAGGGAATCCTGAAGCTGAATGGATGACTTTTAACTCCCTATAGTCTTATGTAAAATAACAGTGGCCTTGCTTTTAATTTATACACATATACACTGTCTGCAATTTCAAGAAGTACAGCTATTTAAAACTTTACTTTTTTCAGTTTATGCATTTCTCTCCTGTATAAATAATCAGACTTAGGTGAGACCAGAGCACTGGTACATACATGTCTACATGTGCATCCACACCTTTCCCTGAAGACTTGCAATCAAGACCATAATCTTTCTTTTTCCCTCAGTCTACTTTCATCCAGAAATAAGGAGGTGAATTCTGCAAAATATGTCACAAAAAATGCAGCTGCTTCTGATACCGATCAAAGTGAAGTTCTTTGGGCTGTAATTGATTTTAGACCAGGCCTTTAAACCAAAAAACTGGTTTGTTAACTTGAAGAATGTTCCAATTTCTAAGCATGATTGATTTTGACAGTTCTCATGTAAAGTAACCTCTGTAATGATAAACTGTCAACTCTTACAGTGCTGTGAATCAAATCCGCTGAAGAAAAGAAGGTTTGCCCTTTCAAAAGGTTATCATCTTGCATAGTCCAAAGTTTTTCTTTCTATTTTTTTCAAGAAAATTACATTTGTAACTGTCAAAGGTTTAATGTATGGACTATAAAATTCAGACATTTTCAAAATTAATTGGCCTAGGAGAAATAAAATGTTTTTGTCATTATAGCAGTTCCCCATTATAACCATATTTCAACATATCTCAAAGTTTGAACTGTGTTCAAAGGATTTTTTGTTTTTTGGTGCTAAGCAAAAATACTATTATTTTAAAGAACATCATGTAAAACACATAAAATATTTTCTCTGTCTCAGTCATCTAATTTTTACTGTTTTAAAGTTAGGTAAACAAAACATACACTCTAAACTGTTTTGGCAAGAAAAGAGTTTGTGGTACACTGTAAAATTATTATTCAAAATTATTGCTGTATTTTATAAACATAGAAATGAAAAACATTATTAATACACAAACTCAGCTTATTTATTCTTATTTTAAGTGGCTCTTTTAGGGCTTGCCATACATAAATGGCAGAAAGGGCTAAATTAATGTAAGTTCATCTGAAATGCCTTTATTTCTGAAATTAAGCACTGCATGTCTCCTCTCTTTCTGTCATGTTTTTTTCAGTTGTAGAGGTAACTAAGCTTCACTATGAAGTCCAAAGTTTTTGTCATCAAATAGTTGCAGTAATGACACCACATTTTAAAAGAGATGACATTTTAATGTAGATTTTAAAAATGCTAAAATATATATAATATTAAAATAATTTGCTTTTTCTCTGCTTTGTTTTTTTTTTCTTTCTGTTATACTTACACATGTACAGTGAGAGTCTTTCCAAAGAACTGTTTCTGGATAAATGAAAGCTACACAGCTACATAATTCATATCTATACTGGACAAAGTGCTTAGTTTATTCTCTGTGCAACTCCAGAAGTGAAAATATAGCCCTGTTAAGCTGCAGTGATCAGACAGAGCAGCTCAGCAGGGTATCCACAAAGCTACTTCAAACAGATTTTGCCAGGTCTTCTATAGTTGTTTTTCAAAGCCCCCTTGTGGTCCATTGCAAAATAATGTATGGCTAAAATACAAGGCAATTACAGTGATTCACATTTTGGAAAACTGGACTCACAGGAGGTAGAATTGGCTACTCAGGTATTATAAATCCCTCTGACTGCACAGATGTCAATACTGATTTATACTCTACAAGGGTTTGACAATCTCAGCTTGTAAGAAAAGAGTTCCCTAAAGATGTGATCCAAAGACCAATGAAGTCATTGGGAGGTTTTCCATTAATTTCAGTGACTTTTAGATCAGTCTGTAAGCATTTAATGTTAATTTTAAAAGTAAAATACAGGTAACCCTGGAAGCAAGTGCAAACACATACATATATTTAAAAAGATATATCCAAAGCATTAAACTTCAAATAAAACTTGAAATGAGAAACAGATTTAGAAACTTTAAGAACTGTAGGCAATGAATTCCACAGATTATCACCACTCTTACAGTCTGTGCTTTGCAATTCCACTATACCTTTCTTTAGTTTTCATCTCCACTGGGAAGTAAATGTGCAAACACACACTAGTATAAGCATACTATGGTTATAATGCAGAGAGAAGGGTTTGTAGCAAAACCCTGGAGCTGGACAATTAATGAGATGAATTTTGACTGCTGTGTGCAGCTAAATCTATTGTGGTCTGTCCCATTTCCATTTTTTTGCCCAGTGTTTTTTAGCTGAGCAGTGGAGGCCCGAAGTGTCACATTTCAAGGGAATGTCTGTGTTTGAGAGACGTTTGATTGACTTCCTGTACAGCTGTATGCTTTAGCACCTACAGAATTGAGTGACTAATGTGGATGTTCGTTGGAGGACAGGCAGAAGCACCATTCATTTTAGCAGAAGTGCTGTTACCTTGTGCCAGAACAGGATGCTTTTGGAACTACAGGATAAATTAAGATACAGATATAGACACTGACCTCATGAATAAAATTCCGTGTTGCTGCATCTTTGAGCATGCAGCCCTTATAAACACCTGAGCTTTCTAGCCATTAAAATTCAGAAATCCAGTTCTGCCATATTTGGAGCCTTATTTCTCTTTTTTGCTCATCTGGTGAAAGTTATTTACAATAACATTTCTAATCAAACCATCTTGGCTACTAGCAAAGTAATTGTTTGTATTTATAATAAAAATGATCCTAGGATCATTTTGAAAAGTTTTTATTAATATTGCAAAATATCACAATGCAGGAAAAAACATTTTTTTCAAACAGCCAATCACATATGAAGAATGAAATTGTACTTCTATTACCCATTTGATAAAATAATAAAAATCATGACTTCACTATTATAAAATAAATAAATAACTGAAAATCTGTGACAATTTTTCTAGTCTTTGTCCAGCATAAGAGGAGAACTCGTATGCATAAAATTACTATAATAAATTACTTAAGGAAAAAAAAAGAGATCTGGGTTTTAAAAAGACAATCTGGTTTTGAGTTATTAGAGATCTAGGGCCAATTTTAAATATCATGAAAGAAAATTCAACTTTATTGAGGTTAGTGATTTTTAAGGAGGTAGGAACAGTCCATTCTCTCCTGATGTCTTTATTTTTACAATACTAAATAATGTATTCTTGTTTAGGGAAAGACGAATGCATTGTGATTATTTTTATTTTATTCATTTACACTTTTATTGATTTCTGCCATTATTTTGAAATAAAGATCTATGGAGTTAGAATAGGAAATGAATACATTTTAAGCTTCTATAAAAATACTCTTACTGTACCAAGTAATGTGTTCAGCTACACTGAAGTCAATATGGTCTTTTGGCAACAATAACTTATTGTTCTATAAACAAATTCACATTTTCAAAGGACCTTTACTCTCCTTGACTGGAGAGCAGTATGGCAGCTGACACCTTCACGCCTTTACAGACTTGTTTGGTGATATTCAGGAGAGGGGTTCTGCTGCTGACTCAAAAAATGAGGTGGGAAGCCATTCCTGATGTAAGGGACATGAAAAATAGGGGGGGAAGAGACCATGGACAGTGCTGTGGCACTTGAAGGTTGAAGGCTGTGGTCTTGAAGGTTGTCCATAGCCATTTTTCCTGACTATTTCCCATGTTATTCCTGTTTTTTCTCCTTTACCCTTAATACCCATCTGTCTTTTACTGAGAACAGAAAAAAATTGCCACCCCAGTAAACTTACTGAGATGTGGATCCAGAATCCAGCATGTTCCACGCAAATCTTTTCACTGAAATCTCTGGCTTTGGAAGAGGTTCTGGATGCAACAAGAACTAGTCTTCTAACATTTGGGCCTCCTGCTGTAGAATGAAAATATGGCTTTTTCTTTTTCTTGAGCTCCCATGTCTATTGCCTCTGATGATGAATCCATCAACAGAAGAATCTAGCACGTAACTGGTGTTTTGCGTTGTCTAACTGACATGCATCTCTGGATTTATTCTGAGAAAGTAGGTGGAGTGGTATTAAGCAACAATGGATCTTTTCTGCTCTCTTCAGAAAATGAAAATCATCAACTCAGCCATAATTTTTTTATCCTAATTTTGTCATGTTTTGGATGGCTCTGAGTTATTGGTAAGATTTCATACAGCTTTAGGCAAAATAAGTTACATTCCCAATTGACTTCTGGTTTTGAACAGTTTGTCTTGATTTAATACTCAACATTATCACAGTAAATTACTGAAACAAAGTTAATTTTATTTTACTTCTTTAGCAGCATACCAATGGTATTGATTTCAGCTATTAAGAACCCTTTTGATGCAGTTCTATCAAAGGCATTGTCATAAAAATATGATAGAGGGTCAGGTTTAGATAGGATACTTACCACAGGAAAGTTTGTCATGATCAAGTGAATGCATAGAGTATATTGTCAGGGAAACATATTCTGAAATATTTGATTTTTCAGCTTGCAATTATTGAATATGTTTTCAAAATCTTCAGTTCTCTGTGAAAAGGAAATCTGTGCATGGAAGTTTTGGTCAAAAAACATTCCAAAAGTTATAAAAATAAAGCTGAATAAGTAATAAATTATTCAAACCCATCTGGGGACCTGAGTTATACTGTCTGTTTCTTGGCTTAAGGTGTCTATTCTTGCTGGAGTGTGTCATAGTTTCTGTTAGAAAGTGCAAAAAACCTGACCAGATGATGTCAGCACAGACAAGGTGGCTCCTGGAAGCAGATATTAAATAATGACTGGCCTTAAACATGTGAAATGCATTTGGCTAGCTGGCTGCAGGCTGTGCTGAGTGACCTCTCCTTCTAGGTCCTTCAGCCCCAGCCAGCAGAGTCCCTGGCACAGGGGTGTGACCACAAGCTTGGAAATGTGTCCTTATTTCAGGCAGAGGTGTAGAGGCAGCTCCCCACCCACCACTGGCTCCTCTTCGATCTCCTCTGGCAGGAACCCCCCCTGAAGCTTCCTGAGCTGGTGAACATTTTCCTCTGGAAAGAACAAAATGTATTACATTAGGGGTTCCCAAAGTTTTCTTTCTGGAGGGTTATGTGATAACTGGGAAGACCATGATAGAAGCCTACAACTCTGCAATACTTAAAGGCTTCCCTATTCCTCTTCTTCTCTGTTCCAGACTCCATGAGGCCGTACCTGAAGCCGGATGCCTGGTCCTTTTGTTTCCCTAGGTGCTGGGAAAACTGCGCTGAACTACTGCCCAGTCCTGACAATGCCCATGGAGGAAAACTTGCTGAAGTTTCTTGGGCTTAGGGTAAAAGCATAAAATGAGTTGAAACTTCTGAAGCCTCCAGGATCCATCAGGTGAATCAGTGCCAGCCTCTGACCACTCACATAAGTTCTGACAGGAGAATTGTGCTGTTTGGAAAATTCTGCACTAGAGCGGACCTGCCTTTTACCCTCAGCTGGCATTGTCATGTTATCCCTCCCTTATTTGTTAAAAAATGTATCTCTGTACATAGACAAAAAATAAAATGAAATAAAAACCCATCTGCCAACAAACAGACAAACCCAAGAGTGCTTTGCCAACCAGGCAGCTGGGCCTGTCTTCTGAATTGTTTGTATGCCCCTTCAGATATAGTCTGAACTTCTCACTGAACACACTTGCTGGTCCTGCAAGGACTGGCTCAGCTTCCCCTGCTGCTGACGTGGAAATGTAAATCTCAGTTTCCTCCTCCAAAAAGGAAAAGCAAATACTGGCCAATGTTTCAGGTTTCTGCATTATCCTGTTTACCTTTGTCTAGCCAGAAACCAGGCAGCACCGATACTTTTAGATATTTGACCGTTCTCTTTTGGAAGTATTCAAGTCTTTCATAAGTCTGAAAAAGAACTGGTTAAAACATTTGCTTTTGCTTGCCCTTGTTCGGTGGCCCCCAGTGCCCAGGCAGCCTGTGTGCAGCCCTGAAGAGCTCCTGTACTGGTAGTGGTGTCTGACTACCCTGCAACACCTGTCTCTCCCTCACACCAGCCTGGCCGTGGTCCAGAGGTGAAAGAATCCTTATGAAACAGGAAGTGGTTTGTACCTTTTCCTCTTAAATGAATTTTTATTGCAGAAAGCTACAGCTTAAATGAGCTCAGAGACTGCTGATGACTTCTACTTCCTAACACACATCCAAACACCTCCTGCTGCCCTTCCTGCTTCATTCACTTCAGTGCCTTCTCTCTCCCCTTTCTCAGGTTAGCTCAGTCTATGAGACAGTGAGATGTGCTGCCCAGGAGGGATAAGAAGAGAGAAGAAGCAGAGGAAAGCAGCCAGCCAGGAGATAGGAGTCCTCTGGCAGGGCCCGTATGTGGCAGATGTTTCTCCTAGGCCAGCCAGCAGTCAGGAGATGTAAATAGTCTGACTGGCACTAGCTGGGAAGTTCATTGTCGAAAGGTGTACACATCCCTGGTGGGCAGCAGAGACTGCCTTATGGGCCAGACCCAGCCTGCAAGCTGGCTGCAGTGCAATCCTGCCTTAAACCTAAGCTGGAGAATATAATTTTCCCTCTAGAATAACAAAAAAATTGCCCTTAATTTACTGAGCTATTTTGGAATACGGGATGCAATTGCTAGTTACTTGGATTGGTGTTGCTCCCTTATTCTCTTATTTGAATTTTCCAGGGAATGATGTGCATGCCATCAGAAAGGCATGCAATTCTGGTTCCCCCCTTCCCCTCACCTCATTCACTTCCACAGCAGTTCTTGACATGTGTAGTTAGCTGTTCCTGCTACCTGGCCTGAAATAACAGCCTCTGCCCCTCTGACTTCTTTTTCCGCCACAGAGATCTTGCTTAAATTTGAGGCTGCCTTCTAGAAAATGATACCATTTTGCAGCTAAAACACGTTTTCTTTCTCTATGAAGAATGCCTTTATACTTCCTCAGGAGATGGGTTCCAAATAGGACTCCTATGCCACTATCCCCAGCCCCCTTGCTGGTTTAGTGGTGTCAGTGGCACAGTATTTATCCATTTGCTCTCAAAATTCTTCAGTGACCTTGTCAGGGCACTATATTCTACAGCCTCCCTCTAGAATGAAGGATTGTTTCCAGTTGTTCACCTAATATAAAGATCTGGTTTTGAAAAACAACCCAAACGTCTGGCTACAGCCCTCAGTCTTAACTGTTGGATAGGTACAATGGATAGTGAAAGAGCATTCAAGGTCTGTGGTGACTTAGATTTTGCTGGTAAGTGGTTTGTGGTGTTATTACTCCAGTGGTCTTCCCCACAGTAGTAGACAACTCCATTTGAAATGCCCAGAGCTTCTTTTCCTGTGAAATAAAACCCTCTCTGCTAGGTACAAGCAAATTCTAATTCTCTGCACTGCATTTCCATTGGTTTGCGCAGATTAGTACTTTTGTCTTGCTATTTCCCTTATGATCATAAGCAATCCTCCCTGTGATTGATCCAGCTCCTGTGCTGATCCCACATGGTTTTCTAGCCAGCAGACCAGAGCATCTTTGCTGTCTGGTCTGATTGTTTTGCTGAATATTACGGATTTGTGATTTACTAGTATATTCCAGTAACTTTTTGACCTGCATTAGCAATGAGGTAGTTTTGTTCTAGGCTAGCTTGTACTGTCACGTCCCACACAGAGATTTTTTTTTGTGGCTGAATGCCTGAGATGATTTTCTAAATCTCTTCAAGCTTTTCCAGTTCTCATTTCTATACATGTATTTTGGTACAAGAAAATAGGGCAAAGGGAAATTCTAGTTTCTCTCCATTCCCTGATTCTCTTGTCTAGTAAGAAGTACTTAATGATCATTCTTTCTAAGGTTTATTTCTAAGGACTCTTTCTAAGGTCTCTTCCTAAGTCAAGAAATTTCCCTGGATAATCTGATCAAGAGAAGGAAAAGAAATGCATCCTGGCAAAAGCCACAGATTTCGGGGCTACCTATGGATGCACACATGAAACCAGGAAGCACAATCATTATGCTACAGGATTTAAGACACACCAAACTCACTATTTTGGTAGAATACAGGAGAAAGAGTTCAAGGAACCAGTCTGAAACTTCTCTGAGAGTCAAACTTGAAGTACCAAAAGAACTTGTATTGCTTGGGGAATTGATAAAATAATAGTAACGGATGCATTTGGACAGAAAGACAGTTGTTAACATGTTCCTATTTTCTGGCAACAGGAGTGTGGGAGCTGAAGTCAATGTAATTTCACTCTATCTGTGTTCAGGAAAAGAACACAAAAGAATCAGATTTTTTATTGTCAAGCTGGCAGTACAGAGACTCACAGTTTCTGAGTTCTGGAAAGCCAGACATTCTTCTGAGCTGAAGAATATTAAAACAAGACAGCTTGAACTCTGCTCTAGGCCCAGGAGTGTAAATCTGGAATAAGTTCACTGGTTTTGATGAGGATACTTTGGATTTACACCAGCAACTGAGAATAGAACTTGGCTCTGTGTCTTATTCTTCTGGTGGTAGTGAAAAATATGATCCTAATAAAAGACGTGCAAGTGATCACAGGAGTATTCTCATACTGGTTCTACACTTAAGTTTTAGATACAGGATTTAAGATGGTGGAAAAAAATCCAGCTTATACAAGAGTACCTCTAAGCAATCTGGTAAAGAGGATCTATGAGAAGAGTGCCAATCTAATGCTTGCATGGCTCCTATGGCTTTCCTTTATTGGCCTGTCTTGCCTTATAAGAGGAGATTACAAAAATAATGCTGCATTTTATTTATTTATTTATTTTAGTTTAGGGGTATAACACACAAAAATAAGTTTATGCAGAAATTGTTTAGAAAAAGGCTGTGTGTGTTGCAGGAACTGAAGCCTGAATACTTTGTATTGCAACACTTTTATGGAAAAGTCAGCTATGGAGTAGACTATTATAGACAGTGGCATCATCAGCTTTTGGACTGCAGCATTATTTCTTGTAGCCCAGAATTATTTTATTGAGGGTAACTCATTTGCAGGTGAAAATATTACAAAATCAGTAAAGCTGCCTCATGTGCTGTTTTGACAGTATCTTCTCTCCTGTGAGAACATGTATGAAAGTCTTATAGACATAAAGATAGAACCAGATCAAACCTTCAAAGATTATTTTTTCTTTTTGATAATATTTCAAATCCTGCTGTGACTTTCCAGTTGTTTAGGTGCTACATTGCAAAAACTTCCTGAGCCACCCTTCTTAGCATGATAAATCCACAGACACTGTGCTTTTAAATGATACACAAATAGGAAAGTTTCTAACAGGCATCAAAGCCATTAGATTTGTACTGCTTTTTCTATTGTTTAGTAATATTTGAGAGGGATTGAATGCGTCTCTGACCTGTCTAATTGCAACAAAAATTACAGAATATTAAAAACAAATGGGAAGATGGAAAAGAAAGTTGTGGTAGGATTTTGAAAGGAGTTTTCAATTTCATGGACATTATTTGTCACTTGAGTGCCTAACTGCCTCAGGCTGCATTGGAAGTCCCATCATGAAAGCTGGAAAAAACAAAAGTCCCAGCTAACTCATGCCTCCAGACTTAAAAACCCAAGAAGCTATAGTCACAGACTAAATAGAGTATGATTTGAGGCCCTGCTATGCTTCTGCCACTGGCTTTAATTGGACAAGCATGTTCAAGTGCTTTGATTTTTCCTAGCGACAGAGAAGAATCAATAGAAGTGTCATCACGCTGCATATTTTGCTCTTTATTCACTTTGATAATCCCTCTCCTTAGCTGGAAACTGCTGCCAGTGTACTTAAGATGAAGTGTCTTAATTGCACAGTCCCTTAAATTCAATGAGGTGATATTTAAAGTTTACAGGGAAGATACAAGAAAATCCAAACGCTTTTGGTGCTAAACGTTCTTGAAACACAGTATCTCTGGATTTTCTCCAATTTCTGCATACTGAACAGTTGAAACCAAATGGGGTTCCAGTCCAGTAATGCACTTACTGTTTACATAATAGTTGAGGGACATAAAAGGCTTTATGAAATCAATCAAACCACTTTTGAAGTTAAAGTAACTAAATAATGCTTTCAGATACATTCTAACCTAGTTTACTCCATGGAAACAAATAGATCTTCATTTTTGATTTACTGTTCGGTACTTCTCTTAGCCTTCTTTTTCCAATATTCTCTCAAAATGAAAAACAAAAAAAATAAAGTAAATGAATAGACTGACTTCACTAGTGTGGGCTTCTTTTGAGACAGATAACTATGCCTGGATGATGTGAAAGAAGTGACTAGGCACGTCTCATCGGGCATGATGAACAGGGCTTTTACTGATGTCATTAAAGATGATACATTTAGTTATGTCTACTTTCTAATGAAGAGTATGTTCTGTCACACAGATGGCACATCTGTTTTATATGGCGTTTCTTGAGAGTTATTTACATGAAAGCTCATTACTATTCTAGATTCTGTTTATGTTTTGGTGGCTTTCTCAAATGGGATTGCTGGTCATACTTGACACTTACAGAACCACCAGCACTGTGCAGTTGCTGTGGAATACCTACAACATCCTCAGTGATGGCAGGGTGACATGGGTGAAACAATAAACACAAATGAGTTCAACATGCCTGTCTGAGATTTTTTTCAGTCTTTCTCTTGTTCTGTTCATACACAAGGTCCACAGAATAAATCCAAGTAAAACCTGCACATTGCTGTTTTGGTTTTTGTTCTCAATGGCTTTGGGAACATGAAGCATTTTTTCAGTGGTAGCTGTGTTCTGCTCTGTGTTCTTCTATGGTAAGGGAGAAAAAAGAGTTGACAAAGGTCTTTCCTTGATCTTTCTATAATAATGACACAAGCACAAGACTGAAAGGTTTTATCACTTCTGTGCTGACTGATAACTCTAGGGCTTCACATTAAGAAATCTGAGATCCTTCAGTGGTGAGAGAGTCTAAAGTCTACAAGAGAAAACTGCTTCAGTTTTTCTCCAGAACCCTTACCCAAATATTGGTCTATGTTGTCAGACCATAGCTCAGGTAAGTCTATTATTTGCTTGCTATTGGATATGTGCTTATTTAATTTTTTTTCTATCAGTATAGATATTAAACAACACATTCAGTGGCAGCTGACGGGGGAATCAGTAGCACTGCTTGCAATACAAGTGGCAGCATGTCTGTATTCAGTTAAAGTCTAGTGGAAACAGAATATATTCACCAGTAAATATCATCGTGATTGATAGCTGATGATTTACCATTTAGATAGAGGAGCCCATCACTGGAAAAAATGGACATAAATTGTACTGGCACTTAAAATACTACTCCTTAACCTGTAAGAATTGATGGGCCATTTCCAAAATTCTGCTTCCATTAGAGCTTTATCTCATAAGCCTGACAGTTTACATTAAAATACCAGCTTTTACTCCATATTCTGAAAGCGAAAAAATCAGATACATTAAGGGTAGGGTAAACACCTTCTTTCCATGTCAGAGGTTCCACTGATACAAAATGTTATTGGCAAGCTGATACCAAGGAAAGTAACAACAATCATACGAAATACTACTTTTGTTTAGAAGGCATCCAAGAATAGAAAATTAAGTTTAGATATGGTGAATCTGCTTCCTTAGAAGACTGTCTAGTTGGCTACTTTTAATTTTAAAAACTTTGTAACAGTCTTAGCGTAAGGCATTTTGGAAATTCAGTAACGAAACAAGAGTAACATTAAAAAGACTGAACAACAGAAGTAATTAAGCATACTTAATTAGTTTTACTGTTGATTTCCCAAGATAATGGTCTAGAGAGACATATAAAACCCCTGAAACTACAGGATTATATAAATGGTCAGGCAATTAATAAACCTTAAAATGAAGATCTGTTGTTACAGGAAAGGTTATGTCACTTCTGAGTCGGTAGAGTGTTTATGGCATCTCAAGCATCAGCTTAGCAGGAGTATTTTTAATGTCTCATCATTGAAAAACATTCTTAATTTGAAATTCCAAATTTGTTATTTTTCATATTGCACAGCTGACATATGTCAGGGTTTTGAAATCCATGGTTTGACATGAGCTGCTTTGAATGTCTTGAGAGTATGGAAAAAGCTGAATGATTTAATCTTTGCCTTCTCTCAGATAAGTCTTTCAGGCACGGTTCTGGCATTACAACACCAAAGCCTAGGCTTGACTGTCTTGTCTAGACCAGTAGGAGGCTTTTCTTCTTTCTTCTTTTCTTCTTTACTGCTGCGTGTGTAGCTTCATTGATTAATCTGTCTCTTCTGCCTCCCAAACAACCAAGGCAAAACAAAGGAAAGAAACAAAACTTGTGATACATCTAACTAAGAAGGCTGGTTGGACTTTTAACCTCATTTATTTGTATTCATTTGGTAAATCCTTCACAGCAGGAATTGTCTCCTTCCCAAGTTAGTACAAGATGCAACCCTGGAGGGGGCTTTGGGAAGGGCTGCCATCAATCCTAAAATAACAAGTGCTGAGTTTGATCCAGAATGGTGTGTTTGCAGAGCATAAACACTGAATAGTCTCAGTTTCCAAACTTACTGTGGTAAACAGACTGAAAGGGAAAATATTTGCATCTCTTCATTACACTACTAAACAAAAATTTCTAAATGGCTTTCAGTAGAAATAGCAGGCAAATTTCACATCTCTCAAGACATGATACAACAAAGCTGAACTATGCTACATCCTTGAATCTTCAGCTGCAATCCTACATAGATCTGTGAAGCCCCCAGTTACTTGACGGCCCAAACTGCTGTCTGACATCTAACATATTCTTGAAGATGAGGATGTAGGGTAGATCAGTATGGAAATGCCATAAAAAAGGTTGTATCCTGAATATACTAATATGCAAAAGTTACTTTATACCATAGACCAAAAGCTATTGCACAACTGCACAACTTATATCATTTTTATGACTCTTTTATACAACTTAAATTTCTTCTGCTAATTCTTCCCTTTCAAAATTTCCAAAAGCCTCCTTTCAAAATTTCCAAAAGCCTCATTGATTTTGTTACTATTGTACCCACTTGTCACAAGTCATGCCTCTTTCAGACAGTGATAATTAGTGAGCAAAGCTACCGAATGTGTCACCCAGGATTTATCACAGTAAACAAAGCAATGGTGCGAGGTCGAGTCCCTTCCCTGCCAGAAAGCAGCTGAAGTCACCACCACAACTTGCTGACAGCCACTGTGGGGTTTGCAAGGGTGGCTGCATGGGACAAAATTTTACAAGGGCATGAGACCTATTGCTGAATGACAAAGATGTCAAAGCTTCAGTCTGTGATGCCACATGGAACCTTCTGGTCTGTGTTCTCCAACTCTGCCTCCTGCTATGCCTGGTTTTTCCAGCTTGTTCCCTTGCCTGTTGTGCTCCCAATTTCAGTTGTCAGTTTCTTATTTGGCTGTAGTGAACAGGGTTTATGACTGTCTTATAGGAGCCCTGAGAGATGGCTTTGTTGGTGTGAAGAATTCTCCCTCTAGGTCCCCTAATTGCTGCTAATATTTGTTTTGTTTTCACAACATCTCTAAGCCAGATTTTCCATGAGGAGGTTACCAGTAATGCTGCATGTCCTGAGGAATTAATGTGCATGCTCCCCTGCTGTGTCAACTTTTTATTGATTCTTGGTAAACAGCTCTTGTCTGGGACAAGTGTGACCTGAAAGATGACATGTGGTGCACTGATGCTCATCTGGATTTTAGGAAAATGTATGACTAGTTGAAGTCAGTCCTGTATCTGTGACTTCTGGTGGTATCAGGTTCCTCTCACACACAGTCTCCTCTGTGTGAGCCAAACTGCTTCAGGGCATAGGCCAGATTATAGCAGTGCTGTTTAATTTCCTATCCAACATTTAGCTCCCCACATTTTTCTTGTGGATTGCTTCAAACTGCCAGTCCAACCACGTGATTTAATATGCAGCCAGCTGGCTGGAGTACACTCAGAGCCTGGTCAATATTTGGAAAGAAGAACACACAATGCCTGATTTCAGCTGAAATAATGGAATATCCATAAATACAACATGATTTTTGAAGAGGCTGAGCAGCTAGTCATTTGTCAGGTTGGTTACCAATGATCTTAGTCTTTCCATTAAAAAAATTAAAGGGCTTCTACAAAAGCAAATCAGAAAATAAGATTGTGGAAAACTGTCTCAAGCACATTGCTGATGGTCCAAAATCTGAGCTTTGCCTCTCAGAATTCAGTTTCTCAACAGAAGAAACAAAAGCTAGAGATAAAGGACATGAATATTAACTGGTTGCAGGATAGCATGCCTGTATTTCCACAAAGATGTCTCTCTAACTACTAAGTGAGGTTTAGGTCTTCATTCTCCCTCTGCATTTCAGTGTGACGTTTCATACCCAAGTGACATGACCAGTTTGGGCAAGGGCAGTATTATGCCAGAAAGAAAAACAGAAGTAGGAAAAAACCACCAACATGCCAAGGAAAGAAGGATCACTCCCTTCTGCAGCCTTATATCCTCCTGTTTATTTATGAATTTACTTAAGTACACTTTCATTTCTACTTTTAGTTCACTTGCTTCTATAGGATAGTTTTCAAAAATGCTGATCTTGGCTATCACTTAGCAGAACTGAGTCTTGTGAGTGTGAAACTTTCAGGATTTGTTTCTCATTCATTCATACAGGAAGTTATACAGGAAACTGCGATCAAGTCAGAAGGTATTAGGAAAATATGACAGAATATTAATAAACTCTGAAGAAAGATGAAATGTCTTCTCATGACCCTAGGTAAGCAACAGAAGAAAGTTCTATTTAATTCAATTTAAAAAAAGTTTGGTCTACCTCCATTAATAAAAATCCTAAATAAAATATTCCTGGTGATATATGCGTGACATCTAGTGATCCTCATGTATGGAAAGATAATGACTCAGAGAACTGAAAGTAACCTGAAAAATGTGTAATAAGGTCCTGTGTAATCTGCCAATGAACAGCTATACCTGGTATGAATGTTCATCTCACCTGTTATTCCACAGACTTTTATGAATGTGCCTCTATGCTACACCTGAGTCTAGTCCTGCCTCCTGTAACAAGCCACACTAACTGAGCAACGAATATGAATGGATTTGTAGAGGGAAATCAGGAATACTGAAGCCCTGCTACTGACTCTATGCACACTTCTGAGACATTTAATTTGGAATAATTCTTGTTTGTTTTTTTGAGCTCTTGGATCAGTCATAGAACAGTTTGGTTTTGGAGGAACATTTGAAAATATCTAGTCCAAACCCTGTGTGTGCTGGACATTAGGAACATTCTTTTCTTTTCAATTCTTTTTTTCTTTCAATTCAGCTTGTGTCATGGTGCCACACCACACCGTGAGCCCAGGCATGGTAGCCGGAGATGATCCAAAGTCCCAGGCAGTAAATTCATGAGACTACTGAAAAAGGTCAGACTCCTGAAGATATCCTGGGGCAAAAAAAGTATATCTAACCTAGATTATTGCCATATTAATTCAATATAATTTTAATTCTCATTTTTTGAGTTAATGAAATGCATAACATTTTGAGGTCTGTCTACAATCTCAAATGTAAAACCACTTGGCTCCTTTGCAACTTCATAATCTGGCTTGCCTTTACCTTTATATACAAGAGTTGGCAGAAAGATTAGTGCAGTAAAAAGAAAAAGTGATTTTCAAAAAAATTCATGGGCTTTATAGGCCTCTGTCCTACTTTGGGTACCTCTTGACCTGGTTTATGAACTAAAAATAGCAGGAAAGTAAGACAGCAGACATCAGGCCTGAGAACTGCTGAGCAGATGCACGAGAACTATGCAACAGTTACTAACTTATTTTCTTGTCATAGATATCTTGGGCTTTCCATGCTGTAGTCACTTGTCCTGCCTTTTAACTAATTTTTAAACTATCTATATTAATCAACCTGCTTGTCGGGTAGGAAATTCATTGATAAGTTATTTAAGCAAGAAGATAAGATCCTGGCCCAACTCTCACTGACCTCAGCGCAAGGATTTTACTTCTCACATCTTGAAAAAGACAATGACAGAGCTATGGCTTGTTTCCCTAAATACAAACAGATTAGGCTATTATATTACCTCATCACCTTTATATTAATGTGGTATTTATTTATTTATAAAGCAGAATAAAAGCATGAGTGCTGTTACACAGATGAGCAACATAGTGGAAAATGAAAGCAGGCTGAACGTCTTTCAGTGAATACATTTGCTTTAATTCATGACTCAGGCCTAATTCTTGTCATGATTTTATTATAATAAATTCTAAAGAAAATAAGATTACAGTGATAAAATAACATCTCTTACTAATGAGTACCTAGAGCACACATGCAAATGGTTAGACTGTCTGTCTACTTTGCCTGTTAAATACCAACTCAGCTTAATTTTTCACAATTATTTCCAAAACTGTCTTTGAAGCTTGATCTGGAACAACTCATCCCCAGAACAATGTCTTAGACTTCCCTGCCCAAAAGAAATAATTAAATTTCAAGAAAAATAAACAATTCTATCATTCCCATGATTAATACTCCCTTTTGCCTGAAACCTGCATTCAGGAGATCTTGTCTGTCATAAATCTTTTTGATATGCATCTCAGTTGCTTGAAGTAAGAAATTTCTCAATTACAGCAACCCAGAAGTATTAAAAATGATAAGGTTTTAGTCATGAAGTATCATCTCATTAAAAGCAAATTGCTCCTTGGGAAGGAACATTATAAATTAACCTTTTTATCTAGAAATAAAAACAATTCTGAAATTTTTACCTCATGAACTATTGTCATTGTTAACATTACTTTTTCCAATATCTGCTTGGGC
This sequence comes from Drymodes brunneopygia, assembly GCA_013400955.1. NCBI lineage: Eukaryota > Metazoa > Chordata > Aves > Passeriformes > Petroicidae > Drymodes > Drymodes brunneopygia. Next base: position 1,343,449 of record VZTZ01012108.1, read on the forward strand.
ATAATAAATCCACAGTCAGTTGTAAGTTTATGAGATTTAGTGGTATTTAAGAGACTAGTGCTAATGAGAGGTGCTTGCTAGTGCAAACTCAATGCTTAGATTTGTCAAGATATCTCAAATGAAGTATGAGGAACAATTAAAATGGAATTTCACATGTAGTAGCCTATTGCGTTTGGTTTTTTATTGTCAGCCAAGATAAACTGACTATTAAAGAGGGCAATTTTACATGTTCAGTAGAGGATGGAATTATTTGCATTTAAAAGGGCCTGCAACTATAGACTTTGTAACCTAGGATCACTGTTGATACTTTAGATGTTTACAATAGGTGAGATAAATCCCACATCAAAAGAAAAAATAGTTAAGGTGCCTATATTGTTGTGTTCCACCCCTTCAGCTTTCCTCATAATTCCTATTTTTCTGTGCTTTATCTTAATATCCAACTTCAAGGCTTTCCGACACTAGAAAACTAGATTATTGAGAGGAAAACTGCCTTGAGCAGACAGTTTCTACAGGAGAATCCTCTGGGAAATGTTCTCAATGGCACTACTGAAGTCCAGGTAGACTACGTCCAGTCTTTCCTTCATCCACTAAGCAGGTCACCTGATCACAGAAGACCAAGTTGGTCATGCAGGACCTGCCTTTCTCAAACCTAGGCTGGCTGAGCCTGATCCCCCGGTTGTCCTGCACATGCTGGATGATGGCACTTTTTATAATCTGCTCCATGATCTTCCCTACTTGATAAATTTCCAAGCCTAGTATAGCCCTAGCAAAAAAATTGTTTGGTCTATGTTTGTATTATCAATCTATGCTTCCATGATCATTTATATAGGAATATAGGTCAAGTAACTGCTATTCATCTATAGCAGTTAGAAATGGTAAGATGCAGATAAATTATATGACTATCAATTTTGTTCAAAATTTTCATATTATTTAGACAATTGTGTAAAAATAACACAATTGTTTTGATAAATTAGTGACTGTAGAATAATATTCAGTTTCTAAAAATGTTGATTGCTGTGTGTGTGTGTAAAATGTAAACACATTTTGAAATTGTAGTATTCAATATTGTTTCATTGTTCTTCCACATATGATTGATTGCCCCAGTGCTGGTCTGTACCTACAGCATTGTCTGTTAGCCATGCATTCTGCTATGCTTTTTTTTTTAAATTTTATGAACTTTCTAAGGATTTAGCAGTCTTTTTGTGTGACTTAATATCAACATCAGCAAACTGAGAGCAGCATCTTGCCTGCCAGCTTGTGTTTCAAATATCTATTAATAAGTATACTAGCAGGGGAAAGAAATTTTTCCTAGGTGAAATAACTGTTGAAAAAAACTATGTGAAAATCCGACTCACTGCGAAAAGCAAACTGGTTGAAAGGTGGTGCCTTTCACACAACACTCTGTGCTGCAAGTCTAAATATGTGAGATGTGCAGTTTATGCAGTGTTATGGTCCATGATTCCATGCCAGTGCCTTGGAATAACATTTTCTCACATCTGTTCCTTCCTTATGTGTTTGCCAAAAATGTTGGAAGAAATTGTTTCAAGCCACTTAAATACTTGCATTGTTGTTTGTTTGTTTTTTTTTTTTAATAAACCTTTTTCTCATTAATGGTCTATTTAAACATTACACAGTCTGTCATAATTCAAACTGCAGTCTAGTCTTCCCATTATTTGTCTTATACAATTGTGATTTTTTTTTTCTTGGAAGCATAGCTTGCAAAGAAGTGGTCTTCGTAGATGAAGGTAATTGTCTGTAATAGGAAAATCATGAAGAAAAAGCACAATAGCCTTCTTTTTTGAAAAAGGGGGAAAAGATCACTCCCTCAAACCTGAACAGAAACTTTTAATTAAAGTATTTGTCCCAAGGACAAGAATAGTCCAAACAACTAATCCTGATTATACAAGGAAAATATTATGCTCATGTGATGGTCGTAAACCAATAATTTTAAATCATTTTAACAATTTTCACTCTTTTCTGACCTACATTGGTGTTTATTGCTCTAATATATCCCAGTTTGCTGCTTCTTTGCTACACTTCACTGAAAGATAAAGATCCTCTGCATTCCTGTGCACAGGCTCTTTCATTGCCTTCTCTATGTCCAAGTTGACTCCCTTAACCCCTTTATTCCAGCTTTCTTCCCTGCCATAGTCCAGGACATGCTAAGGACCTTGGACTGGGGCTGTTTTCCAGAATGAATATGCATTTTCAATTGCCTTGCAACTTTTGTTTATTCCCAGTATTAAATTTTGGAATTTAATTGTTTGTCAGCATCCAAAATTTTGATTTAAGCACAGTGAGGACAGGGTTCTTGGGATGCTTAGTAAAAGTAAAAGTAAGGTTTTAAATGAAAAGATATGGGCTTCAAATGGATACCTGTCTGTTTTTTAAAGACTGCAACAACTTGTCAGTGCGTACAGACACGGTACTCCTTTGGGAGTCTTAAAGAGGAAAGGTTAGCAATTCTGTGTTTTCTCTGACTGTGCAAAAAGTGCTGGCTGTGTACAAGCTTACAAGATGTTCTTCTGAACTGAGACACAATAGCAGTGACAATACTTAGGATCTGATAACAGGGGTTCTGAATTTGGATTTTGCACACCCTACTGTTACTTTTTCAATAAAAGCCTTAGAGAAAGAGATTGGCTGGGAGTATACCTAAATCAGAGCAGTAAGAAAGATCATTTGTGTGACTGCAATATTAGTACTGTTTTTTGTAAAGGTTGTAGAACTTAAAGCATGTATGTCTGAACAATATTTCTTTTGGAGCCAGGTTTGTTTTTATAAGAGTTGCATCCGAGCACAGAGTGTAATGTGGTTAGTCAGGTTTAAAACAAGAGTTGAGACAGGTAACCTAGATTTTCCATTTTATTGGCAATAAGAGTCCAGGCACTTAGAACTGAAACCATGCTGCTACCTTCCATTGTGAAAGCCCTGAGATGTTGACTTAGCTGCTGTTTTAGCCAAGGTATGCAAAGTTTTTTTTCTGTTTTTGTTTAGCAGTGTGAACACACCTTGCAACAGCAGATCAGAAGGAACACACCTCATGTGGGAAAAGGAAGGAGGAAGAAGAGATGAAACTACAGAGCCTGAGAGTTCAAATTTGCATTCCTACAGATGATGTAACTATGGAAATAACTTACCATTTCCTATAAGAGTTTCAAAATCGCATGATGTCACACAGTAAGTTCTCTTTGGAGACTTTTTTTTTCCTTTTCAGTGGTGTTAAGTTAAATAAAAATTAAGAAAATACTGCTTCCAGTAAAATGAAACTCTCATAACACAGTCAAATACTTGCAAATATTGAAAAATGGAGGAGATAGCTAAAATAAAAGAAGGGCACAGCTGCACATAGGACTGGACTACCAAGTACATTTCATGTCAAGGTTATAAATACAGCCCTCTAGAGTCTATATTTTATAGAGTCCCTATATTTTTAACTCCCTATAGTGAGTAAAAGAACCCCTAGTTATTTTCAGTGAGGCCTTCAAACCACCAGTGAGTGTTCACCAGTTGTTCAAGGCCAGGCTGCAGGGAGTCCTGAGTAACTTGGTCTGGTGAAAGCTATTCATGTCCATGGCAGGGAGGCCAGAACTAGGTTGTCTTTGAGGTCCCTTCTAACCCAAACCATTCTGTGATTCTCTGGTTCTAAGCAAAGGCTCATCTGAGTTACACCTCAGTGCAATAGCTCTATATAAGTGAAAAGTTCTGCAACCCTGCAAGTCAGGGAAGTTGTGGGTTTATTTTTTTGACTGTTTAGTGAGAAAATTGAGAACATGGCTTTGCTGTCTGTCACTGGTGTGAGAACTGTAAACATGTCTAAACATAATTTTGAAAATTATTAACTTCTATGCATGACAGAAGGCTCTAACCACTAGAAAAATATAAGATAATGATCAGTGCTATCAACTGAGGGACGTTATAGACTGTGGTCTTTGGCTTTCAAATGGTTGATGTTTGAACTGTACTGCATTAAAGGTTTCGGAGAAATACACCCATATCTTATGGCTACTTTCAAAGCTGTCTAAATGCAGACTGGCAAGTAGAATTACTTTCACCTTGCAGCAGAGGTCCACTACTCTAAATAGCCTCTGTAGTCATTTCTTCTTTATTGCCTCTTGCTAATTTCAGTCCAGGAGTCTTGTTCTTCTTGTTCATCTCCATTCTATTCAAAGAGACTATGTAGGACCTCTCTGTCTCCAAATGATGTGTTAGAGACATTCTCAGAGAGAAGGCGAAGTTGGAAGCAGGTTCAGTAATTCCAGGGTACAACAATGGAAGCATTAGATCATCTCAGTTTGCCATTAAAAATATTTTCTTAACTTGCTTTTCCAGCTGGCTTAAATTCTTTGTTTGAGCTCTGTGGAAATCAGATTCATCTTGACCCTGAATGCATTGATGAGTTCCTGGTCCATTTATTATTACAAATGGTTACTTTTTAGAGGAAAAACAGTGGCTAGGAGAAACATTACAGAAATGTTTTCTTAACTCTGGTGCACCTTGGGAAATTCAGGTTTGGGTGAAACTTGAACCTTTTGTTTCCACTGCAAGGTGGAGCATTTAAATTTTACTGACCTCTGCTATTTTCACATTTCTTTTAAAAGCCCCTCTGTGGGCTATAATAAATTCTGCGTGTCTCCAAATAGAGTTATGTGGATTATGTGTGCTGTTTTTCCTAGTATTTCATCAGGCTCATTATTAACATTGGACATATCAAAGGAGTAGCCAAAATAAAGCAAACTGTAACAGCTGTGGAGATGCACATTTCTGTATACTGGCGTGCTGACTTGTGAATTATGCTTTTCTAGTAACCTCATTAAAATGTGTCCTTTGGGAAAAAACCCCACATATCTCTGTTTTTTTCAAAGCCTTTTTCTCCCCTTACATTCCTGAAGTGATGGAAACATGGTGTGAAACATCACAGGCCAAGAGATTACAATAGAATCTTGAAAAGCAGAAGAAATGTGCTTGAGACATTTCAAAAATTGAAAATTTCAACTACGGTGGTTCCCCCAGTGCATAAGAGTTACTGGCAAGTTGAAATAAACTCAGAGGATCATGTAAATATTTGGGGTGCTGGAAAACATGGTGTGAGATGAGAAGCAGTTTGTTTGTTCACCAGATAATATAGAATGGGCCTGAAATCCTCCACTGCCTAAAGAAGAAGACACTGCCATAGAGAAGACATGGTCATAGTGTCCTCATAGCTGGTCCCCAGAGAAGACATAATTTTCTTTAAAAATCAATGCATCAAAACCAGGATGTGAATCAAAACCACAAGCAAGTTAACTAAGTACAATTATAAATGCACTTTTGGAAACTTCTGAACTTGAATTTTCATGCCAGTGGGCTCTAACATTAAGTGGGTTATTTTAAACTATTATGTGAATGTCTCCCACACTACTCACTGGGGCTGGACCTGGAAATCTATGGAGGAGGACAGCACAACTCTTCCTATTCGTTGAACTAACTGGTGACCCAAGCTAATGGATCTGATCAAGGGTTGCATTCTCTTGAATCCTTTGCTAAGCTCTCACATCTCAGCACTTGTGAGTAATGTTTCACAACATCTCCAGTCAGCCCAGAGACTATGTTGCATTCTGGAGGGTGGTGACCCAGCCCTTGTTACTACTGATACCTTCATCAGCTCTTGGCTAAACTGCAGCTGTATGATAAACCTGAGCATGATGCCTACAGACCTTAGAAAACTCCAGCTAATAGAGAAGAGTGGAACACATCTTCACAGCCACACTGGCTACTTGGATCCACCAAGCTGCAGAGATTACCCATGGTATTTCAGCTCAAGCTCAAATTTCTTTTATACTATCTATGAAGAAATTTGTGATTGATCCAGTACCTAAAGGGGCACTACAAGAAAGATGGAGATAAAAATAGGATAGAGATAGGGCAGGTTTAGTTAAGCTATTGAAAAGAAATTCTTTACTGTGAGGCTGGTGAGGCACAGGAATAAGTTGCCCAGAGAAGTCTTGGCTGCCCTATTCCTAGAAGTGTCCAAAGCAAGACTGAATGGTGCTCTGAGAAACCTGGTCTTGTGGAAGTTGTATCCAGCCATGGCACGGGGATTGCAATGAGATGGTCTTTAAAGTACCTTCCAACCCAAAATGTTCTTTGACTACAACTTCTGCTCTTTTGCTATGGACAGTGCATTGCAAATAGGATAAAGCTCATCTCTCAGAGCTTTCTTGTGTTTCAAACAGACCTATAACTCTTGTGGGGTCAAAAGAATGTCAGTAGTTCTTGTTCCTCAGGAACTTCTTCCTGTTCAGTCTCCTGCTCCACTCTGCCTTTTCTAGTGTAAATACATAATAGCTTCCCTAATCCTAAAGTTTAAACCCTGCCAGAACACTTCTCCTTCTGGAGAGCATGAGAAAATAGAAATCATAGAAGAGATACACAGTTCTGCTGCTTACTGCAAAGCAGGAAGTCAGGGAGCAAGTAAGGACTGTAGCTAAGTGGACCTATGTGGTAGAGCAGACTGACCACACACAGCTAATAGTGAGTCCAGAGTCAAAGTTGTGGCTTTTTTTTTAACAGAGGTGGTTAAAAGACATAATGGCTAAATTTAGTGAAGGAAAATATTTTCTGAGTTCTCTGAAAAATTAATTTTGTTTGCTACCACTAGAAACAGTTGATAAAATCAGAGAATATTTTAAGTCATCAGAGTATTTACGCAGACATTTAAGGCCATTCCTGTTTAGTGAAGCATATGAGTATTTTAAAGTTTTGTTTCTACTACTTTTCTGTTCATGCTGACATATGAGAAGTAGGCCTGGACGTTAACACAAGAAGGAAGCAAGTTTCAGAATTTTCTATTGTGGAAGCAGAACATCTGGCAAGTTAATGTAAATAAAAATTGGACAAACTAAGAATGCTAGTCCCTCTGAAGTAAGTAACTAGTCCTGGGAGCAGAACTAAAGAAGCTTGCAATTTTTATAACTTGGACTCCTAAGAAGAAAGAGGATATGGCTGTTTGTATGGTTGATACAGAAGTGCAATTTCCAGATGCACGTCAGTAAGATTAATAATAAAAAAAATAGCTGGAACTTTCAATACTCTGCCTCCTGAATATAGTCTCTCCAAAGAAAACTACAAAAGGTTTCCTAAAATTTTGGTGGAATCTCTCTGAATAACTATCTATTTCTTGTCCTAGGGAACTCTGTACATCTCCTCTTTAAAATTTTCCTTATTTAAGTCTTCTATACATAACCCAGTGAAAGCAATTCCTTCAGTGTACCACAGCTGAGCTGCAGTGCCACTTCAGTTTGAGAGCAATGCAATAAAAACAGCCAAAGAATGTGCTGATGAGAAAAGTTATTGAGGGAAGCGTCATGAGGTTTATAGCACCTTCTTAGTTTCCTAGTGCTTAAAATCAGCTGAGCTAGCAGAGCACAGAACTGCAGCTGGGAATCAAAACCAGCTTTCAAATGCGAGTGTTACTGATATTATGGAGGAATACATGTGAAGAGAAAAACAGGATGAGCCTCTACAGCACCAAAAATCTGTTCATCATATTATTTTGCCTAGACCTAAGCTTTCTGTGCTCCAATTGAGAAGGATTTTAAGGGATTACAATACCTAAAAAGTCAGTTGTATATATAGGTCTTTATGCAGGTATATTTCAGGTTCAGAAGAATTCCTTTTTAAAAATTCTCTATTGAATTCAGTGTGAAATGGCTGAACTACTCTGATTCCAAGAAATTAAAAGGAATCTTGCAATGAATTTGTGGCTTTGCAGTGTGTATGGGGCTCTGCACTGGAGTTGCATGTACTTCTATAGTCAACATTTGAATAAGGTTTTGCAGCTCACTAAAATAACTGATTCCTCTACCCACATGGTTTTTTCCCATACAACTTTCTAGTCAGTGTGTCAACAAGGTTTTTCAGCCATGATTAACAATAATGAAGAACCAGTTATCTGACAAAGCTATTATATTTTACTGTTTCATGTGGATCAGAGACAGAGTTCAGCTGTAAATTTCACTTACTCACATGTCAATGGTAAAACCACATTGTCAGTAAAAATAAAACACCTGCAAAAAGGTTTGAAGATCGTTATCGGTAACCTATACATTAGTATAAATTAAATACCAATTATGCTATGCAAACACTGCCAATTTAGGAGTTTAATAAATTGTGCATTACTGAGGGCACACATTTAAATTATACAAGTAATAGGTACAGTACAAAGGAAGAAGCAAGAGGAATAAGGAAATGATCACAGTAATCACAAACAATTGCTGGGAACTTTCACAGAACTTCTAGGAACTTTTCCAGTTATTTCATTGTATGTTTGAGGTATATTATTGTAACAGTTTCAATAATGCATAGAAAAAACAAATAGAAGAAAGAGAAAGAAATATTTATTATGTTCACTTTAGTCACATATGTAGCAGATCATGTACAGATCAGATAATTATACTTTCCTTCTTCACCTGGGACAGATCTTCTGTGGATCATCCAATAGTTGGTAGAGGTCAATGGTTATTTGATCAGTGCCTTTGTTCTGTTATATTGTGTTGTTATATAGGAAGAGTATTAGATTCTTCTTTTATGCAAAAAAGTGCTGTGCATGCCTCAAGGATGATGTGCATTGATGAATGAAAAGATATACATAACTTTGTATGTATGCAGTTGTAAAAGAAGATTTTTAATATAAATGCACACTAAGACAAATGCTGTTTGCATTGGCAAAATGTTCTGCAGAGCATTCTTTGCACCGGATGCTTTCACTGTTTTCCTGTTAAAGCTATTTGTCACTCAGTAACAAATTAAGATCCCAATATTCAGCCTATATTTTCTTTCTTCACTGTTCTTTATTTATAACTTGATGCAGAGGAAATTTTGAATCATAAAGAAAAACAAGAGCTATTGCTTCATAGCCTTCAGTATCTAAAATAGCAAAGATATTTGGATATGCTTCCACTATGCTGAATCCCAGATGACAACATTAGCTCATTTCTATTGTGAAGTCCTTTGTTTGTGTTCCTAAGTATAAATGATGTGAAGCAGTATGACTACAAATAATACGATCATGCATTAGTTCACTGGCAAAAGGAATTGTAGGACTGCCTTACTAAGGCTAATATCTCCACTTTTTCCCTTGGAGTCTCCATTTAACAGAGGGCAGATCCTGCATTTATCTTTCTGACAGCCGTCAGCACAAAGCCCAATGTCTGCAGGAGCTGGTCTATGGACTGGAGAGGCCTCTGGAAGTGGCTAGCCTCTGTTTTGAGCAGATTAGTTAATGTAATTCCTTTCACACTTTAACAAAACATTTCCCTGTGAGGTGTTCAAAGAACTCATAAAAGGACATAGGAACTTTCTCTAAAACAGTAGAAACCTGCAGATAAAGCACTACACAGAAATTTTTGGCTATTTTGCGGAGTCCTTTTTGACGACTCTGTCACAATGGCAGAGAATATGTGGATGGATATGATGCAAAAGGGAGAACTTAAGACGCAAAAGGAAAATCTTTCTTCACCAGAAATTGTATCACTCCACTGGCCAGCATGAGCTTTCACCACCTCCAGACGGTGTTGCAGACACTACCTGGTTTAAAGAATCATGGAATTATCTAGGTTGAAAAAGGATCATTGAGTCCAATCATCACCAAGCACACCACTAAGCCATAGCCCAAAGCACCACATCTACGTGATGTTAGAACCCTTTTAAGGAGCTTGTTAGGACTCCCAGTCTCATACACACCACATGGGCTGTGGTTCCTCTGCATTAAGCTAGGTATTGCACAATTTTTGTATAGAAAACCACACACAGTGTGTTTTCACACTGAACCACACCCACCTGTGTACTCAGGACATGGTCACACAATAAGCCGGGTCTATGTCCAGAGAAACTCCTGGCCTCTCCAGAGCTCTTGTGCCATTTCAATTCTCAGCTACAAAGAAGACAAGAAAGAAAAAAGGAAAAAAGCAAGGCTAGTAAGCATGATGGAGAAGAGATAAAATGGAATAACAAATGTACTTGCAGTGTGAGAGGGTGCTCATTAAGAGAAAGAGAAAACCACAAGACAGAAAACTGCATCAACGATCAAGTGAAAAAACAACATAAAATGGAAAGAACAGCAGAAAAATACAGCTGGGGGAACAATGCTCGACTAAATTGAGGTACAAAACATTTGAAGGACAACATCAACCAAAAAGGCAAATACATAAGCATGTCCACGACAACACTCACCACCAGACTTTTTCATGACATGACAAATTTCATGTTTTTGAACACATTTTTTTGAGTAAATTGTTTTGACATTGTAAATCCCAACAAATTTACAATTTTTAGGGCCAGTAAAGATAAAACTAACAACAGAAGTGAGTCTATTATGAAGATCAAGAAGTTCCCCTCTGACAGTAAAGCAAAAAACATCATGAGGTTTTTTTAAACATTAATCTTCTAAGAAATTTTACACTAAAAGCATGAAAATACTGTAGTCTATAGGGGAAAAAAGAGTAAAGACAATTCTTTTCCCACCAGATAATTCCTGTATTAGGAAGAGACTATCAATTTGATATTTAAAGAAGAGTGCTGTTACGAATGGATGTGGGAGTTAAAATCAGTTCTTACCTTCTGCCCAGGCCTTGACAGTAGGTAGTAACCTTATTGAGGTAACCAGCACCCCAAAACCCACTCTCGTATATAAGTTCTTTTAATGNGTGCCAAGGATAAACATTGTGCCTAACTCCATATGGAACCTCGTCTCATACTTTATGCATCTTTTTTGAAATGTCTGATATACTATGTTGATTAGGGAGATTGAAACACTTGGAGAAACAACATTTGGTGTAAACAATATTCTAATTTATAAATATTGGGCATCCAAGGAGTTCTCTGAGATTTTAACGGTGGAGTTAATTTCTTAAGGATAAGCTGTTACAGGGGCACAGCCCTGGTTTTCATCAAATATTATTGATTTTTTCCTCCACTTGTTATAATTATTGTCATTTCCTGCTGGGCACATAGTGTACTGTGTGTATATGTGTAGAGTTAGAGGCAGGATGGAAGGAATTAAAACAGAAAAAATAAAATCCACTAGATGCTTTTCCACTTGAAAGAAGCCTTACTTGCTAGTTACTACTAGTTACTTGCCTAAACTTTAAAACTCACATTTTTAATTTTGCTCATCAGTTCTATTGATGTCCATGGAAATTCCAAACATGGAGTGAAAACAGAATAGCTCTTATTGTCATTTAGGAATATAACAAAATATAAAGCAGCCATTTATAAAGTATTTCTAATTGCAGTCACGGCAGATCACACCATTCTTGATGTTTTCACAAACATAAAGGCAGAAGTCACCCAAACTGATAAACAGAATTCAATGCAAAATAATACAAATTTGTATTTTCAAGGTTTTAAAAGCATTGGCTATATATCTCTTCCTCACAAATGGCAGCCAAGAATTGTCAGATGATGCACGTTATCTCTGCTAATGATGTCACCAGTGTACTTTTTAATGAGTGTATATTAATCATTTTGTTTATAAGGTGAATGTCCAGGAAAAAAAATGGGTCATGTTGCCTCATTAAAAACAATCCAAGAAGATAAAACAAATGGACAGAGCAGATATTAAACAGCCATTTAAAAAGATATTATCAGTCATTATTCAGTTTCGGTGGTTTTATCTGATTGCTGTGCCAGTTAATATGTCTGTGTCTGGAACTCTTATAGCATAAAAAAAATGGAATGGGAGAGTTGAATCACTTATATATGCCTATTTTCAGCCAAACGATCCAAATTCCAGAAAGAAGGCAGATTTTGATCTTACTGTGACCTGACTGCAAATGCACATAAGCTGATTTCTTGGAAGTTCTTTTGAATTTTCTTTTTGGTATGAAGCAGAGAAGTGTTGGACGAAAAAAATAGAAAATACTAAACTGCAAATTTGACTAATTTCTTTTGTTTCAACTGTATTTCACTGTTCAGCGGCACATTGACTCTTCTAGAAATTTTGTAAGCTCTCAGTAATTTTTCTCTAAAGACCTGGCAAACATAGCCATGTCTGGTCTTCCAGGTGGGTTGTCCATACTGTCAAATTAAATGGCTTTAGGATGTGGAAATTTGTGGCTAATGATGATCTAGACTGAAATATGGGATCAGAAAGGTCTTTGAAGATCAAATTCATTGTGTTACAACTGCAAGCAGCTATGGTGCTTAGTCTAGATGCTGCCACTGCCCCTCCTTCCATACAGCAGAACTGGAAGTGCTTGCAAAATACCAGAAAACACAATATTGACAATATGCTCTGCTAAGCCAGTAGCAGCTTCCAAGTGGCACTGCCTGAGTCCTGCAAGTGGAGAGATGTTGGTGGGCCTGCCCCATATCTGGTGAAGCATGAATCCCGTTTGACCTAAAAGAAAAGATAAAAATATAAATATAAAAATATCCTGGTTTCAGCCACAGCAAATCTGAGAGCCAATCTGATGTTGGGGGCATCATAAGCAAGTTCCATTGGCATGGCACTGGAGAGATTTCTAACCATCAATGATGATGCAGGTCCTGACTAGGCAAAGGTCAGTGAATCTATTAACACTTTTTACTAAATTTAAACTTCTTCAGTGGACAGTGTACATGAGTATGAAGAGATTTATTGTTGCTGGCTCTGTCTGATAACTCTATTCTGCATGCACCACTTGCTGTAGTGGGATTAAAGTAGCTCATCACTGCATCTACTTGACATCAAGGCAATGATGACCTTGATTACTGAATGAAGAAGGTAGATACAAATCAATATTATCAAAGCATTTGCAATGAAACTACTTGCTCACTAGCATGGGCCCCAAATAAATAAATTTATTTTGTGACAGTGATATCTACCATGGCACCAGACACCTGGGATTTATGGCGAGATTTTACAAAAATTATCTTTTTTGATGATTATCTCTGACTGGACTATGTTCTGAGCAATCTGATATATTTTACCAGTCTTTGAACAGGGCTTTCAATCAACATGTAAGGATGATCTGTGTGCACCACAAATAGGCAGCAAGAGTTTTGATGTGACATGTTTTGATAACTTATGTTGGAATTTTGCATCCCACATACCCGAGCTTCCAAATGTTCACTCCTCACTTTTCCTCAGATGACTTTTGCCTTCAAAATATCCACTGTTGAAGAAAGGGCTCGTGGCTCAAGACCACTGGGGAGCCCTGCAGCTGGATTCAAATAAGTCACTTTACCAGTTGTCTTCTTAATCTACCAGCTAATCAAGTGCCATTGTGTTTCAGTTTTCTTTAATATGAGAAAGCAAATCTGTCACTTTAAATAATTTAAATAAAGGTAAGATGGATGCTATCTGGAAGAACTTGAGTCAAAAGTAGGCATATCCATTACATCTGCATTCCAAGAAGAGCATATGATTTTTAAATCGAGAAGTCCTCTAATCTCAGAATCCTTTGATGAAATTAATGAATTCATCCCTTGACAAATCCTCAAATTAATCTCAGAAAATAATAAATAATATTTAAAATAATCTGAGAAACCCCCTATTCTCAAATATTTTAGTATTTTCTGTAATTAATTAGAGCAAACTCAAGCTCTAGCATTAATTAACCTGCATTGCCAGAATTATTTTGTAATTTTTTTGCATTTCTTTCATTTCTTTGTAGTTCATAATCACTGGACAACTAAGCATTGAAATGTTCCTTTGCAAGTATAATTCACTATATATAGGGTTCACTTATTTTCACATTGGGACAATGATGCAGTTGTGATCATACAATCTACATGCAGATCTCAGAGAACCAGGCTCCCAGGACAAAAATCAGTGCTACTGTCATTCCTTAGTGGTCTGTTCTATTCTGCCTCTACTGAAGCTTAAAGCTCAATGATCACAACCTTATATAATCTCCTTGCTGGACATGAAACCAATAGTAAGTAGAGTGCAAGTCCTAATGATTGGTCAGAAAAGAGTTTGAATTTTCTTTGGGTATTATTCAATAATTGACTCAGGATGCTATTCTACTGCCGCAGCTTGTATGCAAAAAAAAAAAAAAAGAAAATGCTAATGTACAGAAGTTAGTAGAAACAGCAGAAAACATTTTTTTTCAGCTCAAGGGTTTGATGAGTTAATAACTTTTTATTCAAGAATTCCTGTTACTTTTGGGTTGTATGAACTCATTATCTAGATTAGTTCAGGCCAACTGGTCTATGTAATTTTTATTATGTTTCATTATGAAAGTACTTTTCAGACACATTATCCATGAACAGTGGATTCTATTGTGTATAGTGGCCTTTGTTTTAAATGATGTGTTGCATTTGAGTATAAAAACCACACATGAACAACATTAGTGAACCACTTCCATCTGTGCCTGCAGGATACACTCACACAACAACCAGTGCCAACACCCAAAGAGACTCCTGGGCTTTCCAGAATTACTGTGTCTTTTCAGTTCTCAGCAACAAAGATGGACTCAGATTTCTGTCTTGGCTTAACAGTGCCATGCAACATTATGTTTATCTGTTGCAGAAGATAGAACCAAATCTACCCTGGACAGAAAGTGAATTGATGGATCCAGAGTCACTCTGGGTTTCCAGTATGGGCCTTACACAGCTTTTCTCACTTTGATTTTGTTTGATAAAATAGCTGTTACAGGCCCTGGGCTTAACAAATTAAATTGGAAATATATGGACAGGAATCAAACAATATATAATTACAGTGAGCAGAATCAATCTATATTTTATAATAACTAGCTTCAAGATGAATATCTTAAAATATTTTCCCCCTTTTTTTTCTGTACAAATAACACCTCTCAGGTTTTTCTTAGCTCCCTGAACCTAATTTCCTAGAATCTTAGCCAGCTCATAGTAACATAAACACAATTTATCCTGTTCTGCCTCAAAGTGGGCACTGTACAGTGCTCTTTTAAATGCTCTTAACTTATCCAACTAAAAATAGTTTGAAACCAAAAAGAAATCCTTTACAGAGAAAAAGAAATTAAAAGAAAATAACTTATTGGGCCTTGATCCAAACTATCCTAACAACTATGCAGACTTTCATTGTGTCACTGAGCCTTGCATCCAGTCTTTGAGGCTACAAACAGTAACTGAAGCAAATTTTTACCTCTTGATAGAGTTTCATTAATGTTTCCTCTTAACTTCTTAGAATTAAAATTACTATTAAAATTACTAAGCACTATAATGGTTGCTATTTTGCTCAATCAGAATCTCACCACGAGAGATTTGTGTACTGAGTTTTGAATCAGTATTTTGAAATATTGAAATGTTTTCTGGCATTGATTCTTAAAAAAAATTAATAATATTGAATTGTGGAACAAAAGATAACACTCAGAAAACTTGATTTTAAAATTGCATGACAAAACAAACCATTATATCTGCCATAAGCTTGGTTTAATAAAATTTGTTCTTCAAGTTTTTTTCCCCAGCATTGTGATAAGTTAGAGTGCTATCTTTGCTTTTGAGAATTATGTACATGGGGATTACTAAAGAAGAAAATGGATGGGGCCTTTCAGCTTTGGTGAGACAAGATTCAGATATCATGAAGCTCGTTAACAGAAATTGCTGAGCATGGCATACCTTTTTTCCATGATTAGTGAGTTGTCCTATCGGATGTGCTGCAAGAGCACCTTCACCTCCTCTGACACTCTGGTCAGTTATTTCCTTTGGTTTTAATAAAGGTTATTAAAACAAAGCAAACTTTGGACAACCTGCTTTGGATTATACACCATGAAACATAAAAGAGTTCTAGCCTAGTATATGTAGAACATATCCTATTTCTCCCCTCTTTTATACACTGCCTCAGTAGGAGAATATGGAAATTTAAGTTCTCTTGCAAGATGCGGTACATATTTTAAAGAATGATTATTTTCTTTTTAACTGAGGGGTTCATATATTTAAACATCACACACATTATTCAAATCACAGCATAAACATAAATGCAAAAGCAAACTTCAAGGTCAACATACTAGCATTTCAGGAATCCTGTCTTAGTCAAAGCAATGACATAAAAAAGAGCAGGAGATCAGCTGTGACAAAAGAAATATGAGTCAGTGGTTCCTAAGTTATTCAAAGATAAACAAAGATGAGCAGTAAAGAAACCAGATGCACAACTTTATTTTCCATATTAGGAAAGTAACACAGTCTTATAGTTCTTACAGAGGCACTGAAATGCTGATAATCATAAAGTTAAAAAGCCAAAGAGTGAGAATGGGAAATTTTAGTGGAAACATGTAAAATTTTCCCTCTTGTTACCTCGGTCAGTCTGACATCTCTTTTTCTCTTGTGGAATCTGAAACTCTAGAATAAATTTTATTTATTTTTGTCAAACCAAGGCCATATAATGTATGAAGACAGTTTAAATCCAGATGACCTAAATCATACTAGAGTGCAAGTAGCATACTGCTGGGATTTGTCCTCTGATGACCTCTGATTTTCTATCCAGTTCCTGTTATTTCTTAGTGCCTAAATTTCGTTCTTCCAGAAATCAAAAACTTGCCCACACCTCTCTCACTCATGGTCTAAACAGGTGACAGAGGCCTCTAAATCACCTCAAAATCTGAAAAAGACAAAACAGAAACAACAAAGGATGTGCCTAAACCTGCCTAAATAGTTGAAAAAGATGGAAGAGGGTGGGATAGGAAAAAAAAGGGAGGGAAACGTATTCTGGTTTAGACTCATAACACAGAAGTTTTGCTTTTCAAACTTGACTTCAGCATGACTTCCTAGTAGCAATGAACAAACCCTCTTCGGCTTTCTTTCACCTGCCTGTTTCTCTTGTTGGTATTCAGTGGGGTTTTTTAAGTGCTTTTAATTGAACAAGATCTACAGAGCAGCTAAATATAAAAGTGTCATACTTAGCCTAAAGTGCAGGCTAATTACAACCAACTAATGAAGTTTGAAAAGTTATTTGAAAAGCTTTCTGATATTAAAGCGACTGTATAGAAGTAAGTTTTACATTTGATATCTATTATAAAAGGATTTGAAAGGTTTTTCCTCCTAAGGGGATTAGGTGCCAGTTAGAAGTTATTTTGTTACTGTGTAGTGAATTTAAAGTAAGAATTGCCCAATTTCTCTGAAACAGAAAACCCCATGAATAATACTTTCAAAAGAAAATCAGAAATCCAATATTGATGTGGAAGCGTGGTTCTAAATAAGCCTTTGTGAGATGACAAGAAGGAAATATTTCACTCATTTAGAGTGAGACGTTGACTTGCTTTAGAATGATATGGAACACTAAAACCCCCTAAAATATATCTGCACAGCTCCTGGATCTGCTGTGTTACAGAAAATATTTTTATTAGCACTCATCACACAAAATATACCTTATCCTGTCAGGAAATTAAACCAAATTATGTGATAGAGCTTTTTATTTTTACATTGGCACAAGTTCTGCACAAAGTCTGATTCATTTTGAGTGTAGCAACTTGCAAACATAAGACTCTTTCACCAAAGTAGACACAAGGATGTTTTTAGAACCTTAATGTTCTAAAAGCAAGGAGAATATTCTTTGGAAATATATATATATATATATATGTAGCAGAAAATCCAACATTGCTACTTCAAATAGTTCTGTCAGGCAGGATATTCTTGCCAAAGCAACACTAATGCTTTCATAAGCACCACTCCAGAATTATCACTGATAGATACAAATGTTGTGTTGTTTATTTGTGTCCTGGAAAACTACCCAGTTCAATTTGGAAATAAGAAACATTCACCATTAGGGACAGAAGGACTCTAATTCTACCAGCTCTGCTCTATTGAAGCTTTGCTCTGTCTTTAGGCCGCAGAATTGGCTTGTGCCTTTCTTTGACCCTCTCTGTTAAACCAGCCAGCTCCTTAGTCTTGAAATCCGCATAAAACATTTACTTATGTCCTAAAAATGTTCTGTATGAGAGAAACCTGCAGCAAAGACCCTGCCATCCACTGCCAAGATTCTGCAAGGAGTTAAGAGCTGACTGTGAGGGCTTGTCTGCTTCCAGAGCCAGGAGCAAAATCTTTGCCACAGGAAATAAGAAAATGCATCAACAGCTTAAATTATCTTCCAACAGAAGTGCTTTGCCATGGGGAGGTAATTTATCTTCCAATAGAAGTGCCTTGCCAGGGGGAGGTACACTGAATGTCAGACACTGTCACACTAAAATCTGAAGAAATTTCATTATTGGTCTTTCAATAAGCAATAATGATATATTCAACCTTTTATTCAGAGGCCTGTTTCAGGAGTCCCTTTTAAGGATTTATAGAAAAAGTGGAACCTGGAGTGTTGGCTGCTTGCTTTGCCCTTGTATCAAAGGCAAAAATCTAGCATGGTGCCAGAGAAGCAGTCTGTCAGGGCACCTGAAGGCTTCTGCTGTGGTTGCCCACAAACCCTGGCCATGGCACCAGACCCTTTCTGAGTCTGCCAGCCCCTGTCCCAGTGGTGCTCCAGCAATGGCAGCCTCCAGCTCCATCTCCATTCCTGCAGGCAGATGATCTCCTGGATGGCCCCCCTCCTTAGACAGGGTGTGCTGCAGCTGGTCTCCATCCCTGCCTCTGGCTCCTGCTCCTTTTTGTCCTGTGTGGAGCCTGGCCCTGGTTCACTGCTCAGTGTGCCTGGCATGGCTACAGAGAGGCATGGCCAAAGTTTAGGCCAAGTCAACAGCCTTCTTTCCTGAAAATCATTGTTGCATTGGGTATATTTCAGGACACTCTTTGTGTTTATATATTAAGCTTGGGCAACATTTCCTGAACTCATAAGGTGATGTAAAATTAGTCAAGTCAACTCACAGTAAAAATTTGTATAGGTAATACTAACTAAAACCACTTATTGGTGCAAGCAAGAGAGATTTCTTTCAGAAGGTAAAGCAGAAATTCCGCAAAAGCTGATTGATAGTTCAAATCGTCTGCCTGCTAGATAGGCTTTTGACTCAGATCAACAAATCTGGTAGCCAAACTGATCAATGTGTATTTTAGAGCAATGTGTATGCTGCTCTGCATAGTAGTATAGATAGGAATTGAATAACTGAAGTAAAGAGGGAGGTAAATATTAGTAGTAAATGAAAAAGAATTGGCCTGGAATTAAGTGATGAGTGGGTGAAATTGGCACAAGCTTTATTAAAAGTTTTTTGAAATTACTTCATAGCAGGAAAAAATTACATACCATTGAATGCATTGATCATACCAATATAATAGAAACTGTAAGTATTGTGCCACAGAAGAGAAAGGAATAGCCCAGGGAAGAGACGTAGGGGCACAGAGTAATAAATGAATTTAGTGCTACAAATTAAAAACTCAGGTGATGAAAACTAATCAAGAATGCACCCTGAGGGAGATGAGTGGGATGGAAATAAGGAGCTAAATAATTAAGAAATTTGATGCTCAAGAAAATGCAACAAAAGCAGTACTAAGGAAAATAACAAGTTGGTGGAAAAATTTGTCATAAAGGTACAAAGACAACAACTTGGTTATTATGTGTGTCAGGCTTTGGTTGAAACAGAGAATGTAGGTGTTGACTGACAATCCAGTAAAGCCAGTGGAAATATTCCTTATGAGAAATAAAGTCTTTTGGGACAGGAGTTTGGATATTGGTCTATGCCCAGATATCAAAGAAAAGTCTTATTAGGTAAAACAGTTCAAGAACTAAAGCAAATGGAAGAGAAATAATTGCCCTTCTCTAGTTACAGATTATGGAGCCTTGAGCAGCACTGCAGTTGTTTGATGTTCTAGTGGTAAAACCCTATGTGTAAGGACATGTTCTGGTTAGAGATCAGATTGCATGTTTTCGACCAGAAGTGTTGTTTCCATTTAGAAGTGGGAAAGGATGATTACTGCTTAAGTAGAGGATGTCAATATTTAGTGTTGTGTAAACCAAGACTAGTGCAAATGTGAATTCATATATTCATATATAATTATATATGTAGAGAAGCATGTTTTCAGGGGATAGATTTTTTTTCTTTAAATCCAAATAGTTTTTCTTTAAATTAAATAGAAAAGTGATTCCATGACTCTCCATCATAGTTCACATGGGCATTTGAAGTTTGTAAAATTCTACATTTTTCTACCCTTATTGTCTGGCTAATAGTATTTTTGATTTAACATTGCTTTTTCTAAATATGAATGTTATTCACGAGTTCCTGTGTTTTTCCCTGTTAAAAGGACTTCAAAGTAATAGGTTTGTCAAGAAAAACACCATGCTAATGCACATATAAATTAGTTAATTAGTTATTTTATAGTTCTTTCGGCTTCTTTTAAGGTTCTAGGTTATAATTAAATAGCCCCTAGTAAATATTTGGATGCCAGTAGTTTATTTATATGCCATTTCAAGTGGTCAGAGTTTTATCACAAGTCTCAAAATATGTTGTATGAGTCTATACTGCTGAGAAAAGTCACTATATGGAAAAACTGAAGTTTCAATCTCTTATGAATGTGGAAGATATCTTGAGCTCATGAGCTATCTTCTTGCTCAGAAACAAGCTAATAGGCTAAATAATTCCCCAGTTTCTTTTTTAAAAAGTTTGAGCACACATTTTAACACATCCGACCATATGGTATGATTTTGATTTTCCTTGGTGAGTGACTTCAGTTTTGCTGATAAAAATATCAGAAAATTGCCAGTGAATATAATTTATTCACTATGATTTTCTTTGATATCTCCAAGGAAGATAAAGTATAGTGAAGCAAAATGATCCTGAATCTGTGGCTTATTGTTGTAGCTACCAAGCTTTATGAAAACTGTACACATAAAAACCTTTTGGCGAGTACAAGCTTAAAAATTCTTTTTCTAATAATGGAAAAGATTCTTTCATTAGTAATATAATATTAGAAATAATCTGGGAAATGTACTAGTCTTCTCTTTTCATGTTTTTTTTCCTCTTGATGTTTTTGCCCTTGAGATCTTTTTTCTGCCTGGATCTCTAACACCACTTTTGCGAGCTCCATGTGATCATTAGTTGATGGACACTGACACTTTTCACTTACTCTGATGTCATGTGCAATGATAAATGCAGAATTTTTCTTAAAGTCTTACAAGCTGTTTGTTTCTAAGGGAGAATAGCTGAAGTAAGAGTTTTGTCCTTGTACTTTGTACTGTTTGTGTACTTTTGTTCTCATATGTTTTATCACGTTCTGTGCCCTGAGAGAACTTGCAATGACCATCCTGCTGGGAACTCAGGTAACTCCTTGTCTCCTCTACTACAAAATTAACTGGGCTTCTTATTCCTTTCTTTTTTTCTTTTCCACCAACTGTGCTTTTATTATGGAGGTTGCAGGCATTATACCCTTGTGTTGAGGCCAATTCTCTTTTCTCTTCAGTGTTCTTGCAGTCCAGTAGAACTGTTCCCAGACTCCTGAGAAGTTCAAGGTTTCACAGATATTCCCAGTGACTTGCATCACAGCAGGCAGCAACATGCTGCTCTTGAGCACTGACATAGCCTTTCATTCCTTCTGACTGGTCACAACGGAGAATTACACTATTTTCATCTTTTATATCTGAAAACGCTTGAAGAAATGCGTGTTGAAAACTGCTCATGGGAAACACACTGAAATGTAAACCCACCAGGAATTCTGAGCCAGAGAAAAACCTAACAATCCAATCAGTAGTGCTTCCTATTTTAGAGTGTTACTAAGATATGTTTTATTTACTGTGTAGCTTTATTCAGAGCCGTGTCTTTTGAGGAGCACTTTAGCAATAAAATTCACAAAGATAATTTGTAAGCACATTCCTGAGTTAGAACAAGTTCTTCCAAGCAACTCTTAAGCAATTCATCAGTGGACAGAGAAGCAGATGTTTTGAATTCAGACACCATAAGCATCAGTCCCCATTCTCTGGTTTATGGTATGTCTCTGCCTCATCTTCTGTGTCAGCTCAGTTTATAGAACTTCTGAATCAGGGGATTTATTTGTTGGATTATACTTCTACCCATGAATCTTTATCAGGCATGTGATTGTATCCTGTACAGGTAGGTTTTATTTGCAGCAAAAACCAAGATGTGTGAACATCCCCAAAAAATCTGTCTGACCACTGAAACAAGAAAACTTACCGGTCTTCCTGTAAGGGAGCTGAATCTGGACAGTGGATCAAAAACAAAGAAATGTGTGTGGGCAGATGTTAGTGGTGTATAAGCATAGAGGGTAGCAATAGGAGATGGATGATGGTAAAGTCGGAAGGTGATTAGAGAGTAGGGTAGATTATAGATTATGGATCAGATTGGATTATGGGCTGGAAGGTAGGGGGGGAGCTGTGAGAACTGCATGTGGCACAATTGATGAGAAATAGACTGATGGGTTGTAGAGTGATAAAAATGGGTACCTTCACGTGCTCGGCCCAAACCATGCTTGATCTAAACCTGTGGTTGAACTGAGCTGTGCTGGACAGTTAGGAAAAGGGTGCAGGTGACCTCAGATGGCAGGAAGGAAGGCAAATTCAGTGCAGGCTATGGGCTCTGCTACTGAGGTGAATCCACATCCCTGCCATGGCTGTGGTGTCTTAGACGATCACCTTCAGTTCTGCACACCTTACACTTCCACTGAGAATCTAAGTGTTATGACACAGCCTTTCCTCACACACATTCAACTCACAGCCTCCCTTTTCTGACTTACATCCTGAACCCACAGCTGTCCCAACTCATTCTGCACATAATCCATTTGTCAGGCCAGCAACCCAGCTCACAGCTCTTCATCCCTTTGGTGCATATCCCTTCCAACTCTCTTCTTCCCATTCTCACCCCACCAGTTCTACAGGACGGGTAGGCTGGGAGCACCAGTCTTTTAATATCAGATGCACTCAGAGTTTCTGAGTGCATAATTCATAGGAATGAATAGTGCAATTAGAGCTGGGTTACGGCTGGTCTGCGAGCATTCATCAAAAAACATGAAATATCAGCTGTACAGAAGACACTGACTGCAACCCTGTAAATCAGATTCAATTTTATCCTCAGAGTTTGCATGAATTGTTAATATTTAAAAGCAATATAAAATAGAGAGGAAGAAACTCTTCCAGAAAAAGTTCAGACCAATAATAGAAATATTTTCTGTGCATTTCTTATATGTTGTGAGAAATTGGCTTTTGGATCAACCATCATTATAAAAAGGAGTTGCCATGTTTTCTTATCTTCCCAAGAGAGATGCATCTAACATCATTCATTCTATGATCAGCTAATTTTCAGATGTACATTTCGGCTTGCTCATGTACTTTCCAGCCTTTCAGATTTTTGCCTGTGACTCTGCATTTCAACATAACTCTGTGGATCTTGAAAGCTGGATTGCTACACATTGCCTGTGACACTCATTAGCCTTCTCAGAGCACTTGGCCCAGTGTCTGTGCATCCTGCTGCTGTGAATCAGACACAGGTCACTGGACTCAGTGTTCATCTGCTGTGATCTCCTTCAGAATAGATGTGTTGAAATAAACCACTTGGTGATTTTTCTTATCATTTGGAAAGGGAAGACAGAGACAGATCAAATAACTCCATGTTTACTTTGCACCAGCAAATGCTGGTTGGTATAACTTGGTCATGTTAAAAGGCAAAAAGTAAAATGCTTCCAACAAATCTTGGTTGCTTGACTGTGGATATCTGATAGGGAGTAGTGGGGCATGAAGTGTGACATAAAGGATCCTGAAATGTTGTATGAAGATTGTTTTAAATCATGAACATTATTAAAAACCCCGAAAACCGAACACTGGCCATATTATTCTCACACCTTATGAATGAGTGTGTCAGAAAAGTAGAGAATTAGCTGGCTCAATCACTTTAAATAAGTACTCCTAGCTTCCAGCCAAGGTAATGTACACTATTTTCCTGGATAACTGCCACATATTCTCACATAATTTTTTTTAAACTGGGATATTTCTTTAAATGTCAAGATGGGCTGTGCTGTATTATGAGAGTTAATAGAATTTTTAGGATTTAACTTATTACAGCACGATTAATAACTAAAGTTAAAATGCAATATTAAGAAAAAAGTTTTAGTGAACAGGTCAAATTCCAGCCTATCAGTGACAAAAGTAATACATGGACAAAGCATAGCAAAAACTAGACCTAGACAATCAGGTAAAATGAAACACAGAACTCTTTCCTGCAGATATATTCTATACTCTCTAAGGGTTGCCAAAATACTTATGTAGGCTCCTGGACAGGTTAATATTAATCAAGAGATCTGGGGTGGCTCAGGTTATTAGGAATCTGGGGTGACTGGGATTTCATCTGCAGGCTGTATAGGCAGCTGAACATTTCGTCCCCAAATGAGGAATGACAAAGCTCACAGCTCCACTGTCTGATGATATTTGAATTACATATCCAAGGGAAAGCTGTTGCTGCATTTAGCTCAGTCAGATTTAAATACATCACATATGGTTTGAGTATGGCATGGAGCTAATGCAGTCTATTTCAGCACATGGCCATTATTATATAACTAGAGAAAAGTTTTTTACTTTTTAAAGTTGTGGTAGGACAGTTCCTGAGAGCTAGAACCAAGTATAAAAACTGTAACCTGCTTTTTTCTTGTTGTACATGTCTGTTTTTCACAAAATCAGAAACATCGATCCTTGTATCAGGGATCAAGTAAAACTGAAGGAGAAGGTTTCTGAGTTTTCTGAATTGAGGCCATAGTAGCAGTTTTCCCCTTTATCAAAAAAAGATAAGAACTTATCGTCTTACATTTTATTATCTACATATAAGTCTCCTGGCTCATTCTCTGATACAACACATTTTCACATGCAATATGGAAGGCATTTATTATTGCAGTATTTAATGCTGGTAAAATATAATATTTAGTTTGACAGAGGGACAATATTGAACCAAACTCTTTTACTTCTGGAAGACACTTGCCAAATTAAAACATTTTATAATGTGAATGTGAAGAACACTTTGCTTACATCAGTTGGAAAGGCATATTCTTATACTACAATAGTTGACAAGAAAATATACTGGGAGAAAATGTAGTTTAAATTGTTTTAAAAAAGAGAATGCAAAGGCGTTATGCCTATAGATAAACCTCACTGTTATGCATACATAAGGTTGACTTATCCCAGTGTCAGATTCCCTGACATGTTAAATCTGTTCCAGTAGAAGGAGAAAAAAAGAACAAACCACAAGGAAATTATGTTTCTGTGTGGAATAAAGAACTCGATGTACCCTTGCTTGTATCTGTTATTTCGCACTATTTAAAAAAAAAGAAATGGAATTAACTAATGGAATGTTATAAGGAGGTTACCAACACAGTATTTTTCTAGATGAATAAATTGAGACAAAGCATAACTAAATGACTCATCACAGACTGTACTAGAAAAGATTTGATTTAATGGAATCTCCATCTATACATTTTATCAAATTAAAGTGTGAATAGGTAAAAAATTGAATCATGCTTAACTTAATAAAATTAAATTTATCTCAGTTATCCATGCAGGTGAATCTCTAATTCTAATTTTCTTCTCATCAATATTTAAGCTATACTGAAAGATTAAATCAACATTTAAATCAATATCATTGATCATCGACATAAACTGTCTTCACTGAAATTACATCCAAAATTATTTTGATTTAGAAATTACTTAGCTCTGTATTGCTTCTGAGCAGTTGCTACATGCTAATAAGTCTCACACCAGCAGAATTCACATCCTGTTAATTATGGGGCTTGTCTATGTAGGTCTGAGCTCCAGTTCATGAGAGCTTGAGGTAGCCTTCTTGAAAGCTCCCCAAGTTGGAAAAATGGTACCTGTAGCTCATATTAATCTTTGTGAGCAGTTTAAAAAGTAGATTATAACTGAAAAGTATAATGCTATGGTTTTTAATCTCTGAAATAGGGAGAGCAAATGTGTTCTAACAGGTCAGGTTTGCAGTTTGTTTACTTGGTATTTTCTCTGGAAATGGGGCCAAGTTACATCTTTGAGTTTCAGAACTGGATAAACTGCCAGCTAGCTACTTCTCTTACACTAGAAATCTTTTTCCTAGTATCTAGCCTGAAACATCCCTTTTGTATGTTAAGCATATAGATTCTTGTCATGCCCAAGACTTACATGAGGAAAGGTGGTGTCCCTGCTTTGGGAGAAACTTTGCAAAGCACTGATTTGGTTCTCTGCCTTTTAACCCTGATCCTTTGATTTTTCTGTTGTCCTAAATGAGCCACATTTACTGTGACTCTGTGGATTCCTGCTGCTCTTGTCTGGGTTGTTGTTGCTTGATTAGGGTGCAGTGCTCAGACTTGGTTTCATGCTCTCTGCAGAGAATCCCAGGAAGGGCACTGCAGGTGTTGGGTGTAATAGTCATCCTCTATCTGTCCTGCAGGCTCCATTAATTCTTTTCAGATCCAGAAAATGACAATTGTTTTTCTCTAAGACACCTTGGTATTGTGAGTCATTATCCAGTTTGCAAGCTGTAATAATCCCTCTGCCGTCCCTTGGCCAGGTGGGATGTATGTAGGCTTATCCCCTACTTGCCTCGGTACTAGTTTAAAGCATTTCCCAAAACCCAGCAAGTAATTTTGCAGGATTTTTAGATTTGTTGATGAAGAAGTAGAGCTGTGACAATGTTGAAGGAAAA
Organism: Drymodes brunneopygia; assembly: GCA_013400955.1. Taxonomy (NCBI): domain Eukaryota; kingdom Metazoa; phylum Chordata; class Aves; order Passeriformes; family Petroicidae; genus Drymodes; species Drymodes brunneopygia. Next base: position 1,369,947 of record VZTZ01012108.1, read on the forward strand.
CTTGACTTGGATAGAAGTTCAGACAGAATTATTAGCAGCTAGGGTGGTGCAAGGCCTTCTCTTGAGCTGTCAAAATTCACTGCTAATTGAAGCCAATGTAAATAAATGGACTGTGCTTTAGACTTTATTTGCTGACCAGTTTACTGCTCAAATCCCTGTTAGATGCTATTTGAATAATTAAAGAACAGGCCTTGAATGTTTTGTAAATAGTGCATTAGTCTCACTGGGATTGTCTGCTTATCACTACTTAGGGAAATAAACATTTTTAAAAAAAAGCATTGAAATTCAGAATGTGCTAAAATTCAAGCTTAGAAAGAGCCTAGTAGTCATTAGAAAAGAACTTCACTGTTCATTTTCCACCATTACAAAGTAGTGTGGGCTCAGTTGTAAGAGCTGCAGAACCTTTCATATAATTTTCAGCTAATGGTTAGATGTTTTTGCCATTAATGAGATTCTCCTAAGTTCTTTATTTTAAATTGCCGTCTCTTGAAATGACTATTGAAAGGCCCAGCTTGCTGCTAGGACACCAGGTTGTCAAACATGACTGCTTCAAATAGGATTATTTTTCACTCTATAAAGATTAATTGGGGCTCCTCAGAGCTTTAGTTTCTTGGAGGGAAAAGGAAACAATTCTTCATTGATACTCATAATATCTCCCAGGCACATGGAAAAATGTGGTATTGGGCAGATCTTAGACAGAAATTGCTGAGCTTAACTAGTGTGTGGGCTGGAAAAAGAAAGAAGATTAGTGCAGTGTCACTCATTATTTTTTTTCTGTATGACTGTTCTACAGCAACCAGTCCCAGCAGTGCAATACAGCAACACACAGGGAAGCTGATTACAAACTAAAACTTCTCTAGTATGTGGTCATACACAGTTCAGCTTCAACAACTTTCTAGTGTGAAAATCATCTGTCTGGTTTTTATTTTATCTCCCCAAATAATTCCCTGTTGCAGAATGGCTCTTTCTCATCTGTCCTGGGCAGCCATGTTCTGCAAAAGAGTCCATTGAGCTTTTACCCATTTTTACTCACTTTGCTTACAGAAAAATAAGTTTTTTTGCAAAAAAGCAAATTCATAGGAAAAAAAATCCAGCTGTGCATGCTGACATATGCTCTTGTTTCCAAGTAAAACATAAGAGTGGTGGGATATTTATTCATTGTAGAACATAACATAAAATTGAACTTGTCTGAGGTAAGTGAAAGATCTTTTTTCCATAGGAAGCACTAACTATAGGAAGCATTTACTTATAAAATTAAAATAAAAAATCATATTGCTTTTTCTCAGATGCAGGTCCTAATGTTTTCTGGATAGTGATATGAAGATTCAATGTCAGACATTTTCAGCTGCTTTTTTTATGGGAACCTGCTTTAGTTTCTCATTATTTGACAAATTTCTATCATTTGCATTTCTCTGTTGCCAAGAACAAGATAACTATAGAAATCCATAAGAAAAGCAATACATTCCTCTTTGATGAATACTCTCTTTTAGAAAAAGTATTCCTTAGTTAAAAGGAGGACAAAATTTTCAGAAGGAAGTGTTTTGGCTTGTACCTAATTTTTTGTTTGAAACATAATCATTACAGATATATGTGCATGTTTGGTGGCCACACAGGCACAGACCTATTTCTCTGAAATTCATTGGAAGTGTCACTTTTGACATCTGTGTTAGTAGGTCTGTTTCTGCCACAGGCAAAGTTCTCCGTGATGCCGAGTAATTGTCCCTTACTTCCTTTATTAGATCCAGCAGATTTTTTTTCCTGTTATCCTCGAGAATCTAACTGAAAGAGATTGAAATTTTCCTGGCTCAATTATTCTATTAGAAAAAGAAATTAAAAAAAAAAGAACATAGGGAGATTTGAATTAATGAGTCAAAGAGGCTGAGACTGTGATCCAGAAGAAGTGGGACAGAGATGTGGGGTGAAACTGGGAAACACATTGGGTTTGGTGGCTGGGAGAAGCTTAAACAACTTGAGCAAAATCAGGACTACCCTAAGAGAGAGATACTGGAAATATGTAATTCAATAAGGACCTGGGCAGATACACAGGCTAGAGGGATGTGAACACTGAGACTGGTTCAGAAAAAAGATGGGCACCAAGAACCATGAAAAAAATGGAAAAAAATCTGAAGAGGTATTGTAAGAATGGCAGGCAAATTGGGTGTGTTCTGGGATATAAAATGAAGTAAAGGAGACACAGAATGGAAAGAGTGAGAGAGGCAAATGGAAATGGGAGTGGGTAGGAAAAGGATATAAGAGGGACTAAAATAGAAATAAGATAAGGTGCTGCAGAGGAGTTAAAGGACTTAGTGAAGAGTTGCAAATTATTAGCTGGATCTCTGTCACAACTCTGCATTCAAATATGCTTCTCTTCTTCTAAGAGACCTTCTTTCAGAAGTAGCTTTATGATCTGTGACCTTGGGCATCCATTGATCGCAGCAAAGTCCAATTGGGGTGTTTCCATTTTTTTTCTCAGTTTCTTCCTGCTCCAGGTGTATTGCCTCATTTAGCTACAGTTGGGCCATTCCGTACTATCCAGACATCTATGGAAACCCACCACTGCATTTTATTTTTGTGCTGTTTTTGGGGTGAATTTAAAGTCTGATCCCATGACCTCTTAGCAGTGACTGTCCCTTCCTTGTCCTCCTGGCCACTTTTTCCCAGTTTTCCTGCTAGGTTATTTCTAACATAGTTTTTGTTTGTGCAGCACCACAAACAATTGTGTCTGCACAAAGCAGTGGTGGTGGAAGGACTGTGAGGGGGCAGGTGAGTGGCAGGCAGAAATGTCTCAGTTAGCACTGTTGTTTATACAGCCTCACCCCAGCACAAGTCCTATGGTAAGCCAGTGTACAGGTACCAAAGTAGATAAAATGTTCCTAAATATACATTCAGTGGAGGTCAACAAAATGCTTTTCCCCATGGGGAATGCAGCCTTGCAGATCAAGCATTTTTGAGATTTCACTGTGCTCTGGTACCAATAAATAGATTTCAAAGGCATTGTCAAAATGCTGTATCACATCTAATATCCAGAATGATAGCCTGTTAGGGTTCGTATGAATTCTGTTAATACAGATGGTGAATTGGTTTAACGACTCCACTCAACTTTGATGCCAACAGTGCAGGCACTGATACAAGGGCTGAATCTTTTCATATATATCTGTGCACACATGTGAAGCTCCTATGCAGAGAAGTTTGTTTGTGAAAATGGTGCACAAAAGGCATGTGTTTTTCCAGACAGAGAAACAACTGAGGACTCCAGTTCTTTTAGTTTAATCTGAAGTTATGAAGGTTGGCATTGTTTTCCATTAACTAATGGGTAACTAATCAATTCCTTCAGCTGGTTACAATTATATTTCACTTAGGCACACTACTTTGTTACAAAAAATCTGAACTGAGCTGAACTCTAGCTCTTTTAAAAATGACAACTTGCTGTTGAAAGGAAAGATTTGTTTTCTATCTTTATGTTGCACTATTTATGTGAGTTGACTTTTCAAATAGACCAAAACAGAATTTAAGATCTAAATTTGGAATCCTATGTCCCCTAAGCATATGGTACTAGTGAAAAAAAGTCTAAACAAATTAACAGTGCCTAAAAAAAAGTAAGAAAACATGGTGATTATTTTCCTCTATTTAGTACTTTAAAGGATGCACTTAGAGTACTGTTTTCATTTTGAGGATTCCGAGTTAGAAACCGGTAGAAATGATTAGGAGTTTGCAGTATATTATGTATGAGGAATTGAACTTGCTTTGACTGATCAAAGAGGCTGTGGGGTTTCCATCCATGCAGGCTTTCAGATCTTGACTGAACATTGTCCTGTTCAACATGGTCTATCTGTTAAAACACCCCTGCTTTGAAGAGGGCCTTGACCTGGGGTTCCCTTCCAAACTTAATTATCCTGTCATGACATAATGAAACAATACTGTTAGGCATAGTTACATCAGACTATCTCCCATTTATTACCCATAATTTTTTTTATTTGCCCTTAATTATTCAATAGAGGTCCCATTGCCACTCACAAGAATAAGTAAGATGCAGATAGTAAATGTTCTTGCCTGAACAGTAAACATTGCTTCCTGAAGCCTCTTCTTTATCACCTCCGTTTTACAGACATGGGAGATTTAAAGACAAAGTATCTTAATGTAACACCTTACTTCTACACTTTTCTACCTGTATAATCCTACATACTGAAGGTAGTAACTCGAGCTTTGACAAAACATATTTTAAAACATTTCAGTTTTCACATTAACTTTTAAGAGGTAGAAAAATCCATTAGTCCTGTGTTTTGTGTCTTCTCATGATTAGTCATCCTTTCTGCTAAGAATATGAATATAATTTTTAATTGGAAGGTTTTGGCTTGTACTGTACAAATAGCAGGGTTTCTATGGCAGTGGGCTACAGGATACTTTGGGTGGGGAGTGATGTGAGCTGCCCACATCGAGCCACAGCAAGGACTCAACCCATGCAGGTGCTCTGTCATACCCCAGACTGCAATTACCTGGGAGGGGTGTGCTGAACCAGACACATTTAAGGTAATACATATAGAGAATGTGTTTGGAGACAAGATGCTCTTGGGAGGACAAGTCGAGTAGATGCTTTGGAGATGCATGGAAAGACAACCTGTAATGAAGAGATGTGTAACAGCAGTGTGCTTGTTGGAGAAGGCATTGGTGTTTATTTGTGAGTTTGTTTAGCTGTTTGCATTTTGTTTTTCCGAATACACAAATCACCCATTAGAAGTCTCTGTTAGCTGCCAATGAAAGAATTAAAAATTCCCCCAGTTGAGACTTTTTTCCTTATATTTATCTTCTAGCAGTTGACCCTTGCTATTCCATTCTCTGTGAAACAAAGAATTCTTTAGCATGATTTATTTCCTTTCCAGCAAAGGATGCCTAAGTTGCATTCAAACTGACCACAATTCTAGGTGAATCTATAAATATATTAAACTATTGATGCCCCTGTCACTAGGTCAACCCTTGAAATGATTAACTGGCCATTGCCTACAGGCTTTTCAGTTTCCAGTGGTGGAAAGGTGGACAGAGCATTGCAAGACACTATGCTGCTATTCAAGAAGACAAAATAAACTTTTTCCATACTGTTTCCATAGTTATCTAACCTGCCTTCAATAAATTTTGCAGGGATATCTAACCAAGACCTGATGTTGAGCTCCTAATTCACTACAGTTCCCTCTTCATCTTTTACAGTTATGAGTCCTGTCTGTCTCTATCCTCTGTAGGGGCTGAGCATGTATTTTCCTGAAATTTTGCACTTGTCTGCATTTTTTAACTCATCACAGCTTCCAAAATGTTCCAAAACATTCCATATGACTGCCTCATTCCCATTTACAAATGAAACTTCTCTGTTCTTCACTACTCCCTTCTTTACTCCTTTCTTCCCCTGGCTACCATTTTCCTTGTGACTACCAGTTTCCATAAAGAACTAATGATGACAGTACAAGAGAATGCCAAACATAGTCCTAGATTTGCAAAAAAACAGAGCACTAAGGAATTACATATTAGTTAACCAAATTTGGCCTCATGAACAATGACTCAAGAAATTATAAAGCTATGTCCACAAAAGATAAAGCAATCAGAATGTAAATAGCCAGAAGGCAAAACAAAAACTAGCTGGTGTAGGTTTGTCAAGGACAGGCCATATCAAATAAATGTAATTTTCTTTTATGACTAAATATAATTTTTTCCTTTGACAGGGTAAGTGACTAAAGGCATGATAGGAAGGTACTTGTACAATGTGACATAGTCTGAGCTTAATAAGGCTTTCATGCATTTCTGCATGACATTCTCTTGACCTAAGAAAATATGATGCAGTTATAGTGATCATGAAGTGAACACTGATTTGATTGAAAAATTTATCTCAGAAAGCAGTTATCTCTGTCAATCCAAAAAAGATGAAGCCACGTTTACAGAATGATAATATGGATGAGGAAAATAAAATTCAACTTTTATAATAAAATGCAACACCTTTTTAAGAATGCCAGTGCAAATTTTTATCTTTAAGGGGAGAACAGAAATATGGCTTAGGTAAAAGCAATGCTTAAGATCAGATGCCATTCAAATATCTCTTATTCACCAGATTTGATCAAATTCTTTGCTGGACTTGCTTTTAATCTATGGGAGTGCCTGCAAATGAAAGAAAAAAAATCCTAAAGGTCAGAAACTACAAATAAAATGTCACTGAATAAAAAATGCATGTGGAAGATTCATACTTGAGGATTTTACTGTTTTACGTGAATTAAATCAAATCGAGAAGCTGAAAAAATTACTGTTATGATGCAATCATTAGTAGTCATTATCTTCATAATAATCTTTAATACACTAAACTCAGCATTTCTTGATTTTTTGGGGGATTCTGGTACACTTGTTACAAGAAGGGAAGAAAAGATTATTGTTCTTCCCTAGAAAAAGAAGGAAGATATACTCAGGCAAAATTAAGCAAAAGCACTCAGTCCTGATGGGAGGAGTAGACATCTGCACTTCATTAGAGGAGAAAACCCTTATAAGAAATGTTTACATTGGGGAAGAGAACATTCTTTCTAAATAAACACTGCAACAAGATCTGTTCATACCCTGACCCTGGCTGCCGGGGCCACAAATGAAGGCCTACAAAGAGCCCATTTTGCAGTCACAGTGCTGCTTTCTTGTATTTTCTTATGAAGTTAAAGGGTCTTGAAGATATGGGTCCCAGGAGAGGATCTGAAATGAAATCCTTTTGCTGCCTACAGCTATATAGTATTTCACAATGCTAAAATTTGCAGCCGACAAAAGGCAAAAATATTATCCCTCCTCACCCTCCCCAAAAATTGCCCTCTAGAAAGCCACCCCAAAAATGATGTTAGCAAATTAGAGTGTTTTTCATAAAATTACAAGTAGATTGCCTGATCATTAAGAGCATTTCTCAAAGGTGGTATCTTTACATGTGTTTAATCTCTTCGAATGTGAGGTGTTTGGCAGTTAGACATTCCAAAGCAGTCAGTGGTCTAGGACTGTGCTGTGACCACATTGCTGAGTGCTGCCCATGTCACATTTCTGCTCTGAATGGGGGCCATATTGAGTTGCATTTGAGTCAGAGACATCTACGGAAAATCCAAGAGCTTGAGAAAGTTAAGGGATAAAATTATTGAGCAAAGGCTGACTAAAATGAAGGTGGTGACTCCAAACCAATGTCTATTTTCTTCACATATAGTTTTGATTTCTTTCAACTGTCCCTTTGATCCTTGCAACCTTGTTTCATTTTTTTGTAGTGGTGTGCTGGCAAAATGAGGAATGTTCTGAGTTAGTTCATCTGTTTCCTCTTGGACAGCCACAAGTGTTTGAGTGGCTAAACATTTCCAGTTTGATTAGGAGTTTATTGTTTTTGCTCTACTAACTCAGATTTTGGATTTAGATTTCATTTTTTTTTCAAATGTTCAGAGAGAGCATGGGAATTGTGTTTATTCAGGTATTAGCTGACACTAGTTGCTTCATAATTGGATGTTTTCCTCTTCTTTCCAACTCATAGCCAGTGATAATTTTACAAACTTTAGGTTGAGGGATACAGATATTATCAGAAATAATAGCTTTTAAAGAACAATATGTGTTTCAATGCATATATCTATATTTATTTATATGGTATAGCAACACATAGAAATACAATAAAGTAGCTGCCTCAGCATGGGAAGTGATGCTATAGATGTTGATAAATGTTAATACAGAGAAGCAGGGAAAGTGGAGATGAATTCAGTTCCCTAGGCTTCTTTCCGCTGTCTTGACATATCCACTGCTGGAGAGCAGTCATGAACAAACCAGGATGGATATTCTCACATTCTTTTCTCCATGCTTGCAAGATCTTTCTGAGCTGAGCTGTACAACACAAACAGACAAGATAAACAAACACACAAAAACACACACACACATTCACACATTTCTTCATGCTATCAGTGTGGGAGAAACATTTCCATGTCTTTAAACATTTTATTTCCTCCAGAACCTTAACAGAGAAGTCAGGCTACTCTGGAATGGTGGTTACTCCTTCCACATCTCTTATTTCAGCCCTCTTAAAAAAAACACTTAGTTTTCTTCTTTTATTGACTGTATCTTTGAATCTCTGATGTTAACGATTATCAGATTAGAATAGAATAGAGTAGAATAGAACATTCCAGTTGGAAGGTACCCACAGGGCTCCTTTAGTTCATCTGCCTGAGCAATTCAGGGCTCAGCCAAAGCTAAAGCATGTTATTATAGAATCTTGGAATTATAGAATTTTTAAGGTTGGAGTAGACCTTTAAGATCATCAAGTCCCACCCAAATTGTGGAGGTTTTCTAAATGCCTCTTAAACACTGACAGGCACAAGGCATTGACCAACTCTTGGGAAGTCTGTTCCAGTGTTTGATCACTCCCCATGTACAGTAGTGCTTTCTAATATCAAGTCTGAACCTCCCCTGGCACATCTTTGGAACATTCTCATGCATCCTATCTCTGTATGCCAGGTAGAAGAGCTCAACACCTCCCTCTCTGCTTCCCTTTCTGAGGAAGTTGTATAGAAGAGAGAGGCCACCCCTCAACCTCTCTTTCTCTGTGAATTCTTCTTCAGGTTTAAACATTTCCTTGTATTTCCTTCCTTGTCCCACCTCTATGCCAAAGAGTCCCAGACTCAATTTTTTTTTTTATCCCAAAAATGATCACTTGATTTGCAGGTTTCAGTGGATAACCTCTTTAGTGGCAATTATCCTGATACTCACTGTGTTTAGCTGGCACTTATCCTGTACAGTGGTTTACAAGGTGAAGCTTTTGTGTCTGCAATGCCAGCTCTGGTTTCCTTATGAACCAATTTTTTCCTTATGAACTCCAACATATAAAATTTTTAACTTTCCTGCAGCCCCTTAAATGGCCTATTTCAAAATTATAATTGTATGTTGACAATATAGTTGTATTCAGTCCTTAGAGGGAAAAACCAGTAAACAACTGACTCAGGCACTTTTACTGTATCATGTTAGATACAGAGAAATTAACTGTGTCCATGGGCATGCAGAGACTGCACCAGGAGTTCTCAGCCAAATTCAGCTCAGTGAAGTTCTGCCCTAGGAAAAGAAAAAAAACAAACCCATGGAAAGAAAAAAAATCAAGAACTGCAATTTTAGACCACACCTACAGGTCTATAAATGTATATACCACTTTCTATATATATCTATTTATCTATAAATGTATATAGAACAATAAACAGAGGGCTGAACTTCTGGGAGCAGGACTAAAATGCTCTTATGGTCTTTTATACTTTTCCAACTTGTCCACATTTACATGCATTACTGTCTGTGGAAATCCTCTTCTCATGAGCTTTGTGAGGTGATGTCCTGGGTGCTATCTGTTTCCAGTGAGCCTTCTCTTCCAGTGCATTTTAGAAAGTCACCTTTTCTCCTCTGTGTTTTGTTTTCAGGAGCATCAAAGTGGAGTATTTTGTGGGATATTTGTGAAAAGTTGTTGAAGAAAAAACAATTAATATGTTAAAGAAACAAGATAAGACAAATGTACAAGCTCTAATTACAGAACACTTTTTTTTTTAGATTTTGGTAAAAGACAGAGTCAGCAGGGACTTTTCCCTATGAACCAGCATGGGGCAGTGTTATCCATGCAAACTCAGACCACCTTTACTAGCAGATAAATCAGCACTAGCATCTACTTAGACATAAACATCTGAACAGACTTAGAACCTCTTGTAAGTAACTGGCTTGGACAAATATAGCTACATAGAAAAGACAAAAATTGCCTTCAGCTACAGAATTAGATTTTTGCTTTGTGTTATACATTTTAGGAACCAAAGAGTGTGTCATAATAGCTAGGAACAGGCATCCCCAACTGTAAGGATTATTATGACAACGATTATGATGATGATGACAAAGATGATAATTAACATTGTATCCAGTAGCTCATCATCAACAAATAGTAAAATTAGTCTTGTCCAAGCTCATACTAAAAAGGTCATGGAGAGAGGTGTGTGCTGACAGAGGCACTGGGTTTTACCAGGTTAGTTTGTATGCATCTTTACAAATGAGATCTTTGTGAAAAAATAACAGGACTTTATAAAGGTAGCAAAAGAAGAGCATAAATGCAACTTTCAAAAGCTGTGCTTTATCAGCAGCTTCATTAATTTATTTTGCTTCTAACTGGTGTTAGGGATATGTTTAAATACAGCTAAATTTTATCCCTGAATTCAGGAAAGTCTGCTTATTTCATTATTAAGAGATGGCAGCTAAGGTCTGAGTTTAGCCCATTACTGATGCTGTATTTGTAAGCTACCTTTCACAAAAATCTTTTCTTGAAAAGCAGCCAAATAAATTCCACTTTAGAGTACACATAGGACAGGATACTTACACGACAACCATGATCACAGCAAAACTGATAGAAAATGTTTTCCCTAAGCCTTATTGTGCCTTCAGATTTAGTAGCTAGACAGCTACACATCTGTAGCATTCAGGTGATCAATCTAACAGGGCACTTAGGTGGAGTAAGACTTAGCATTTTGCAGTCACTGCTGATCACCAGAGTGATCAGAGGGAAGAGGAAGCCTCCAGTGTTGGTGATAAGGGGGAGGTCCTGAACTCTCCTGTAGGCATGTTAGAGGATAAAGGTAGAGCCCTGGCAGAAGCTTTGCAGCCTCATCTGTGAAAGCAGTTGAAAAATAGGGCTTCCATTTTGCTTTGTTTGAGTTCTGTCTGTAAAGAAATATTTGGCTTACAAAAATAACCATTTAGGACTTAGCAGCACAAGATAAAAAGTAGAGGAACAGGAACCAAATTATTTTTGCTGCAGAATTCACTCAGACTTACAACTTTTTAGTGTTTCAACAACTGCTCTGAAGATCATTAAGTCATTGGCAAGGTTTCAATGACTTGATTAAACAAACTAGTCATTCTGGGCATAAAGGGCCCTTGATTACCTGGTTTTATCAAGGATCTGAAGTTTTGGCAGTTTAGCACACTGTCACAGGTCTCCTTTACACCCCTGTCACTTCAGGAGCTACTGAGGGCGCATGTACATTTGTACTGTGGGACTTTGTAGGATGTCCAAAGGTTTGTTACCAAGAATCTTTGTAATGATGAATAATGGGGCCTGAACCTGTTCCTATTCAGCAGCTGCAGACATAGACTTGGATTCTCCTCTTACCTCCTCTCACCTCCTCTCCACCAGTGACAGATTTTCTGCTCTTCCTTTTCTTCCTTCCACATTACTTTTCTTCCTCATGCAATAAATTCTTCCGAAGTATAGGCTACATATCTGTTTTGATGATACAGACAAATTTTTTGAACTCAAGTGTAATATCTTTGAAGTACATATTTATGTTATATATATTATTGTCCATTGTAATTATTTCATTTAAATATGCTTTTTAGAATTTTTTGGTTACTTAATGAAATGTGCCACTTCTGAGGGCATGCTTCTAAAAATAGAACCAGACATCTTCAGGGATATTTAGCTTGGGAAAAAAAGGTTCCCTCATTTGAAATAAATAAGCATTGAAATATTTTCTACAGAAGAGACTACATATTCTTCAAGTCCTCTTCCATCAAATGTGTGTCCCTGGATTCTTCTGGTGATTCTGTGAGTAACTAAAATGTCATAGATGCTGGTCTGTCTGACATGACAGTAGTAGCATCTAGTAGTGCCTATAGGGTCTTCCCCAGTGCTTATACAGCCTGCTGTATCAGACTGGGAATCTTCAAGACTACAACAATTTTAAAAGCAAAATGAGATAGATTAAATTAGGTACAACTGCAGTGTTTTGAGTAAAATCACAACTGTGAAAGAATCTTCATTCTGTAGTTGCATGTATTAATTACATAATGTCAGGAAAAGAGAATTATTAAAATTGATACCAAAACACGTTTAGGAGCCATCTCCTGTATAAAAATAAATAACAAGGTGGCCCTGTGATTCAATCTATATTTTTGAAAGACATTCACAAATAGAACTGGAAACCTAATACTTTTAATAATAGCCAGATTTCTATGATATAATATCCCTCAGATGAAATTATGTGACTCTGGGAGCAAGTACACTGTGAGGAAACAATTCAATTTAAATATTTTGAGAGGAAACTAAGAAATGAGATTTGAGCATAGGAAAAAAAGACTTCAACACTAACAGTACATTTTCTGTAATGTGATACAGAACACAGAAAAACAGACACTTTCTGTCTTGTTCTATCCCAAAATCAAATGGTAATATTAACATAATTTTTTTGAGATAATTAGGCTCTTACATACTCAACACATTTTTTTTACAGCAAATCATCCCACTTCATGAAGCTTTATTCCCTCTGGAACCAATGTTGTGGTTCTGTGAAAATAAGAAATAATTAAATGTCTATATTAAAAGTATTTACAAATGCTTTAAACAGAATTTGTCACAAAAATTAAAGGAAGGTAAACTTTGAATAATGAGGTTCCTGTCTTAAAAACAAGAACATATCAGCAACATACATTCAGAGCAACAAAGGGATATAGAAAAACCCATTCTGTCCTGACACCCCTGAGGAACCACCTCCTGGCAAATTCACACTTGTGGTTTGAAGACAACAGAGGTTACGGAATGCAAAGAAGCACAGTGCTGCCAGCTTCCAGCAAAAAGTCCCAACTAATTGGGCCAGACAGTGAAAAAAGGGGGAAAAAAAGAAGAGAAAGACTTGACATTGTCAGGGAGGATATTTGTAGCTCAGTCTCTCAGGTTGGATTGCTTGTGTCATGTCTGTGGTACATATTTTCAGCTCAGCCTGAATTACTTTTGCAGAATTGCCCTGGACAATCCATTTGTTTAAAAGTACGCAGTCTTAAGTGTTCTTTAGAAGAATGAACAGACGGTGCAGTTTGAAGGAATGTTATTTAAAAATGCCTTTGGCTGGGCTTGGTGCCTCAGTCTTTAGTCACAGCAAGTTGTATTTGATTGTTGTGCTGAAATTATGCTAAAATCCCTCTGGTGAACAGGCCTTTGTGTTGCTTAGGGAGAAACCCTGGATAGAACTGGACCTAGAATTTCTCCTTTGGTCTTGCCCTTGGAGAAGAATGCTTTGCTACAGCCCTTTACCAAACCCTGGAGCTGACCTCAGACTTCCCCAACCTCCTATTGCCTTCCACCATCTCCCTGTCCTGAGGCCCTGGCAGGAGCTAAGTGTTGTGACATCCTTTTCCTTAGGCTAAAGAGGTCCGTGTCTCAAGAACTGTCTCGAGTCAGCACAGGGTGCTGGGAGGGCCCAGCACTGGGGCCATGTCAGCCACATCTGACACTGACTAAGTAGGGCAGGAATCAGGAGTGTGCACAGTCCTGTGCTTGCTTACACTGATTCATTAATTTGTCTATCCAAAAAATGGCAAAAATCTTTGAAATTTTTCAAGTAGAGCATACAATAGTATAACAATAGTAAATTACATAAACAGCATATAAAAATTAAAAATTATATGCCATATGTGTAGCTTGACAACCAATGAGATTAATATTGTATAGCACTTTTTAAAATTGCTTTTCCATGTGTCAAAATCACAAAAGCATACAGGTAATGCTATGCACAAAACTGCTGGCACTCTAGTTCAAAGTGAATTGTATTAAAAAAAAAAATCACTTAGCAAGACAATCAGGACAACTACACAGAAAAAAATAAAGCCAAGTATCCCAAATCAGTTTTTGTAAGCTTTATCAAATCATAAACATGAATGAATCTATAAATGCAAAATTTAAATTTGACTTCTGAACAATTCTTTTTGACAAGCAAACTATGTCTTCTTCTGAGCATAATTTAAATTTTGAATAGTTAGGTACTATTAGCTATTGCAACAGAAAGGAAAGTGTGAGGGAGATTGTATAAGAGTCATACATGACTTAAAAATCTGCAGCTTTGGGATTTTGTTGATATGGAGAGTCTGCTTTAGAATATTCTAAAATAATGCTTTTCATCTTTGAAACATATGTAATACAGTGTAAAAACCTCTTAGGATGCATAGGTGGACAAAACTTCAGGATAAAACTCTCTTTATAGACGATATTTCCATGAGTATTGCTAGAAAAATCCCCAACTTACAAAATAAAACTTCTCTAATATAGGGAAAAATCATCATAAGAGAGGACAGAAATTAGAGGGAAATTAAAATAAAAAAACCTCCCTCCTACTATTATGCTCCCCACTGAGTTCTTGGAGGCTTGATTTCAGTCCAGCGACTGAAACCAGCTTCTTTAATTGCATCAAACTCTTCCCAGTCTCCGTGGGTCTCCAGGACTGGTGTCTCCTTGCAGCACTTCTGAAGCCTGGCTGTGTATCATCTCCCCACTCAGGCTCTGCTTGTGTTTGATGGTTTGTTTCCCCCTGCTCAGCCTCTTCCCCTGCCAGCCCACCCTGCCTGCTGAATGAACACTTCAGCAGTTCTTGATGTAATGCTGTTTCCAGTCCGGTCCATTGGGTCGGACAGACCTTTCTCTCCACCGTCTTACACGATCAGAGATTGTTTTTCTTCATTACATTAAGCAATCTTAGTTAATTCAGTCTCTTTTTGAACCTTCTACTTTCTAAGCTGCTGATCATTGACAATTTCCACAGTCTGTTTCCTGGGCTTTCCACAATTCTTCTTAAAGCAAAAGTGCCTTAAGCACAAGAGCTGAAATACATAAGACAATGGCAAAGGTGAATTTTTAAATGCCATTTCTTGATTCTTTCTGGGAGATTTTCTGGAGTTTCCTGTATGTGTAATTTCCCTGTCAAGCACATATGGTGACATGCATCACTGTCTCTTCTCTTGGTGTAATGAAACAGCTGCCTCTTAGAAGCTTCAGACAAGAAATGGGATATAGGATAGATGAAGTGTAACTCCCAAGATATATTGAATTGAAATATTCTAATTTGGCTGCACCATTTTTTTTTTACATTAGACCAATGCTTCTACAGCTTTGTCACAAGCTTTTCTTCTTCAGCTGAAGGTTTAATTGTAAAATTTTATTTTCAGCAAAAACAGTTTTTCACAAGAAATTCACACTTCCCATACTTGAACACATTGGAAAATAGATTTCTGTGGCCATCCTTACACCGTGCCCAAAAAATCCCTTTACCAAGTAAAAAACCCCGCCTTTCAGAGAAAGGAAATTTCACTCTAGGTTTAAAGCAGTGCTAATGCTTCCCTATATCTTCCAAAGGGTGCTGGACACATTTATATGGGGTGTGAACAGAAGGAGATTACATCTGCTCCTTAAGTCTGTGTGGATAAATTGCATGGAGCACTGAAATACACCCAAACTCAAATATTTACAAGCCATAATTCTTTTATAACCTGTCTCCACGGAAGCAATTGTGAGGACTACTAGATACCCACATGGCTCTGGCTTTTTCAGCCCTCAGAGAATTTGAATTCTTGGGTATACATGCCATAGTATGAAAGCTAACACAGCCACAGCCTTGCCAACCTTATACTTTAAAAATGGTGAGTCATGAACTCAATACATGAAAGAGCTTTATGTGATGGCATCCCCAGTCAAACTGGTGCCTTCAGCTGGAGCAGCTCCACCACTAAAATGGAGCAGTTCTCTGAAGCTGAGCATGCCAAAAGACACTGAAGGTTTCCAATCCCTAGAGGTGTATTTCAATAAAATCCAGAAATAGTAAGGTGGAACATGGTAATTCTTTCCAGAGAGAAAACTCAGGATTGCTGGGTGAAATTGGCTAAAAATGAATCTTGAAAACACTTATTGCTTTTCTCACTTGCATCCTGGCAGTTCAGGATATTTTTTGCTTTTCTTTCAGTCCAGCAACCTTTGGTGGTTTCCTGAGTTGCAGAAAACATACACTGACCCGCTGAGGTCTCCAGGAAACCCTTCTGTAGGAGTTCTGTGGTGCATCTTGACTCCTTGGTCGCTACATGCTCGCCTATCCATTGGTGTACTCTCACAGTTGGACACATCTGGCTGCAGATGTTCCCTTTTCTGTTGAACGAGAAGGAACCTCCCCTACCTCCTGAGACCTTCTACTGATCCAGAGGGCAGCAGCCAGGAAGCAGCATGTGATCATAGTCCTCCCAGACACTTTAGCAGAATGTACACTATGTGGTGACCTGAAAACAAAGTAATTAAACTGCTATATCCATCTGTCATCACTTTTCCAGGGAGATGAGATTTAAGGAAAATTCTTTTCTGAGCAGTGAAATCAATGATGTCTGATTTTCTGAAGATTTATTCTGCTCTTTGCAGTCCCACACATTTCAGTAATCCTATTTTTCCTGTAAGATTCCCAAGGTAAGCTCTATGCCTGGTTTGGAGCTGTGTGCCTGTTGATCTGTCTGGCCAGCAAGTACATGCTGTTTGTCCAACAGGAAGTTGCAAAAAATTCAATGTATAAATATGGAAATTTGCCTTCTTTTCCTGCATATATCAGGAAGTTTTCTCTAAACCAAACTGGTTTTCATGACACTTATGGGATTATCTGTTGGGAACTTCAACTTATTATTTTTGTCTGCATAAAACTGGTTAATAGTTTCCAAAATTATTAGAAATGGATGGGCAGATAGTTGGACAGAAATATATACTGAGAGACAACAAGATGTGATATACATATTAAACCAATTTCTAGATGGCACTGAATTAAAATACTTAACTGCTTATGGTATTTTTTATTTATGTCTTCCTTAATAACCCCTTACTGTTCACTTCCCTGCCTCTTAAAAATTTTAATGTATTTTATGTTAGTGAAAGCTGAGCTTAATCATTGGATTTAAATCCTGCACTGTTGTCTGGAACTTAAAACAAACAAATGTAAAAGTTGTGACAAGATAATGAGATCTGGCAGGACCTTTTCTCTGAAGTTCTGCTCACAAGGCATAAAGGCTATCAAAGAAGGCATGTCTTGTTTGATCCCTTGTTTTCTCTCCTTTCCACTTGAACAGACATATTACTACAGTATTCAGAGCTCAGGCAGTTGCAAAAATTTATGTAGTGTTTGTCACATATATTACATTTATTGTTTTTGTAATTCAATTCAAAGAATTTGCAAACAAAATTCAGAAATTCCTGGGATTGCATTTTCTGTAGTGTTAGCATTCTCAGAGAGTGTTTTCACAATCATTAGAGATATAAAAATGGCTTAGTTATGTATTGCTGTACTTACTATTTTGCTAAGAGTTTTGGCACTCTTGCAAAGTAAAAGAGCATATCACTATTCTCCTCTAAATAAAAAAAGTATATTTTAAAAATAGAAAGTCAATATAATATTCAGCTAGAAAAATTCTCAGCAAATAATAGTGATTGAATAGGAGAAGGAAGGAAGAAGGACATAAAAACGGGGTTTTATATAAAAAGGGTTTTTAAAAGCTCCTGAAGAAGTCAGTGTAATAAGTTCCACTACATTCTTATATTTCTGTCCTTGCAGTCTTTCCACAAATTTGTAACTGTTATATTAATTAGTAACCTGTTTCTCTACTTAAAATTTGCATAATAATGTAAAGTAAGGAAGAATGCAAATACTGGATCTGAGGCCAGTGTAAATTCAAATGTCAAGTATTATTTGAATACTAAGTGGAAATTGCCTGAAAAAAGTTTAATCTGAAATGTATTCTCTCCCCTTCAGTGCCTGCAATATGTATATACACATGCATATATTTGGATTATGGGGACTTTTACAAGAAGTGGCAAACACAATGTAACATAAGAAGCAAAGTCCTATCAGCTGTTCTTCATTATTCTGAATAAAATTGGTAATACAAAGAAATCTATTATAGTTCCCACCAGTGCCAGTGAGGTCTTAACTGAAGCAAGTTTCATTGGAATCTGTACATTCTTCCAAAAAAGCTTATGTATTTTCTTTTAAGATGCTCTTTTAAAGATTGTATTATTAAAGCTCTTCACCTTTTTATAGATGATCTTTTTTAGTTTACTTGTTGCAGAGAATATAAATTGGACAGGAAAATATTACATGAAGAAGTGATATGGTAAAAGATCCATGCTGTGTGCTTTGGGTTAAGTAATAAAGCTTGAGCCACCCAAGGTTACCCTTTGACAGACATGTTTTGTGAGTTTGTATACTGACTCTGAAAGGCCATTGTGGATTAGGAATGGTATTCCTTAATTTAGTGCTCCCACTAAAATGAAACACCAGCTGCTCCTCTCCCCCAGCCACATCCAATGAGAGAGATAATAGACAGAGATCCCGAGCTGAGATAAGAACAATTTACTGGAAACAGCAATGAGATAAGAAAGTGAACAGTAACAGCCACAATATTATTAATAAGAGCATTCAAAAAGAAGGTGATCTACCTGTGAAAATGCTCACTAACCAACCAGCCTGGCACCACGTGACCCCCAAGATAATGGCAAAATGGTGGCAGACCGTCTTCACACCATCTTGTTCTTCCTGACCTGCTCCTTCTCAGAAGTGAGAATCCCTTACTTTGCCCTCACAGTGGTGACACAAGGTGCTATAGAACAGTAACCTAGACGTGCCCACATGGGTCCACACCCCAACTCCTCATGGCCCACACTATGCCCCCTGATGGCTATTGCAAAAAATTAACTTGGTCCTTCCACACTGGGAGAACAGACTAAAAAATGACACTATTAAGGCATGGAGCTTATGAGGGTGCTCCTTGACTAGATCAAACTTTGTTGATTAGATCAAACAGCAGCATCTTAATATTTTAATGGCAGTTAATACAGCTCATATATTGACAGCAAAGCTACCAAGAGCTAACAAAACAAACATCTGTTCTGCTTTGAAGTGCATCCTAGGTTTTTCGGCACATTTTCAGTCTTGTCTATTGATTTGGTTTTGGATGTTGCCTAATAACACCTTGTTTTTTAGTATTAGAAACATGCATGCTTTTCCTTTCTTCCATGCTAGAGACAAACCACAACATCAAGCAGAAAGTCCAAATATTAGTGTGAGCATCAATATGGAAAGGGAAGTAAGAGCTGTTCATCAAGTAGTTAAAACAAAGACACCATTATGGGCTTGAAAGGGTTAAAAAATATGAAGTAGAAATATAGAAAATCTCTAGGGTTTTTTTGTGTGTAATGTGGTGCAGTCAAATTGAGTCAAGAGTATAACTGTGACAAAAGAGCTTTTCTGAAGTGAAATGCAAAACCTCCACAGATATATATAACGAAATGGGATAAACAAGAATATGCAAATCATTTGAACACTTGCTGACTAAAGTAAGAATCAGTAATGAATAGGGTAAAGCTTTCTCAGCTACTTAAAAAAAATTATTAATTTATAATTCTTTCCTGAGACTAGGAATCTGAGGAGCTGGCAAGCGCCTAGTGCTAGTAATTTCTGCTTGTACATCTACTAGTATAAGGTTATAAAGGTGTACTTTGTTTTTATACTTTTATTCTGCACACTCTCATCTTAAAACTTTGGAAATCCATTTTAAAGAATAATGAAAAGTGTACTTTATGCTAAGTTGCTACAAAAAGCAACACAGATTAAGCACCCAAACTCTTGCTGCTGTAGTCAAGAAAAGATAAAACATTGTACACTAAAAGATAATATTCTCATGCAAAACCAATGAACTTCAAACTTTCTTGTGTAAAACCTTGTGATAAAACAATGGTCAAAGAAAAGTAGGTAGACCACATAAACATTAACATTAACATTTAACATTACTTGTTAAAGGAAGTCATGTCAATATGTATTAATATTACTTTATAATATACATTGTCTACGTAAGAAATAGTTCTAATAAGCTGAATTTCAGGACATACAATTTGCTTGTGAGCACGTGAATACTATTTCAAGCTGAAGATAAAACAGAGGAAGATACAATATTTGTGTTGCACATTAGCCTTCATTATTATGTGTTCGTTATTATATTATTTGTACATGCTGTTTCTAAGTATATTTCACCTAAGCCTCTAGAATGCTTAGGAAGATATTTCCTGTTGTTGTTCTATAAATCAAAGAATGAAAGTGACAAAGAAATAATTTCTATTTTGGAAAATTAGAAAATAACTTCAGAAATATAATGACTTTCAGTTTTGGAGTAGGAAATAGTTGAAATAAGAAATCTGAGTAATTTGTTTTCTGTGCAAGTTCTTGCATAACTGAGGTATACTAAAAACAGCCCAAATACTTATGGGTTAGAAACTTTCTTCCATGAGGATTTTAGAAGATGGAAAAGTAGAAATTCTCACTGGGTTCTACAAAGTGTAAAGGTGAGACATGCCTCAGAAGAGGCTGAAGGTATGTGCAGGAGAGGCCTCTGTGGTAGAAACATGATGAGCTCCATGAGGCCAGAGGTCAGGGTGAGAACAGAGCCAGAGCCCCAGTCCTGCAATCCTGACTCATGGTAGTAGAGGAGTGCAGAACTGGAGGCAATCCTGACCTCTTCCACCAAACAGTGGGGTCTGCAGCATCCTCATGTGCTGGGAAACCAGCATGAGTTTCATTCAATTCCATTCACAATCCAGGAGGTCTCCAGTCTTCATGGAAGCTTACAGTATTCTGCTTTGGCGTGGTGAAATGTGGCTGTCCCATGAATGCACTGAGAGTGTTGCAGCAAGGGCTTGGCCTCTACTGGCCAGTGCCATTGCCAGACTGGATACGTGGCTAGCTAAGCTTTTAGTGTGAGCCAGTACAGCTGTTCCTATGTTTATGCTGCTAAATGCAACTCTTTATCCATAACTAATATGAAATGTAAGGGGTGCATTAATACATTAGTTAGGGCACATATAGACAAATCTTCAAGATGTATAAACTTGTTCTGCTCCACTCACTCTGTGAATTTACACCTGATTAAGATCTACTCAGAATATTCAATTCTCTGTTGAAAACAGTGCAACACAGATGTGCAGTTCTATAAAATAGGAATATGAAAGTTACATTTTCTGAGGTGTCTGGTTTTATGACTTTTCAGTCTTAAATATGAAATATTTGATTGAGGTAATCAGATTTCATGACAGCAGAGCACAAATCATTTAGGCAAATTTCAAGAAGCATAGAATGATTAATAACTAATTAAATTTCCATTACATATTGCGAGGAAACCTATGTGAAGTGTTTCCAAAGAAATATGGATATAGATGAAGTTCAGATGTAAGAATATTTTGTTATGAGCATAAGACTTGGCCCATATTTTCTAAGTTTTGCAAATAGAATTCCAGCAGAGACGACATAAACCAGTCTGTGGTTCAAATAAGAAAAGAGATAGAAATTCACCTGAAAATTTTTGTCCTGATTTTCACTGCCCAGAATTAAAGTCTTGAGATATAAGGTTGTGTAAACCAGGAGTAAGGAAAACTTTGACTAGAAATCAGTGAAACCTGACAATTTGCATCCAAACCCTTTCTTGCACTAGAGTGACTGAGCTATGCAGATGTCAAAACTTGCACTTAAAATAATACACACTTGTCTTTTGACAGTGGCAAAAGAGGGCAGAGTTACAATGGGAAGGGAGAACTCAAGAAGTTTAAATATAATCAGAATCTGTTTCATGCATGTATTCCTGAGTTTCAAAACAAACAAAAAACAAGTTTCTTATGAGAACAGCTAATCTTATGAGAATTCTACACATTTGGGTGCAAAACTCTCAAAGAGTATGTAAGACTTTGGCAATTTTAAACATCCAAACTAACTCTGCCTTCCTGAAATGACTGCTGTGCTCCACGTAGTGCACAAACCAGAACTGTTCCAAGAAATGATGGTAGTGTTCTTGGAAGAAAATGAATTACGAGCAAGTGTAAATGTGTAAGAAGTTATTGGAGGAAAGCCAGTGGAGTGAAGGGCGTGAAGCAGGGAGTCTTCTGAAGGCAGTGGACCACTCAAGCTGGAACAAACATCAAGGAGGCCAAAAAAGCTAGTCTTTTCTGGAGGCACTGCTCAAAGTTCTGAGACTTGCAGGTCTCTTCTTTTCAGTTGTTTTTTTAGAACTTTCAAAATCTGATCCCCACAAACACCTTTCCTAATGTTGTTGGCAGACCTTGAATTCTGTTAGATATAAATATGTTTTATCTGTATAATATTTGTTTTCTGACTGATGAATTAGCTGGTATATAATATATAAATTAGCTTTAATTTAATTCTTTAGATATAAGTAACCAGTTTGAATTGGACAGAAGATGTCTAGTTTGTCTGGAGGGTAGAGACTATTCCAGATGGAGGAAGGGAGTAATCGTTAACAAGCCTGGATGAACTCTTTTCCTTCAGTGTACTTTAACAATTTCAGAAGATTTGATCTCCAATACTCTAAAACCTTGTTCTATGTGATATTTATCTGAAACAGACATGAGCAGAAACAGATGTTGTTGGCTCTTTCTCTCTCTGCATGGAAGGCATAGGATTTCTCTAGAATAAAAGATAGAGAAACCAAGAGGAAACGTATTTTGTTGGTTCACACATTTTCTACACTTGACCTACTAAAATGTGATCTTGTGATTGCCAGATGTGCTTGCTTTGAAATGGTAGATATGGAATAAAATACTCATGGTGGGAAAACACTTGAAGGTGACATCAAATACAATCTGATTTATATATCATTGAAATTCTGCAAAAAATTGAAATATGCAGGTATTCCTACTGTTTTGATGCTACGTTTTAGTGGTATCCATTTAGAAATGTGTAAATAAGTACTCAATAGAAAAAATGTAGAACTCCGTGTAAAAAAAAAAAGGAGAATAACAGTCAAGAAATTGGTAAATTGGGAAAATAATGCTTCACAGGTATTTTAGATTCTCTTCAAGATCCATAATAATTTAAAAAAGGGCCTAGTGACATAAAACTTGCTGAGCAGAGAAAAGAATTGCAGTAACATTTGTATTTCTTTAAGATTAGGTACTTCATAGTTGCATAGAATTCCCTTTGTCTATTTAAATTTATTAGTCAGCTATGAGTCAATAGCAGCTCAAAAGAATTGGACAAATTATGACAAAAGCTTAACATTATGAGTGGAAGAGAGTTCATTCCACTTGGAAGCACACAATATTTGGTGAAACTAATTCAAAACATGGAACAGGGATAGCCAGTGACTTGCAACACAGAAATGATGAAACAAAATGGCAGCATGAATAGCTGGCTTGTAGGGTCAGTGTGACAGCAATGGGATGCTGGTTTTGTTTGCTGCCAGTGGAATGTGGCAGCAAATAAAAGAAGGGATATTTTGGTGTAAGGCATTAAAAAAACCTTAAAAATCATGTCCTAGTGCAGCAGATGAAACATCAACTTCATATAGCACCTAGGTAATATCTGGACTGTTCCACAACTCCCAGCATCTCACTACTGGAAACACATTTAAAAAATGGATGAAGCTATGAGAAATGCCACAAAAACAATATTGTATTCATGAGAAAATTTAAAAATAGCTAGATGAAACATAACTTTGTTAAAACACAGACAATTGAGACAGACATGGTAACTGAAAGGTTTTAAAGTTTATTAATGTTTTCTTCAATTATGTGTGGATATGAACACATAATTCATGTGAATTATGAAATTCACATGAAAGAAAAATTTAGGCCATTTGAAGAAAATTGTTTCAAGAATAAAATGTAATTGGTGTATGAAAACCACATGGGAAGATTCTAGTTACTAAATGTAGAAAACAAATCCATAATTACAGATGGACTAAGTGGACATAACAAGACTTTCTTTACTTCTGACTTTATGACACTTGTCTCTGAAAAGGACATTTTAGCATTTTTTGGAAAGTGTCTCAGTTGTTGTTTCTTTAGTTTTAACCTAGGGCTAGCTACTTAAAAAGGTTATTAGCTGTTCAGAAAGAGGGATCAGCTGTTCTTTTCTAAGTTTTTATATTCATGCTTATCTGGATAAGGCCTATGTTATGAACACAAAGTAGAGACTGGAGGAAAAAAAATCAGCCTTCATAAAAACTGAGCTCGGCTGATGGGCACGGTAAACATGTGCAGCAAATGTATAAGGAGGACCCGAAAGCAAGCATATAAATATAAAAAAAGGGAAATGTTTTTTTCAAGGTTTATATGACAAAAGATTTGTACCTTTAGGTCTATAATCTATAGCACAGTCTTTTCCTTCTGGGAATTTTACAGGTTTTGGGTGCTCATAATTATCCAGAATTATCCTTCAGGTAGGTCAGTGACTGCAGGTACTGTGGTCTGTGATAGCACTTCTTTGGACTGTTCTTTCAAACAACACTCTTCAGTTTGTATCTGACTTGGAGACTGATAAAAGAAATTCTCAAGAAGTGTAAGGAAGAGCCAAATAAATGATATTCATACTGTGCTATCCATTTTCACTCTTGGACTAAGCTCCCTATGCATCTCCTTATGGCCCAAACTTCATTCTTTTGTCATGGCAGAGTGGATGAAATGCACCACAAGGAGTTGGAGTGCAGTTGCAGGCAGAACAAACAAGATGTGGTACCTGGGAAGGCATCCTGGATCCTTTAGTTTAAACAGGGCAATATACTGTGATGATTGCTTGGAAGGAAATAGTGTGGACTCTCCTTTGGCCCTCTTTTTGATCATGTTAAATGGCTTGATTAAGAGGAGTGGTGAAGACATGGTTTGGCTGATATTTACACTGTTATTTTGCAAGCTCCAGTGTGGCATCTCTGCCATTTCCAGACCCATCTACAGCTGCAAATGGACTCAATCGTCCAGTTCCGGGTGCTTCTGAATTTGAAAGGACAGAATTAAAGACTTTTTTCTTCAACCTGTGATTTCTTCATGCTCTTCTTACCAGAATAAAAATTAATTTTCTTTCCAATGAAATCCTGACACTGTAATTTAATATATTGTATTAAATTAAAAGTTAACTATATACAACCTGTTTTTGCACGTTACCCTTGGTCTACTTGTATTTGTCATGCACAAGAATCTGAGAATAGCTACTTATGTTTTATTGAACAGAATGTTCATATTTTAAAACAATAAATCTGTTGATTTTAAAGCCTTAAATAATTTTAGCTTGGATTTATACCTTGTTTCAATAGTCTGAAGAGAAACTGTGAATTCCTACTCCCATAGAAAGAGGTAGAATAGGTCTACATTTTTTATAGGTCTCAGATTTATGTCAGAAAATACAGGAAGGATCTGTGACTGTAAATCAAAAAGACTAGGACTCATGTATGAATGAACTTTGATTTAGATATAGGTTGCAAGGTCAGGTGGGATAACATTGTTTGTACTAATGCAGTTTATCTTTTGTTGAATACCGAGGAGCTATGAAGCAATATTTATAGAAAGTATTGTTGGTATGTCTCAGTAGTGCAGTACATTTCCTCCTAAATTCCCAGGTCAAAACATTTTTCTAATGTCATACAGAAAAAAAGCACTGACATATAATATTTTTAGCTCTTGCAGCATAATTAACAGAAGTTTACTTTTTTCAATTTTTCATTTATAAGTGTCTGATTTAGAGCTCTCTGGAAAATTTCTGGCACTAATTGTACTTCCATGACCAGATAAAAGAGGTGAGAGTAGTCAAAAGAGGAGATGTCACTTTTCAAAGCATTATAATCATTCAACTGCAATGTTCTTCCAAGATTCCATCTTTCAAAGTATTGCAGATAAACATTTTGTGACAGCATTCATGATGTATCAGTAAAACAAAATAAAGGTATAACTTCCATTACTTTCTGAGATAAAATTAATCCATGACAGGCTGTTACTAGAAGACAATGCAGATGTGGCCTCTTAGTGCTTGAAGCCTTTTCTGTCCTCTTAGTGCTTTTGGTGCAGGTGCACCCTTTACTCTCAGCAATAGTCATTAACCTCTCACCTTTCTGGTCTGATGAATTCATCAAAGTTGTGCTAAGAAAGCCTGCTCTTTTTGATGTAAACCTTTTGGATTGTCCTTTGTTATTTGCTTCTTTTTGATGTGAAGAAATCACATCATTAATTTATGAGGCATTTAAACGGGCAGCTTTAAATTATTTTATTTTCTGTAGACCAAATCTATCCAAGCTGTAGAAAGTTTCCTGAAATATCTGTAACCAGCTTATTGGAAAAAAACCAACCTAAACCAAGCCAAGAAACCCTACTAAAATATATTATCATCCCTGAAGCAGTTTGGTGTCCTTGCATTTATCCCAAATAGGAATAAGCCCTCACAGAAAGCTTTGGGTACCTGTGATTTGTTGGCCTAATCAAGAAAGCAGCGGAACATCACTTGAAAGGCAGCAAAAGCTGATACTGAAAGGTTGGGGGAGCCAACATTTCTGAGGAGGTACAGTTCAAAATCAGATCCAAAATGACCTTCAGCACCTACCTATTGAGTTTTGTCCTGTGCAATGCCTTGGTTAATGCTCCAATTAATGAGAATCTGCATACAATTGGCTGCTATTAATTTTACAGCCAAGTTTGAATGTTGCTGCTGTAGAATTTATTTTAGGCTAAATAAATCTGGGGGGAAAAAAGAGCCTTAAAGAGAATGAAGGTGAAGAAATGTGCTTTGATGTATGTCCTAGGGTGACAATGTATAGGAACCTAAACTGATTTCTTATTTATATACATAATCTCTGATTTAATCAGTATCATCTTTGTTGTGAAGTAAAGCCAAAGGAAAAAAATTTTGGGCATTCCTTTCATTCAGGAACATTGTTACTTCAGGAAACAGGAAGTTTTAGTGGATATAATGAATGTTCTACAAAAAGGGCAAAAATCACAATATAAATTCCCTTGTACTCTAGTTTAAGATAAGTGCAATGTTTGCAGCATATTCCCCACACTTGTCACATCTCAGACAAATTATTTTGATGTTAGACAAGTTCCCTCTATGTAAAAGATAAATCTCACAATGAAAAATGCCAATTTACTCTAATAATTTAAAAATTTCCACAGAAGCCAAGGCTAAAATCAGTACTACATTTATTTCACGCTTCTGATCAGGGTTACGTACCCAAATCAGGAAATGCTGCTCTGAATCTGAGGCTTGCCTCCAGTCATTATCAAGTTTCTTAACTGTAATACTTTTTTTCTCAGACCACCATTACTCAGGCTGTGGAGGTAAAGGCAATGAGAAGTTCTAATGAAAGTGATTGATTAAAAAGGCATTTGACAAAGTTGTTTTTGTCAAAAGTTAGCTTTGCCAGCCACAGAGCAGATGTGAAGGCATGCTTGACAAGGGAGCTGAACCTCCCCTCCGGTCCCTGAGCTTGTTTAGACTGCATCCTCCATATGACTGCAATGAGAGACAAAAGAAGAGAAGAATGAGGTCTAAGAGGGGTATTTTAGCCCCTTGTTCTGGGATGTGGCAAATGAGATTTTGAATTCCCCACAATTCCATATGGATTATATGGAGAACACTTGGGGTTAATTACTTCCTCCCCTGGAATCACAAGCAGTTAAGGGCTGTCATAAATTTTCAAAGTATGTGTAGATCCATTAAAAACAGCTAAATAAAATATCTGAACATCATTTAAATGCAAATCTTTCTCAGAAATTATTTGTGTTCAAATCCATAATGTCAAATATGTTTTTTTAAAGCTTAGGATCCCTCTTCCAAAATAATTGGTACTGAAAAAACACTTTAGATCCAAAGAAATTTTACAAAGCAAGTTATTTATGTATTCACTGAATAAGAAACACACATACAAAAAAATTATCTAAATAAAATTATACTTTTAGTGTTTTACTATTTTACTTTATGCTCATCTACAGTATTTGACTTCTGAATTTGCTTCGAACTGAGAACTGTGAACTATGCCAAGCTCTGTTTTGGCTTTGATACAGAAAGAAATGTACAATATGCCTGTATAGTCTCAAGAGTGAAACTCACAAAGAAAATGTGGTGTTAGTGCTAAAACTAAAATCACTGTCAATACTGAAAGTCAAGGAGTTCTCGGCTGGTTTTAAAATATACTATTAGTCTGATCCTTTTTCTTATAAATCCTCTACTTACTGATACTGTGCTACCACTAACTACTTCAAAAGTCATTATTCTATTTGGATATATCCTGACAATATCTCACAAGTTGAATATATTTTGATGAGAGAATATGCCATTTTTCTTTTGGTGTGCATCAGGTCTTTGTGGAGCAGAGTCTCTTGCTCTAAGTGGACTGGAGTAAGACAGCTCATGTGGAGGAAGATCCATATTACCAGCTTGTAAGCAATCAAAGCATCTGTCCTCAGTGGCAAGACTTTGGGCACTTAACAGAGAAGTTGATCTGGCTGTCAGCTCCATAATGAGCCAGTAGAAGGGCTATACACTTGTTCCATTATCTTCTCAAATACCCCATTATATTGGGCCATTTCCCAGTTTTTTATGGTGTGTCTCTTCTTAACTGATTAGTCTGGAAGTGCAATCCCTCTCTGATTTCCTCATGGTGGTATAAGGTTCAGCTTTCTCCCCTTGAGACCTCAAGCCCCTCCTCAGAGAGCTAAAAAAGGGGGAATGAATGGGAGTTAGATACAAGATGAGCTCCAAAGTCTCCATTAGCCCATATATTATGTGCTGGAACCTGAGTTGAAAGTTGTTTGTGCTGCTGAGGAACTTAATGACTGCCAAAGTACAGATTCATCCCCTGACTCTGTGGGGCAATACATCAACTCATTTTTTCCATTGGAGTTACACAGTCAAAAAGCATTCCAGTAACCAAATATCTAAGATAGTAACGACTGTTCTTTGAGCCGCTACAGTTTGTAGGAGTTTACAGTGGAAGAAAGGCAGGGCCTGGGAGACACAGGGCCATATATGCCAGCACCAAGTGGAGATGTTCCCTCACTGCCTGGACGCAGGGGACAGGCTGGGCAGCCTCCAGCACAAGTTCCTCACAGGTGGTGTGGATGACATGGCAGGAAATGGTTCCAGTTTTTTGAGAACCACAAGCCAGCCTTGTGGCTTCCCAGGGGCCCTACAATTCCTGGTGTTGGTACAGCAAGTCCTCTGGATGCAACAGCAACTATTCTGCAGAGCTTCCCAGGAAAGAGCCTGTGGTTTTCTGTGGCTGCAGGTTTTGCTGCTGGGCACAACTGTAATGCACAGACTTGTTAGAACAAAATCTGGTTTGGATTGTAGCTGGTCTGTCTGTTTGAGGAGATTTCTCCTTCAGCAGATGGTAATAATTTTTTACCAAACATTGCAGAATTAGACATTTACTGAAAGACACATGCTCACTGCATGGCAACCATGTGCATCTCTTGCTTGACTAGAACTGCCAAAACTTTACACTATCCTGGTTTGCGTTTGCTTCAACTTTGTGTCCAGGATGCAACACAGAGTGGGGCTTGTACAGATTTCTCCTAGTAAACTTGACATTGCACAGATTTAAAAGCCTGGTTGCTCAAGTATAAGCAGCAAATACTGTAAAACTCTTTCCTCAGATCTGCTCACTAATGGCAGCCAAAATTCCTGGATCTTCAACTGGGAGATGTCACTGAGTTCAAGAAAGTGCACAAAGCACTATGAATCTCTTTCTGGAATTTCAAACCTTATGCTTTGTTTTATAGGATTATTGAATCCTTTCCAAGTCCTGATGTTGAATGCAATGTTGATATCAGGCACGCACAAGGAAACAATGCTAAACGCTTTCTGCATGCCATGTATACAATCTTGCACACCACAAACCCATAGCCAAGGGGTTTGTGGTGTGCAAGCATACCACAAACCATAGCCATAGCCACAAGCCACAAGCCATAGCACACCACAAGCCACGGCCAAACAGAAAAGATAAGAAAAATTGCATGGGCTTTTAAGGAGCTAACATTTATAAAATTTAAACCCTGATGTAGAGAACTTCTTATGTCATAGAAAAAAGATTTGAATTCTGTAACAAAACTAATAGCAAAACATAAGAATAAACAAACCTCAGGACTTTAATTTTGTTCTGTCTCTTACTTCTCTAAATTATTTAGCACATTACCATAAAGGATGAAAATTTAAAAAAAACTGAGAAAAAGGTGATCAGATAAAAAACCAAAAAACATCCCTTCAGCAGATGGCTGCTATTTAGTTAAAATTTTCCTTCCCTTATACCTAGAAATGAATGTTTCTTTTGCAGAAAACCTATGCAGCATTTAGGTCAAGTTAAATGATAACATTGTATTCTGTACAATTTGTACTCCTTTTGTGGGAAAAAAATGTCAGTACTATTTGTCAGCAATATGGTGATGGATGAGGATGAACCCTAAAGTATAAAAATCACAAGCTGGAGATGAAAAGCATCGTATAAAACTGATGATCATGTAAATACTTACATAGTGATGGCATAGCTGTTTGTACAGAATTTTGGCAGCTGCTTATTAAAGAAATGGACAGGAGTGTCATTCCTTTCTGCTTTAGGATCCATGTTGTGTCTGAATTAAGGGTGTGGGGGAAGAAGAGCATTCCAGGGAGGAGCCAGTTATGGGGATGAAAGAAATATGTGCTGGGAAGATCCACAAGAGCAGCATCAGCAGGGCTAGAGGGAGGCATTAATTGACACTTGGTGGAGTGAAAGACTTTTCCACATATTTCTGTTTTGGACATTTCCCTATTGTGCTGAGTGTGTACATGCTTGTGCCCGTCTCTGACTTTTCCATGAGCAGATCAAATGATGTGAGTGATCTTGCAAAAGAAAATGCAACGTTAATATGGAACCACTAAGTAATGTAGCGGTGGAATTCTGTACACAAACTTTCTTGCAGAGTTTAAGTGCAAGAGTAACATGTCTGTATTTTCATAAAGGTTTCCTACTTTGAGATAAATAAATTGATTGAGCTAAGCCACGAATGTGCATAGGGGGATGATCAAACCCTCCAGAGAGAGACTCTACTAAAAGTGAATGAATGAGTGAATGAATGAATGAATGAATGAATGAATGAAGCAGTGCCTCACAAGCCAAGCACTCTGCTTTTGAGAAAACATACCTAGAAGCGTGAAACTGTATTGAAAAAGGGGAAGTGTTGGGGTGAATAGGCTCCTTACTTTTTGAAAGGAGGTATTTCACTTCAGTGACTGAATCTGGTGCATCTGCCTCAGGGTGGGAATTCCTCGCATGGAGAACCAGAACCAGGGACACCCAGATCCAGATGGAAATTTGGGACAGAAAACAAAGGTAACCTAGCCAGTCACAACTGCCTTGGAGGGACAATTTGTTGCTCAAACAGTGTGGGCTTAAGACTGAATGCTAAAGGAATAGGAAAAAACAATAATCATTCAGATATGTCTTACCTTACTTTTTAATAAAAAAAAATTTCTACTTTATTTGAAAGGATTTTCTTTATTTGAAGAAATAAGTAAATAAAACTCAGGCAAAATATTAAAATATGTTGGGGGAAACAATCTTTAACAATTCCACATGTTCTTAAGATATTACTAAAAGATGCCAGAGCTGCTTAAATACAGTGTAAGATTTTTGTGTCTATTGTGCATTGCTCAACACTTCAGATAATTCAGAGTATTCAGGCACTCTAATGACAAACAGACTTGATTAAATGAGAAAAGGATGTCAATGTCATTGACAACTACTTATAATATTCCCTTAAAACAATCCTATCAATACACAAAAGGTAAAATTTTGTTTCATTTTATTTTGTTCTGTTTAAAAACAATATATAGTTCTGAGTGAGCATACATCTTTAGAAGGGTCCACAACATCAATTTATATCACTATTTAGTTTTTTATTACTATTATAAAAATTCTAGATTTTTAGCGCATTTGAAAACCAAGCAATTTTGGATGCCTGACTTTAGAAAATGATGTCCTGTCATTTTATATGTTGTTTCATTAGACAGTAAATTAAAGAAATAAAAAGGCCACATTATAAATATAGGATTCAATATGCAGCATATAGCTCTTCATTTTTTACAGGTATTTATCTTACACTCAGTTGGCCTTTCTGTTGGATTTCAGTCCTTTGCAACTTAACATCTAATTTATCATTCTGTGATAACACAGCAATGACTGGAAAGAGTTGAGACTTTTCTTGTTTATTATAGGCAAAGAGAAAAACAAGTAAAAGGCATATGTAAG
Source organism: Drymodes brunneopygia (assembly GCA_013400955.1). Taxonomy (NCBI): domain Eukaryota; kingdom Metazoa; phylum Chordata; class Aves; order Passeriformes; family Petroicidae; genus Drymodes; species Drymodes brunneopygia. The sequence continues at coordinate 1,401,825 of VZTZ01012108.1, forward strand.
CACTAACAAATTGATACGCTTAACTAGGATACAATTTTTTAGGTCTCTTCTCTCAATCAAATGTGCTTCCTCATTAAATTCTGCATAGTCTCACTCAAAAGTCTAGAGAGAAATGTGCTCAGAAGAAAATCATTCCAACGTAGGAACAACTAATTTGGAGCTACTTGGGGAAAACAAAGAGAGAAAAAGGAAAGATATTTCACATTTTTGCAATGTTCCTAGCACAGTGGTACGTGAGTTTTAGCTGCTGCCCTTGGCACTGCAATTCTAAAAAGTGATGACTGTTGAAGACTGTTGTATGGTGAAATGCCTGATGGAACAGGCACATCTTGCAATGTCTTCGTGTCTCACACGGCAACTCGCTAAAACTATTGGACTCAGCCAATTGTGGTTTGTTGACATTCTGAACTCACGACCCTTCAGTGCATGCTCTGTCCTAATTAAAAAAAGATTTTCAAACAGTTTCCACCACTGCATCCAAAGACTACATTGCCCACACAGTCAGTAGAACTGCTTCTTTCAGCCATCTCCAATCTTACCCCTGACAGGAAAGAGTTTTTGTATAGTTTTAGAAGCAAATTTTCTGGGAGCAGAGTGTTTACAAAGCACCTTACTTTTAGAGATGGCTGTAAGTATCATTATCATTCTATAACAAGTTAATTGTGTCTTCAGGGACAAAAATGAAACTTGTAAAAATTACAGGGTTGGTCACCTTTTAAAGATGCACTGTAATCTCAAATGACTGTTTAATTTGACACAAGGGTCATATAAAATTAGGGTTTTTTTAAATCCTGGTTTTACAGTCTTTGTATTCCTAGATAGGCACTAAAACCCTTGTAGTGCAGATGAGGAATTTTTAGTGATACAGTGGTAATTGTAATTTTCAGTGGAGAACATCTGTACTTCCCATGTTGCTGGATCACTGTGAAAGGAGAGCTGTCTGTTTACAGACATTTATTCACCTTCCCTAGCCACAATTCTGGGAGGACTTAATATGTTTATATAATCCTAAAGGCTCAGTCCAATAGTTCTTATCCTGATAGCTTCTGTTGTATAACCAAAAGTATCCATGTCCAGTCAATATGAGCAACAGAACTATAAGAAACAAGCGTTGAGTAGAATGCCTCAGTTATGTTGTTTCCTTCCGTTATATTATAAAATTGGGCTTGCACCTTTTCACAATCCCTGTGCTGGTGCACCCCACTGGATAATGGGGGTTATCCCACAGTCAAAGAAAAAAAATCTTTTAAAGCATTGCTATTTTGAACATTCAAAGGATGTCTGATAATTTCCTTAAGAATATTAAGTGATTATGCCCATTGACAAAGAGGTTTCTCACCTGAACTGTAAGGAGGAGAGAGTGGCAAGGTATCTGTGGGGGGAGTTCTGTGCTAAAAAGCACTTGAAGCAGCATTTTTCTGCATCTGCAAAGGAGAGATAAGGGGTAACATGAAGGCAATAAGAAAATCTCCTAACTCTGCACAAAACACTGCAGAATGTAGCAGGCAAACCACATGCAGGAAGACAGAGAGGATACGTAGCTGAGAGAGGAAGAAAGCTTTCATTCCTACTGCTTACTTACACTCTGTCCGAAAATTCTGCAACCCTTTGGAAAGATTCCTGATGACTTTTGGACGCTCTTATTAATGTTTTTTTTTTTTTTTTAAGCAATTGGGGTCTCTTGCTTTCACGAGATGAATGTTAAGCCAGGTCTCAGGGTCTCCATGCATCTTGAAGCAAGAGCTTGAATCCTCTGGCCGGTGTATGTGGTTTATTCCTTGGGACAGTGAGGAGCTGTAGGATACTGTCTATCTGCTGGACAAAGGTTTATGATGTACTTCTGCCCTTACCACTCTTCTTTTTAACTTCACAGTGTAGCAGATGGAATATCAATATCTGAGCTGTGGCATTTGATTATTGGAAAAAAGGTAAACACTTCTGACTGTTGCCTAAAACCAGAGTGAAAGGGCGATGTTCAATAATTTGTTGAAGTGAGACTTCAGTTTGGGAGAGCTTTTCTCTGACAGTGGGCACGGGCTGTCACACAGCACAGGTGGCTTCAGGAGGCACTCCCTTGCTCATTTACGGCAAGCAGCTGTGAGCTTTGAAAGCCAGTGCCAATGGACTAAAAATATACACGTTTAAATGATTTCAAATGAGAACTGTAATAAAATATTTGTATGGAAATAACTCCAAAGACACCAAAAGACCCAATTGTCAATAATTTCCTGGATCTGGAAGTTAACCAGACTTTCTGTTATGCAAAAGCATACTGAGTCATTTGGCTTCCTCTGTCTTCATAAAGCTCTTGAACCCCAAGCCCCATAGGGATAATAACTTTGATTTCACTGAACCTTTGCTACCTAACTGTGATGTCTGTTAGGCGTTCCTAAGACAATACTTAGAAGAAAGTTATAGACAGTTAGAAAAAATTCTTTTTGTCCTGGAACTGCCCATTGCAATTTTATCATTCCTGCAACAGTCTAATGGTGTATTCAAAGATCACGCTTTATTAAATACCATTTGTCATTTTTCCACTTGAGTCTTTAACTTTGTTCGTTCCATCTTCAACTTCTATGGGATTTTGCTTCAAAGAAAGTGTCTTGTCTGTAGTTAGTCCAATGATAAGGCAGGAGGCAGTAAATGTACAAGTGAAAAAAATATCTTGGAAGTAAAAAAAAAAATATTGCTAAGTGGGGATCTGCTAGAGAGCTCTAATATGACCAGGAAAAGCACTGCTGGAAAAAATTCAGGGAAGGAGAAATAGGGACTGGTGCCAGGTACTGTAAGTGCAAAGACTCGGGATAGATGTGCAGCCAGTGAAATGTCAGTGCCATTGGTGTGGAAAGCAGCCACTTAAAGCTGTGATGTGGCAGGGGATCAGAGACTACTGCTGCTGCAGCTCCATGCAGGAAAGAGGCTACATCACACAGCAGTTGAACTCTGTCCCACAGGCTTGACAACTTGCCTGGGTTGTCAATCAACCTTGCAAAAAAAATGCTCTGCTGCTGGATTACTGTACTTTACTCTCTTTAAAATCTGGGGACATTTTGAGAGATAACTCTGTTCTGCCTTTCTTCTTACCATCCTGCCACCCCTCTTGCCTGCCCCCCACCAAAAAAAAAAAAAAAAAAGGAGAACCGGAATGAGATACCCGTTTTAGGTTTCCCAAAAATATTAATTTGTTTTGATTGGATCATCAAAGAAGAGACATTGTTTACGCCTATTTTAAAATGTGCATAGTTTTGTGTGGATTAGTGTAACCCAGATGATGAAAATGTCTATTACCATAGGCTTCCAAATGGCAGGATGTTTGTCCAGATTTGTTTATGGTAATCATTTCCGCTGACCTGTGGATTTGTATGCTTGAGCTTTTATTTAAAAGCCAAAGGCAGAAATTGACTTTGTTGTCTTAGACAGCTGACGGAAACCATGAACTTTGTTTTCATAGTCAAACATCTTCTCCGATGCCTCTCTTATCTTCATTTGGGACTGAATTTCTTTCTTCTGTCATTTAATGCCATGGAGAGGGCCAGCAGGGGTGGGGAAATTACTATACCCATCATTTTGTTGTTTTGTTTATCAAATCATTGATTCAAATTATTAAGGTTTTAAGGACATGAACATGCAAGATCATCATTGCTTATTTTCCACTGAAGTCTATGGGAGCTTACAGAGTGTCAGATTTCATCTTTCACCCTAAGCAAGGATGGTGATACAATTTTGAACCTACTCATCAGTATATGAAAAGAGAAAAGAAGATCTCAAACATATTCATTACTGATATTGTACAGAAATAAACATTTCTGTGTATGCATAAGAGTGACCATAAAATCTGGACGTAAATTCAGATATTGGGAAGCAATATGGGGTTTGTGCATTTCTGGAAATAATCAAGAAATCAACTGACATGCTTTTCTGAAAAATTCAGTTAAAATTGACAGGATTTAGAAAAGACCTTAAGGTTTTTGAAAGCCTGAATGAAAAAGCGACTGACTAGAAGAATTCAATTCATTTAGTTTATCCAGGGCAAGGTTGAAAAGTTCAGCAGGAATCTCTTGCAAAATGTAATACATGACTCATAAATCTAAGAGAAAAAGGAAAATAGAGTTAAATTAACTCTCACTTACAGAAAAAAGTTTAACAGCACTTTAAAACTTTAGTACTTGCTATTAAACTGGTGTTGGTTAAAAGTCGATACTAGATACTACATGAGATATATATATATATATAATACAAATATACAAAAAAATAACCCCAATGAAAGCAAGCTGTAATTTTTTGTAAAGAAGTATACATAAATGTGTCAATACATACCTAAACATTTAATCCTTAACTGATAACGCTGCAAACTTGTGGTGTTTAGGTGACGTTGTGTCTAGAAAAATTATAGGTCTATATTGTTCTTAGCAATCAACATAATTAGGAGAGGTAAACATATAGGTAAGATACTGTTATTATGCCTGCACAGGGCAGATAACAGGCAAAATTAATGAGTATGGACTAGTAGAATATGGGACTGCAGATGCTGTTTACTTAGAAAGATAGCTGAAAACTTACCACTATCTAAGAAATTTATTTTAGATCTATTTTGCACTATAAGACCAAAATCTGCCTGCAGAAGACAATGTTTGATCGCTGTATATTGTTTTTTTCAGCTTAATTATTGGCAGCCACCTTCCTTTACCCCATAAGTATCAAGTTTCAAACCGATGAGAAAGGGATCACCCAGTGTATATGGCAAAACTCTATTTTCCTGTTCAATATAACTGGGGAGAAGTTACAGAAGGAAAATATTGATTTCTGAAAGTTTTTCCTATGTTTTCAGTGCCAGATTATTGCGAGGGGGCTCCATACACTTTTCTTTGTATTTTGACATTTGAGTTCAGAGCTGGTTACATACTTGAGCGCCAAGAGCCAATAAAAACAACTAAATCTGGGATGCATTAGGACTATAAAGGCACATGTACTGGAAAAGCTGCAGCCATTGTGCACAGCCATGATCTACTGTAGCCTCAGGTTTGGTTGTAAAATATTATGTTCATCATGAAGGGTATTATGTTAGTCACTATAATCCTGATAATTTATTGAATAAATTCAAAAGACATTCATTACTTATCCCAGAGAGAAGAGAATTTGTAATGTTTTTTCATTAGATCGGAACCAGTTGAGTTAATATTGCAATACTGATGTAGTTTCCATCAGATGCCACATTGCTTTACATTTCAGAATATTTATTTTTTTCTATTGTATTTTTCCATATAATTTCAGAAAAAATTTCTTAATTCTTTTATATCTATCATTGCCAGATGAGTATCTATCAAAGAGGAATTTTCTTAAGGTGATATTTTCTTTTACTACAATACTGGGCATGGTTTAGTAATTTTTTGGCAATATCTCCTTTGCTTACTGTAATATGTAGGTATGCATTTGTGTCATGTGTGCATGTGATGAAACTCTTTGAAAGCACATTTCTGATTGTGTTAGTAAACCTGCCAAGTAGTTGAGCCTGGACAATATTAAAAAACTCAAACAAAACTAACAAACAAAACAGACAACCCCCAAACAAAACCCCACAACACCCAAACAAACAAAAATCACACCTCCCCCAAATAAAAAAAAGAGCCAATGCTGTAGTTCAGTCTTGTCCTTAAGAGAAATTCTGCCAATGCAGTATTAACGGTGCAAACCAAAACCTGCAGAAAACTGCTGCTACCTCTGCAGCAAACTGTGTCTGAGCCCTGAGACTGAGGGATACGTCATAAAGAGGACAGAAAGTGTAAGAGCAGCTTCACAGAGATTAAATCATCTGGAATAAAAAAAAATCAGGTTACAAGCAAAGCTGTTAGTGTATCATGCAACTCTCATCACTGTTCTTCCAGAGCACCTTCAGAAATCAGTGTGCAATCAACACATCAAGCCTTTTGGTCAATTCCATGTGGAAGGTCTTTCTAGCTTGTCCTTGACAATGTAAGAATGTGGATAAACCCTAGAGAGAGTCTTAGACCCTTGTCAAATTTTTGGCCATCTAAACAATGCTCTTGCAGGCTTGGTTGTGCTGGTCTGGGTATATGGTACACGTTGGACAATTAGGTGCACAAAGCCATTTTAAACAGGTAATTAAAACGTTGAGCAGCTGGGAATCAGGTCAGGGAAATGAAGAAGGGTGCAATCAGGGAATGTTGCATAACATCATGTTGTTTGTAAAGGGGAGATGATAGCTAGAGTATTTGCTATAACAATGAACATGTACTCTCAGAGTCTAGAATCCAAAACAAAATTAACACTGTGCTGGAAACTATAGCTGTGTCTATGCACTGCTAAGGCGTTAAGAAAACTGGACAACTTCCTCAACAGCTATATTGAAAAAGCTGAACTTCTGGCATCTTTGGGCACCTATTATCACGAATGAAATTAAATGAAAGGTCTCTGCTAGAGCGTACGCTATCAAGGAGTTGTAGCGTCACGAAGCTGGAGAACTCTTCATTGAAAAAACAGGAAGCAATAGATTAATTATGACCAGAGTGCGTGTGCTCCAAGAAGAAACTCTGGCTGAAACACTTCTCATCTGTGTCTTTCTTTAGTGATTTTCTTTGACAGAATCCTTACAGAGATTTGTGAAAAGAATATGCCTTCCCAACACTTAATCCTCACAGAAAAAGAAAAAAACCCTGCTATTAAATCAACACCCTCTTGAACACTGAACCTCTCCTTGTGTGCAGTTGAATTTCATCATTTTGGAGCACTAGAAACAGCTTCCCTTAATTTGACACCGTGTGTATTAAAGTCAGTGATGAATTAATTTAATGTCTGACACATCTTCAAAAGCAAAAGAATTCTTTTGTTTTTAATTAGAACCTGCCTTTTTGAGATATTAAAATTTAGATCCTTCAGCTTCCTCTAATTTACCACTGTATTTTTGGAAGCATATTTCTAAACATTTGCCAGTACATATATGATCATGTCACTACCCTTCCTGGATTTGACATCTGTTTATATCATAGACTGTATGTTACAGTCTCATTATACTGGATGCAAAAGATATTTAACAAATTAATTTATTTCAGCTATTCTTACACCATTTTTCCTTCATACAAGTACCCTGAAGCACTTTACACAATAAGTGGGCTTAATCTTTTCAGTCTAGTTCCAGCTGGATAATCCATAAGCAAAAAGAAAAGTTAGTTTTACGTTGTTTCAAGGATAAGTAGGTCCATTGTGATTTGCATTTAATATCAGGAATATACAAAAATATTAGGTACATTTTTTCACTTGTGAATAACATACCAGAAAATTTTTCTACAGTGAGGCCAAGATTCAGAAAGATGTTTGGACATATAATTCCTACTTCACAGCCACAGGGTTACACCTATCAAGCACTTCAAGAATTCCGGCTACTCTTCACTCTAAATTACCCAGGACCATGCTACCTGTTTGGCATTTCAAGTTTTCCTCTTTCTACTCTCCCATTTTCCTTTACACTGCTCTCAACTAAAATGTCAGTCTCGGTTTGTTTTCCAGCTAGAAAAGTGCTCCTTTTCTCTGTAACCTCTAGTTTGGGTCATAATCTCGATTCACAGAGAAAGAAAATACTAGGTTATAAGTAATAATAACAAATGCACATTCAGGGAATGTGCAAGGAAATTAAAACCTTTCAACATTCTTTTATTTCAAGAAAAGAAGATTTTGATGGTCCACTGTTGATTGTGAGCAAAATCACAAAGACACTATGGCTTTTCTATCTGGATAATTGAATATCTTCCTGAACAAAAAATTTGTGATATACTATCAATGTTTAAAGAAAACATTAGAAATGCATAGTTGTGTATATAT
>VZTZ01012108.1:1409668-1425667 GCA_013400955.1 Drymodes brunneopygia
ATATATATATATAAAAGTGCTTTTTAGAAATACCTTTAAATAAAACATTGAGTAATTACTAGATGCAACAACTGCAATAGGCATTTTTAAGTATATTTCTCACTCAAAAACTATTCACTCAAGTCCAATTGAATTTTTCATCATGCAATTTAGGCCAAAAGAATCCTTGGTTCTAAGTTTTACAGGAAAGCATAAACAAAACATAACTCTGCATGCCCAAGTCTACTACATAATGAATCATCTAATGAATTACATATCTAATGGAAAAAACATTTTAAATAGATCAGTGGGATATCTGTTGAAACACCATTGCTTTTGTAGCATTTTTGGTTATAGCTTTATTTGGGTCTATAGAAATTTCGTCTCTCAATCGAATTAGCTCCACATGCCCGAGATCCCTCCTGCTCCTTTGTTTACTGTTGTACAGTTTATCTAAGGATCAAGTTACCTGAGAGTGGAAGCTCACTGATGATCACGTCAAAGATCAGTACTTTTAAAGCAGTATGGAGTACCTGTGATGGGAATTGCTGTGTGGATTATTGTACTGAAACAAGAGGGGAATACTGCGGTAGAAAACAAAGCTTTCTGCATGTGAGCAGTGTTCAGAGGGCCAAGCACAAAAAATGTTTTGTAACCAGCTCCTCTTCTTTTCTCATGCACAATGGATTTGGCAGTCCCAGCTGTCAGCACTAGTGTTAACTACTTTGACTGTACTTATTTTCTAAACTCAAGTTGTACCTAGAAATAGATTATTCACAACCACAGTAAACAAAACCCACAAATAAAACCCACAAACTTGATTCTTGACTTTTAAGTAGGAAAAAGAAACCCCAACCAACCCCGCCAAAATCCCTAAAGCATCAAAAAGGTATAGGGAAATCAAGCAACATAGAAAAGTTGGTGAATTCTATATTTATCATAAATAGAGCATAACATGAATAATATATATCCTTTTCATGAATGTAGAAAACTAAGCGACAAGTTTTACAAGTCTTGCTACTGACAATGCTTCGACACTGGCATGGCAAGATTTAAAGAATTATTGTGGTTTGAGTGGATCTCTGGAGGTCATCCTGTTCACCAACCCTGCTGAAGCAGGGCCACCTAAAGCTGATTGCCCTGGACCATGTCTAGGACAAGGACATGGAGCATGTCCATATTCAATTGAAGTGCACTCTGATTGTGTCCCTTAGTGGGGGTGTCCCTGCCCATGGCAGAGGGGGTTGAGACTGGATGATCTTTAAGGTCCCTTCCAACCTTTAACATTCTATGATTAATTTCATGATTGTGGCACTGCAGTTGTGTAATACTTACTAAGTACTTGGGAACACCATAAACATTAACTTCATGTTATCATTCATCCAAACCTAGGATTAGTGTGATCCAAAACAGATGAATGAGGAACACAGCTACTGTTTTAAATAGCTCAATTGTACATTTTCCGGGCAGAAGACAAACTAGCTGTAAATCACAGTTGGTCAGTTTAACGTGGCCTGCGTGGTCCCATCAGAGTAAAACCAAACTCTGGAATCATTAGAACATAATAACATTTTCCATGGGTGTGGTGTTAACCCAGCCACAGGAATGGAGAAGCACACTCTATATGCAACTTTAAGTATCATTGCAGATGATTCCTATATTTATTAGAATGTGAAATAGGTTAGTTAAAAAGGTGATGATTGCTTCATGTTTAAAAAGACTTAATAAAATAGATTACCCTCACATCTTTAAGCATTATATTCTCCATGTACTCTGTGGCTGTTCTGGAAAGAAGGTGGTTTTCATGCAGTTGATACCAGAAAACTAGTGAAATTCATTCTACTCTCATTGCTGTTGATTTTATATTATTGTAGTTATTCCACATTATCAAGAGATGAAGATCTTTTCCACACAAAAGCCACTTACCTTTATTTATTAATAATCCATATCTTTTCCTTAGGACCTAAAAGGGTAATTTGTTATTTGATCCATGGATTTTCTTTAATACCCACCAGTGAAGCTCTTCTAAATTTCTTTGAATCTTTTCTGATCAAAGCAAAGTCAGAATGCTGGTAATATCAATTTATATAAAAGCATTGTATTTTCAGTACTATCCTCCCCCACATCCTTATTGTGTACCAGTATTTTAATTGGCTTTGGAGAGGCTTAGACTAAGTCTCCAGTGGTTTTCTAGGAGTATCAAAATTCTGTTTTTATAATTGTTTCACTTTTTTTTTCAGTATTTCATAAAGTTTACTGATCTATGTGTAGGAAATAGCACATAAATCCCCAGACCACTGGGAGAGGCAGAGAAAGCTAATGGAAGAGTTGCCTGTTTTAGCTATTAACTAATTTTGTAGTTTAGTGTTTTTTAAAAAAATAAAGATTGTGAAGATTAATTAATGGGAAGGTGGACTTTCCAGTGTGAATGCCCTTGAAGCTGTTTTTTCTGCATCTGCTTTTTTCCGCATCTGCTTTTTCCCAAGGTAAGTTTATGACCTGAATGCTTGTTACACAACTGTGTCACATGGCAAAGCTTTCTCCCACCCTTTTTTCCCCCTCCTTTGTTCAGCTGCACTGTCCATTTCCCTCAAAACACTTTCTATCCAGAAAGAGCTTAGCCATTGTCATCAACATTAACCAAGGAAAAGGCAAAAATGAGAAAAAATAATTTCTTGGTCTCAGTAGTGTTGTAGTAACTCTCACAATTGTTCTAAGATGTGGTTTTTCCTCATAAACCTGCAGATCATAAAGAAAGCTGATTTATCACATAGCCAAAAAAATCATCCATTGTAAATATATATGCTCCATCAACCCAATTTTCTTTTATGCTCACACTGGGAATAGCAATGTAAAAAAACATTGCTGGAAAGTACAATTCTCTTGGAGGTTCCCCATTAAATCCTATAGCTACCACCACAGGCTTTGTGTTAGGATGCATTTATGGCAGGAAACCGACAGCAGCAGCAGATTTGCCCAGACTTTCTAAGAGATAATGTTCTTTGCTTTGCTCCATAGCAAACCAGAAAAAGGTGCCTAGCTGCACTGTTATAGTTCATAAATGATATTTAGGAACACATCCTTTGTTCATAGGGTTTTCTTTTACAACTCTGGGGAAAACTGTAGGCCCAGTAAATTCAATAGGAGTTTGCCACTGAGTTCTATTGAGCCAAGATTCCACCCCCTGCATCAGACTTTTGCCTGTCAGGAAGGTCCTTGCAAATTTCTCTGGTATTGTAAGGGAGCTAAAGATGAAGACTGAGATGTATGCACATGGTCAGAGTGCTGTCAAGGGGTTCTAACTTATATGATGATTAGACCCTGAATAAACAGAGGACAAAAGGGATAAAATTTTGTGTCTGGATCCTCAGCTGTGATAATTCCCTGTAGGTGTGTATACTTAACCTCATCAAGACTCCCTCACACCAGCTGACATCCAGAAAAATCATATTTTGATAGTATTATTTTTTCAAGATTTATTTCGTTTTTAAAGCAGATGAACAAATGGTAGGATATGAACATTATTATATATTTTAATTTTGAAAAATGAAACCCTAAACTCTTTAAATGTAGTGGTATAAGTCAGGGAGTAGATTCACAGATAAAACTGGTTTTGTCAGCTTTGTTAAACCTATAACAAAAGGAAGAAGAGCTTTTTTTTAGGTTAAAGGTCTGGGGATGTTTTCTTTGCAATACATAAATATATGTTTTAAGATAATTTGATTCTATGCATGACTTTTTGTTTGTTTTGGCTTTTATTCCTAGTTGTAGAACACTCTAATAATGCAGTTAATGCTCTTTGATACGGCTAAATGTCACCCCATTCTCACATACAATTATATTTATCCATCAAGTGGAGCAAGAAATATTCTACTTCCTTTTGGTATGCATTCTGACAGAGTTAAATGAATTATATGCATAGAAGAACAAAATTGTGTAATTTCTATAACATGAACAAATAGTAAGTACAACATAAAAGGTATCAGTTATTATTTGATGTGTAATATCTAAACAAACCTTTCATGAGGACCAGTACTTGGGCAAGTATATATTTTGTTTTGTTATTTTTAAAAAAGTTGATTTTATAAAGACAAAGTAGAAAGTGTATGTCTACTAGATAATGCAAATTTTTGCAGGATACAAAGTTTAACATTTAAAGAGCATCACAAAAGAATTTACTGTATTAAGCTGCTTTTTTACTGTTTTTTTTAGATCACAGCTTTAGCATTGCATTTATATAGAAATGTTGATGCTGTTTTTGTCAGAAGAAAATCAATTTCATTATTACATGAGGAGAGAATAATCTATGATATTCCACATTTATAAATAAACAAAACCCACAAATAAAAAAAATCCTATTACATTGAAAACAGCTATTAAATTGATGTGGATGGGTGTTAAAGAAAATCTTGGGCCTAATGATTTCCAGAGTAATTTTTTATGCCCTCAGGAATGCAAAATGCATGGAAGTGCAAAAAGAAGATTAATTTTAACACATGAATTTTAAAGGAAATGTAATAAATGCAGCTCATTTAAACAAAATTACAGGCATGTTTCTAACAGATTTAGTATACTATTTCTTTTCTAGAAGTGGAAATTTTAATATGAAGGGGTAAGAAACTTATGGAACAATATTAGATATAGTTCATACTCTGTATTGGGGTAAGTGATCCCCTTTTCAAGAAAGAAGAGTTAGAATTATTTATAGTCTTTAAGAATTTTATATGTAATCCTTCAGTATTCCAGAAGGGGGCCATTACGAATAATCTTTCATTACGTCTGTCCTGTCTTAAATAAACCTTGACTACTGCAGCTACTTCCTGTTACAGTTTGCACTTGTTATTTAAGTATCTGCATGCTTCAGGAGAGACACAGCATTTACTGGCAATATTTGCATTACCCATTAATACAGACATTAAGTGTGGGTTTGTAGATGGAGGTTTTCAGGAAGTTTTACTTCAGACTAGTTCCAATTCAGTTCAGTGGAAAACGCGTCCATCAGTGGTGGGAGCTCATTTAATGCGGTCTTGAAGTGCATGTCTCCGCTCAGTTTCAGAAGAAAGGAATCCAGTTTGCATGTTCTGAGACTTCTCAGTTCATTAACCAAGGGCTTGACAGAGATTTTCTTTGAAGGTGTAGCTGTGATCATTATAATAGAATCGAATTGGAAGGGATCATAAAGACCATCAAGTTCCAACCTCTCTGCCATGGGCAGGAATGCCACTCACCAGACTGGGTGACTCAGAGCCCCATTTAATCTGGCCTTGAACAGTTTCAGGGATGAGGCATCCACAACCTCTCTGGACAATCTGTCCCAGTGCCTCACCACCCTCACAGGTAAGAATTTTTTCCTAATGTCTAATGTAAAACTTCCTTTCAGTTTGAAGCCATTCCCTCTTGTCCCATCACTACAGGCCCTTGTAAAATGCCTCTCTCCAGTTTTCTTGCCATCTGACGCACATTAAATCTGTGCTAGAGAAATCTCTAGAAATGAAACAAGTATGGATGACTCCATGTCAGTATTTGAGTCTGTGCCATAACTTTTTCTAAGTTACTAATAAAGGTGTGCCTCTCTATGCCCTGACCCCACAGAAATAGATAACGATAATTGCTTTGCTTAGAATCACTTAGGAGGAAAAAATGATATATTTACTTGTTTGTTTATTTATTTATCACTAAGGAAAAGATATTTCAGTTAATTATTTTACCACTTATTTGTCTTTTTTTTTTCCTCAGAAAGATCAGGCTTCAGTACAGCCATTTTCAAATGTGCAAAAGTAATGTTTTTCTTATGACAGCATTTTCTTTGTGTGCTAAGCCTGACCCTTTGGAAAGCCCCATTGTCTACTTTCTCATAATGAGTTTTCTCTCCTTGCCCCCCTTAAAGGTTCGCTGGTCAATTAGGATTCAGTGAGAGTCTTTGGTTCCTAACATCTCTGCTCAAAGAACAGAAGGCAGCATGGGAACTCTTAGAGGGTCACAGCTCTGAACAGGTCACTCGTTTGGGATTTATTTTATTGTATTCAAAGATTTATTTAAAAAGTCATGAGTAGGTTTTCCTTTCTATGAGTCCAAAGAAGCACAGCTGTCATGGGGACCACACTTAATTTATGTATATTCTGTGAATTTTTTACATGCACACTGCATGTAATTTTGTCTGTATGGGACATTTTCCTGTTACCAAACTGAGTTTTATGGGACAATTTGGTTTTGGAAACACTGATTGCTGACTGCTATAAGGCTGAATAAAGAAGAAAAGTGAATGATGAAGTTTTAATGATAGTATTTTTACACATCCCCAGGAATATATGGTCCTGTGATTTCACTTCATTTTTTTCCACTGAGATCAATTCACACCTTAATTTCAGGCCACATTCCAGCAGATTTTTCCCCAAATGAACACTTATTTACTTTGGTGAAATGCTGTGTTAATTCTTTTAAGTAATATTTTCAAGTTATCACGTTGTACATAACTCATCATTAACACATAATTCTAGTTATGAGGGGGTTTATGCAAGAGTTTTGTTCATTCTTTCTTTTAAGTTTTTTGTTAATGATATGCCATCTCACTGGTATATTTATATAAAGGCAGGTTAGGCTACAGACTACTTCTTAAACTTCCTCAGGAAAAAGAAGTGCAGACCTCTATAATGACAGGCAACATGTACAATTAACCAGGTCTGAGTTCTCACCTGAGGTCACAAATGTGACTCACTATATAAGATCTTAGTTTGTGACATGTTGCATCCATTCTCATTTTCTCACGCCATTCCTTTAACATCATTTCCCCACTTTACTCATATGCATCCATGCACCTGTGATATTCCAGTATGTTTTCCATAAGAACCCCTACCCACACCTGCCTCTCAACATCCATACCGAATTTACTAGAATATCATGTTGTTGCTGGAAAAGAGAATAGAAGCCATCACCAGGAGCAGAAGTCACCGACACGTTAGCAGTGCCAGAGATATGTTCTGAATCACCAGAAACTGTCAGACTGCGCAGATTTCTAGCCAGTGACAATTAATACTCAAGGGTGGATTGCTGTTGTCCTTGGCTGTGAACATGGATTCCCACACCATTAATCCTTACCCTTCATGCCCCTCACTGAGATTTGGCAGGAGGCTTGGTATACACTGCATATGGCTGATATTTTCAGTCATGCTTTTCCAGAATCATGCTAGTGCTAATCCTAACTCTGCCCTCTGCCCAACAAGGAATGACCACCACTGAGCCCAGCTCTCTCCATAACTACAGTGATACAGTGTGAAACTGGTGCAGCTGCACAGCAATTAAGGACCATTGCCACTTGCCTTCTAGGTCAGCCAGTTGAGGGAATATTTTCAGCCAGTTGATTCCCAGATTCAGCCCCTTGATTCCCAGGGAAGGTGGACACTAAGGTGAACATCCTCCCTGCAGTGAGGATGAATAACTATTCAAACATATCATGACACTCCGAAAACAGCGCAGTGAGCCATATAGGTCAGTAGCTATTGAAAATATCTAACCAATCTGCAAATTAACAAACCAATGGTTGAGACATTTCTGTAGATCTTGTCACCCTAGCAGTGTCCAGATTCCTCTGCTCATGTCAGGTCAATTTTTTCTTAGCTCTTTTCTTATAAACTTAGTGCTCCAGGTAGTGTTCAGGGCCTTCTTACTGTAGGAGTAATGGTGCCTCCCACTGATCCTGTAAAATACATTTATAGTTTAAGGTGTACTTCAACATATTTTAAGGAATCTGTGTCTAGAGGACCTTCAGACAAAACCATTTCAAGTCCTAATCCAATTCAGAAGTTTAACTCAAATATGTCTCTCTAACTTTTCTCTCCAATGTAAGACATTATAATTTATTTCTAAAAAATATGCCTCATCTTAAACTTGGTCTGGTATTAACTGTGATCAGGAATTTTTGGTTTCTTACTGGAAGAATGGGTGCTGTTGCTATCAGAGTTAGGATTAGATTTGGATTAAATATTGGTAATAAAAAAGCTTGAAGAGAACAGTTAATTCTTTTCTGCCTAGAAGAGTTTGGAATAGAGCTGTCATCAATATTTTTTTTTTTACTGTGTATATAGTTCTTATTAGAATGACTCTTGTAAATCTAAAATTTAAATCTAGTTTTTGTTTGAGACTGAGCAGCCTTCAGAGAGAAGACTGAAGGGAAATCTGGAGTCAATTGCGGTCAAGAGCTTATGCTTCCTTCACTGGATGGGTAGTTCCTTTGGCTGGCATTATTTTTGAGGTTAAGGTTATTTGGGGGAATGCAATAACTGAAGAACCCATTTCAACATCTGGTGCCTTGCCCTCAGAATAAGGAAAAAGAGTTGTTTTAGGACAATACTTTGTGCTCTTTTGTCTTATAATTTGTTCCATACCTTGGTTAAGTTCAGCACTTATGTTTGGGCTAGTGTTAAGGAATGTACAGAAGAATTGAAGAAGGCTACATGTCTCAAGATTTAAGAGGAGTGATGTTAACTGTTGCTTTTTGTCTGTCCTGTTTGCTGGAGAGCTGCAATCCCTGACCATTGCTAGGTTTAGAGTTAGGGCTGGATTCATGGATTGAGAGTAGGAAGGTGAAGAGCTCGTCTGAATGGTTGAAGCTGCACACTCTTCAGCATTATGCAAAGGAATTGTATTGCCTGTGTATTGTGTCCTTTTAAAATATTTTTCCAGTCTTTTCTTCTTGTTGGTTTGCATTCCTGGGCAACAACAGTTAAGTTAGATTCAGGAAATGGTAGCTTGAGGTTAATATTCATTGTCTGGCTTGGATTTGTGTCAGGTTGAGGCTTAGAGTAGTTTGAGAATTTACATGTTGCATATCTCATTTTGTTTCTAAAGCATTTGGGAAATTAGGGATCAGAAAGTGACTTGTTTGTTTGGAATGTAAGTGTTTTGTTTGCTTGTTTTCAGACAATGCTGACAGCCAGTGTAAAACTGGGTTTAGACTGGATAACTGAAGTTTCTGCTCAGCTGGTGTGGTCCTCATAGCTGGAAGTAATAGGCACTGGCTAGAATTATTAGGTTTATAGTAGACAGCAAAAATCATGAAGAGGCATGCTGCTTATGATATAACATAGGACCTTCAGAGATTGCTGTCTATCATTACCAAGAGGTTATTTTCTCTGTTGTCATTAGATATTGTTTTGTTTAAATTTAGGCATAAAGGCCGAATAGAGCTCTGGTGACTCTCCTGTCTCACGACACATGGAAGTCTATGCATTTTTTCCTCTCTCATCTGTAGAGATTAATTCCCTAAATTATTAAAAGGTAGTTGTTTGGTACTGTTATTTTTGTATTTGTATGATGTAAATAAAGATATGTTTTGCCAAACAGTTTCCTTTGTATCCTGCATACATGTTAATTCACTTTTGTGAACCCTTTGGGAGGTTAGCTAACTGTGTCTCTTTGAAGAGAGTTCAGTTCAAAAGATAAGTATTGATTTTGATAATTGATATTGATCTGTACAATTTGTTAAAATAAGATGGGTAAGTTTGTGCAAGATTTGCCTCCTTCTGTTCTATACATCCCTCAGATTTCCTCATGAATGCTTCAGTTTTTGAAACAAATTCTCCTTGTTCTAGAAAAAACAGTTCTTTCCTCATCACACTGCAGGGCTCACTTTATTTCCTTCTTTCCTTCCTGTGCAGTTTTTATTCTCTCTGGTGCCCATGCACAGGGACAGATGTCTAGCACTGGAGAGTTCAATTTAAAAAATTAAGAAATAAATGGTAGAGAAATATCATAGAATCATAAAATGTTAAGGGATTGGAATGGACCTTAAAGATCATCTAGTCCCAACCTCCCTTGCCATAGGCAGAGACAACTCCTACTAGACCAGGTTGCTCAAGGCTTTATCCATCCTGGCTCTGAACACTGCCAGGGTTGGGATGTCCACAAATTCTCTGGGCAACCTGTTCCAGTGTCTCACCATGCTCACAGTAAAGAATTTCTTCCCAACATCTAACCTAACCCAACATCTAACGCAACATCTAACCCTCTTCTCAATTTATACCCATTACTCCTTGTCTTATCACTACAGTTCCTGACAGAGCCCAGTCCCAACTTTCTAAGTCTGTCTTCAATATATCTGTACGTTACAAGATTTCCTATTTTGTTCAACCCTTGCTGACTGTCTGGAGTGCTCTTGGCTCCTTTCATGCAGTGCCCCAGCATCCAGGGCTATGTTTATGAGTAAATGTCTAGCTTTCTGGCTCCCAGTGCTAGTTGCACAGCACCAGTCACAGAGTTAAGTCTTCCCACTTCAGTTGCCCCCCAGGGTAAGGCAGCAGTCCCTGCCCCATATTAACCTCCGAGTTCTACTCACACATTATATGCAATAACAGGGGATAGAGTACAGGAAAACTCCATATCTGTTAAGTATTGCATAACATGGACGATTTCATACACGCACTCTACCCATGCCTTATCCTTTCTTAGCTTATTAGCATAGACACAGCCCAGCTGTCCTTTTTCCACAAGAAAAAACCTAGTTTCTTCTTCCCATTACTCACTGGAAATCTGTCAGTGGAAACAGACATCATGTACAAAGTTGTGATAATTGCTTTAAGAAATAGCTAAAATAAAAACAAGAACTTTAAAATGGAATTTAGAAGGGGAAAAAATCCTTTCAACAGAAGCAGATACAGACAGTGGCATAAATGCTAAGGCTGCCAGCAGTTTCAACTCCCAGTGAAAACTAGTCCATGATCCATGAACTGTACTCAAAATGAACCAAAGTGATCCATGCAGGCAAAGGAGGGCTTTGCTTTATTTTATTGCAAGTTAAATCAGGTCTCCAAATTAGTAACAAAGTATGAAAATGCTTTTTGGAATGGTCTCAAGCATTAAAAACAAAGCAAAGCTTGGATCCAAAAGTCTATCCATGATAAGAGTGATCAGAATACTAAAGGCAATCTCTTTCTCTGCACTCTGATAAAACACATGGTGAGGAGTTGTTTTGATTTGAAAATAGCAGCTGTTTATCGACTGAACTGCAAATTCAGACTTTCAAAATGTCAGGAGCCACATGCAGTCTTTGGAGAGATTAGTGTAGTATATATGGTGTAAGAGGGAAGTTTATTTTGCCACTGCATTTCTTTGATCTTGTGAGTGCTTTCACAACCCCTTTTCTCCTTTTGTTTCTTTCAGTCATGAGGCTGTAAACCCAGATTTATGATGGTATTAGTGTTTTGCCACAGAATGATTGGTATGTCCCAGATTCAGCCTTGTGGGATAAACATGAGCAACTAAAAAAAAATTGCCTGAAATAGACGTAATTTTTTTTAAAGAAAAATATTTTAAATAATATGTAAATGGGAAAAATTCATATCAAGCCAGGTAAATATTAATTGTGGGATGTTTGAAAATACTATTTATATTGAATGTTATAAATTTTGTTTTGATAATAATTGTTCTGCAAGAATATTAATTTTTCATTCTTTCTGAAAGATTTTATTGAGAATATAGAAAACTTGAGACTGTCCTGAGAAATTTATACAAAAAGACAGCAAAGAAGCCGCACTTATATTAATTATACTGTTATTCATGTACCTTTATGTTCAGTGATCATGTTGTTTGTACATACCTGAATTTGAAACCTCAAGAAAAAAAAAATTTTGGAATTATAATGGAATGTTTGAAAATTTGTGTTGCCATGAACAATATGTAACATTTTGTGTGAAGATTATGTGAAGAGGTAAAGTTCCAGAAAGCTTTTCAGTTAATTTAGGATAGAAAACCAGAGCTCTGGAATATGGTATAGGAATTATGCTGGATTACAGTATAGGAAACTCTGCTTTCTTTGAGTGGAGATGACAACATGTATATAAAACATTGATTAATAACTCCATCTGAATAAACACTTGACTGTCTTTCAAAGGTGAGGAAGATTGCTAATAAAGTTTCTTGGAGTGAACTTAACATTACATTTATATTCACACTTGAATCTATGAATATAGATATTTATGTTTAAAATGTTCCTATTTCATAATGGTTTTTTGTTTCCTGGGATGTCTGAAAAATATGTATCTTGCACTCTGATTCAAAACAGTATTTGTTTTTGAAGTTTTCTTTACTTCATTGCAGGAAAGAAATTCCAAATTCAACCAATGCTGTAATAATGTTTTGTCCTTCTCTTAGATATGCTTTACTTTGGCTCATCTGCATCCCTTCCAGTATGGATGGAACCAAAGAGAATGTGAATTATTGATGTTTCATATTATTTGTCTTGAATTCTTAGCAATTACACACATATGAAAAGACCGATGATGGCTGTGAAATCAGGAACAAGATTTTTTTTTTCCAAGGGTCATTTGCCAAAAAGAACACTCAAAAATCTCTGCTCTGCTTAATGAGAATGGTACTAGATCAGGAAATGAAATGTAAGAAATGCTTTTTAAGAGAAAATTAATTGACTTAATATATTTTTTGGACTTGTACAAAGTGAAAATGAATGTAGCCACTTGTCTGAGTACTGATAAATCCACTACAAACAGTCTGCCAGATTGATCTCTGCTCCTGGATACTTTCCTACAGTGGGACTGCAGCACACACCTGCAGTCTCTCCAAGGGGTTATCACGTGATGCCTGCTATGAAGATGGCTCATAAAAGCAGCTGCTTAGAATTCATAATTTCCATCCAGTAGGAAATTCCACAATTAACAACAAACCAAAATATCTAAATATTTATTTTACACAGCATTAAGCTTATATATGAAAAATATACCATTCCAGAAGGGTGGTAGAACAATATTTTTGCTAAGTTTTTTTTTGCTTTTCATAAATGAGATGCTATTTTCCTAGCATTATGTTTTTAATAGACAACCATTTTCCTATGAAAAAATATTTAATCAGCTCCACTGATGAGAAGCAATTGCTGAGAAATATAAATCTCACATATTTTTTTATTGATAATAACATTTTAGATGGTAGCTGAAATAAAATTAATTAAAGGTAATTCCAAAATCACAGTCCAATAACCTGCAGATGAGAGTGAGTGCTGAATAAAAAAGTGTCTATCTTCCATCATATCATCATATATCATATGTCATATCATATCTTGTCATATCATATCAATCTAAACTTTTTAAGACACACCTTGGTAGGTGAGATGTATATTACTGCAGCTAATTGCAACTAGGTTTTAATTCGCAAATAAAAATCTTAGCAAATAAAAAGAATAACAAATAACCCTAATGCTACTGTTCTAAAGGAAAACAGTAATTAGGTGAGTATCAACTAAGATGATCTGTCTTAGCCAAAAAGTACCTAAGCTAGATGAATCTCATCAGTGCTAAGAGAAGTGGAAATCTAAAGAGCAGATTTTGCAAAGGCATTAGAAATACCCTCAATTCTGAATTAAGGGCAACTTAACTTTAAATTAATTTAAAGTCCACTCTCACAAAAAAAAAAAAAAAAAGATCCACATGAACATGCACACCAACAACCCATTCATTCCTAAAATAATTTGCAAATGTACATGCACAGAGAAACAAGAGCATTACACAGACCATTTAGTTAATTAATAATCAAGAAAATGCTTGTAGAGTACAAAGCTTATAAATTAAAGTAGGCCTCACTACATATATTGCAGTTTTTAAGTCAGACTAATATTTCAACCAACTGAAATATGTGCCTAGATATATGGTCCTGTGACACAGTCAGCAGGAAATTATTACAAATAAATGAAGGAGCAGCAATAGTTCTGCACAAATGCAAAGCAGCATGGTTTTTTCTTTACAAAAGCCCAGTTTTTGCAAGGACATTGAAATTCTGTGTACGTAGCTAAACTGAAAAAATATTGGATTTCAACATCTGAAGACAATCTGATTTCATCCAGATGGATTTATTTTTTAAAATATCGGACAATGTGAAATATATATGGTCAATTGCACAGGAGGAAACTATCCTCAGAAGATAGATCAGAAAATTAAAAACAATAAAGAAACTTCAGCTAACGTTTCAAACTAGCAAATTTCTTATGCTACCCTTTTACTAGAACTCACTTCTGTAACTAAACTTAAAAAAACGGTATTTCCTATTTAATTTTTTGTAGACCCAAACACTCACATATACTTATGCCTACTTAGGACTTCAGGAAATTCGCAGCCAATAGAATGTATTTAACAAATGATTTAACTTAAATGAAGCATCAGAAATGCCCCAAGTTCACAAAAGCCTGTTCCATTGAAATGTTCACTTTAGAGCCAGCAATGCTTGACTAGAGCCTAGGCATTTCCTCTTTCATTAACATTTTCCTTTCTGTGGCATTCAGTGTAGAATTCCTAACTACTGTTCCTCATATTTTCTTGGCTAGCTTCTTGTATTTAATTTTCATTTGCTGCTAAATCATTCAGTTTTTACTACTGCTGTATAAATATGTGTTCAACCTTTCTGCTTGCCGCTGGTGGAAACATACATTACTGAAATGCTATCCTCCCAAACACATCATGTTTTCCCCATATGTGCCCTTGCATCCTGCTAGTTTTAGACCTCTGTAAGGCTGAAATTTTGTTCAAAGTTTGGGTTAGGATCTGGGTTTATTTTTAGGTAAAAGAATAATTCAGGCAAACTCTGCGGTTGTTTTCGAAACATCTGTTGGTGTCTTCTGTGGATCTTTCTGTCAGACACAGTGCTGTCTCTGCCTGAAGAACATCAGCAGTGCATTCCCAAAAGACTAGTATGTGTAAGTGGTGTATGAGTAACTTGGAGGCTTTCTGTGACAACAAGGGATTATGCTAACTTGTCTCATGGCTAATCCTTGCTTGCCAGCAGAGCACTAGTGTTTGCCCATATGGGAATAATTTTTCCCTGAAGCCTGTCAGCTACCAGTGCTCAGACTGAGCCTAGAATATTGGTTGGAAAGACACATGACCTTCTGCGAAGTGAGAATCTGTTTCACATCTCAGACACTTAAAGGACTTGTGTATATACAATAACTTCTTTAAACATGTTATTTCTGGAGAAACATATACCCTCTCCTTGTAAAATTTGGCAGTTTTGCTTTTAGTAGACAAAATTAATGGAGAGTTAACAAGCAAAGGCTTAGTTTTCTACTACAGAACTGGGGAAAATGTTACAGAAAAAAACAGAAGCAGGATCATTAACACAATGGGTTAGAACATACTTGTAACACTTCACCTGTCTCTCACTTAGGGTTTTTCCTAGGTATGTCTTAGTCAGCATAGAGTAAGAGTCACTCTGTTCTAGAGATATATTCATCCACATCAAATGCCCTAACCCTGAAAATCTGTCTCTTTCTTATGTCTAATAGTTATCTGATTGCCCTTAAACACACATGAAGTTTCAGTGTACCCTGGGAGCTGTGTTTCCCCTTACATTATGATTTAGGGAAATGAATCATAATGTAACTTTGATTATTAATTCATATTATGAGAAGGAACATAAAACTTTTTTAGTTTGATTAATTGACTTCCTATGATATGAAAGAAGCTGTTTGGAACATTAATTTCTCATCTGTTTTACATTCTTTCTTAGGAATTCAATTGAATTAGGCTGTTAGCTGACTCCTCCCTTCCCAAACAATGTGATGTCCACTGTGGAAACTTTTCCATTTGGCTTGAAAAGACCTTGAAAAATGTGCAGAAGGAAAAATATTAATTGTACAACTACTCAGTTACGCCATAGATTGTGACACATCTCTGGTTTCTCATAGTAATCCTTTAAAATAGACAAATAATACAGATCAACTGTTTAACACATGAATTACTTTGTCCTGATTACTCCCTTACCTCTGCCTTTTTGTTGGTTGTGTTAATCCCAAAATTGCATCCTGTTAGTTCTTGAAAGGGATAGGCAAAATTTTTACTTTGGCATTAGAATGAGGAGTAGGTACTTCTAAAAGCAAGAAAGATTAAGTAATACTCATAATCTTATGTAACAAGTAGAACCTTTCACTTACTTACAACTTCAAAGAGTGAAAAATCAAAAATCCAACAAAAAGTAGACAGGAAGTAAAAAGTTATGTACCTTGGACAGAAACTAAAGACTGGCTGC
>VZTZ01012113.1:21244-33971 GCA_013400955.1 Drymodes brunneopygia
AAAATAAAATAAAATAAAAATCCTGTGTCCTTTTCCATTGGAACAGGTGCTGAACATTTGGAATCCCCTCAGATCCACACTCAGGCTCTGTGGTATCCTCACAGAATTAGTTCCATGTTCCTCCAGGTGTCCCTGGTGGTGGCAGAGGTGGCAGCTCCTGCTGGGTCCCCACTGCTGTCCCACATCATGGGGTCCCTGTGGAGGTGAGGCTGTGCAGGGAGTCTCTGCCAGAAGCACCAGGCATTTGCATTCCTGATTTTAGGGCTGCAGCTTTTTGTAGGCCAAATGAGGATTCTTCGTTTAAGAGGATTTATTAAGAGCCAATTTGAAGGAAAAAAAAATAGTTATAATCTGCTCTAATCTTGTTAGGCTATGAAAGTATTTTTTTTTTTCCACAGAGAGAAAATCCATTTGAAGTTGTTGTGAATGAGAGAGGCTCTGTCTCCTCTCAGTGCAGGGGGATTTCTGGACACTTTTATTTCCCAAAAAACCTCTCTCTCCTCTCCTCACCCCTTAAAAAGCCCTTTTTTCTGGATTAGCTTTCTTTGGAGGCCTTGACTTCCCCAGTGAGTTCCTGCCTGCTCAGGAGGAAGAGGGGAGATTACAGCTTTCCTTGTGGTTCAGAATAAAAGCTGCAAGCTGGAGATANGCCAGGTGACATCATTAAGGGATAGAGGAAGGAAATATTAATGCCACTGATTGGAACTGAAATAGATGAAAGTGTCTTGAACCCATCCAAAATATAATATTTAATTTTGTTAAAAAATGATGACTCCAACAAGTGAAAAGGTTTCTGAAATGATCTGTGTGTGTTTGGCTGCAAAGGCAGTAAATCAGGAGGGCACAAATTTATAATACACTTGTATCTGTATTTCTATCTAAATCAGGAATGCCATGTCTGTGTGAAGGGAAAGCAAAAACAGGATTTACTTTTCTATTTTGGTTGGGTGTGCAAAGTTTGGGATAGAAGTTTTTGGATAGAAGTTTTTGCTTTAGTTACCAGCCATGAACACACAAGAGTTCAGGTGGCAGCTGACATTTGGAAACCCAGCTGGTCGTGGATCTTGGTTTAATTCAGAGCTGTTTTGGGGACAGGCTTGGAGCTGTGTTGTGCTTTTGGAAACGCAGCCCAGGTGAGGTTGTGAGGTTGCAGAGGTGCAGCAGAGCTGTTTCTGAGCTGTCCTTTCTTTATAACAGGCTGTTCCTGGAAGGAAGGGAAATTTCTATGTATAAATTATTCTGATTGCAATTTTTGTTGCCTAATTTTTACTTATTTTTAAAGAACTTTCCTTCATTAGGTCGAATGAGTTAACTTTGTTAGGAATTTCCTTCAGAAAATGCTTTAATGTGCATCCCTGCTCTTTAACATTTGAAAAGAAAATCCAGACAGTGCCAGGGGGAAAAGACAGAAATGCTTCAAACCGGTTTGAATTTTGCTCTTTTCCAGGGGATGAGGAGGGTGATCCCTCCCTGGCTGAAGGGAGCAGCTCTCAGCCTGCCCGATGTGCAGTGGTGAGCTGTGAGTGGGCTGCTAATGACAGGCAGGTGCTTCCATCCTGGGGATTGTCCCTCTGCTTGTTTTGGGAAGCACGTCCCGAGGCCATGGATTTCAGAAATGTCTGTCACAGTTTGTGTCTGCTGCCACAGAATCAAAACTTTCCTGTTACGCAGTGAAATAAAATAAACTTTAAAAAAAAAGAAATTAAATAAAATNCTGCTGTCCCACATCATGGGGTCCCTGTGGAGGTGAGGCTGTGCAGGGAGTCTCTGCCAGAAGCACCAGGCATTTGCATTCCTGATTTTAGGGCTGCAGCTTTTTGTAGGCCAAATGAGGATTCTTCGTTTAAGAGGATTTATTAAGAGCCAATTTGAAGGAAAAAAAAATAGTTATAATCTGCTCTAATCTTGTTAGGCTATGAAAGTATTTTTTTTTTTCCACAGAGAGAAAATCCATTTGAAGTTGTTGTGAATGAGAGAGGCTCTGTCTCCTCTCAGTGCAGGGGGATTTCTGGACACTTTTATTTCCCAAAAAACCTCTCTCTCCTCTCCTCACCCCTTAAAAAGCCCTTTTTTCTGGATTAGCTTTCTTTGGAGGCCTTGACTTCCCCAGTGAGTTCCTGCCTGCTCAGGAGGAAGAGGGGAGATTACAGCTTTCCTTGTGGTTCAGAATAAAAGCTGCAAGCTGGAGATAAAAGTGCAGATCAAACGCAGGACCTGCTGAGAGCAAACTCAGCCACAGGATGCCATTATCTTTTCCAGTCCCTTTCGAGGAGTTGCACTCATTTATTGCTGTCACTGACCTGTTCTTGACCTAGAAAGGCAGAAGTTTTCTCAAGCAATGCTGAAAAAAATTGGCCACTTCACACTGCAAATGGACAGCAGAAATAATTCTCATTTTTCCTCGTTTACAATCTCTGACCTTGATTAAATCTCTTCTTCTGTACTTTCAAAAGAGAGCAGAGTAACCAAAATATATCTTTGTAGTTGGCTGTGAGTCACTGGTAATGAATGAATTATACAAATAAGAAAGAAGCAGGATAAAAAAAGATCAATCACGAAATTGTTTCTCACATCAGGGAATGGTGGTGGCAGAAATGAATTAAAGGAAAACTGGGGTTTCTCTCAAATCAGGAGCTTTTGTTGCCTGAGGACCAAAATCATCCTTTTACCTACTTCACTCTGCAGAATTTGCTGTCAAATCCCTTCTGCATATTTATACATAAGAGGACTCAGAATTTCCTCCTGTCCATATTCTTTCCTGTTTATTGTAAACAGTTTATTTTGACAGTTTTTGACAGAAATCAAAAATTTCCTCAGGTTATTCCATCAGGCAGATAAAGTCTTGTCATGTAGGAAATCCTTCTCCTAAATTGTACTCCACCCATGTTATGGAGAAATTCTCTCTCCTCCTGCCTGTTCTCATGAAGAGCTTCCCAGTCTTTGCTGTTTTCCCATTCAGAATTTCACCCAGTGATTGCTCATTTTCCCTCTAGGTGTCATCCAAGTCATTTTAATCTAAAATGTTGAGCATCCCCCAGATGAGCCCTTGAGCTGTAATTCCTCAATTGGAAAGAATTGCCTGGAAGAAGGAAATGTTCTTTTTTAGGATATTACTTACCATTGTCTTCAAGACACAAACAAACCCGAGGTACAAAATGTGTGGATTAAGTGATCTGTCTATACCAGGTGTTGGCTACAAGCACATGGTTTGTTTTTTATGGAGCTGGGAGGATTTTGAGCCTGTTAATGAGAATATTCAGGGTGAATTTGGATTCACACAGCCCTGGGCTGGGCAAACTGGAGGCTCTGAGCCCCTCTCTGCCTTGCTTGCTTGGCTCTAGAGAAAAGCAGGTTTTTTCCTAGCTCTTTATGCTCAGTCACTGTCATTAAAAATCCAATGCAGTGGCTCCAGTGAGACACAGCACAACTCTGCATTTATGGGAATGTTTTATTTAGGATTGGGTCTGAGCTGTCAGAGCAAATGTGTAAGAAGCCTGGTATAAAAAAAAGGAAATAAGGATAAAAATAATTTGCAGGTCCTGGGGAAAAACTGGAGAAAGTGGGAAGAAAGTTCAGCCTGGAAGAGAATAATATCAAACCCAGTGCCTTTTATATTAAATTAAATTGCAATATCCACTCTGGCATGGATGCTAATGGAGGTTCAGACTACAGATAGTCCAAACCAGGCCCTCCTGTCCTGCTATGAATGTTTGGATGTGGTTTCTGGATTATTTCCCTGCTCTGATCCAGCTGTTTGGGCCATTGTTTGTTGAATTCCCTGTGTGACAAAGAGCTGTCCGTGAATGTCCCTTGTCCCAGAGCTCTGCCAGCCCTTCAGGCAAGGTGTTAAAGGTGTTTAAGCATCCTTAGCAATTTATTGCAGATCAGCTGTAGCAGGGTTGTGACATTCATGAGATTGTGCAGCACTCTGAGGGTTGTGGGGCTGTCCTTGTTTAAGGAGGGTGGTGACAAACAAAATCAGTTAAATCATTACCTAAATCCTGCTATTTTCTGCTTGAAGAGCTGGAAATGTGGAAGGCAGGGCACTGAACTTCATGGCCACACTGAGCAGTTGTTCTTGGAGAGATCAATTAGCAATTAATTAGTGCCTGATGTGCAGGACTGCATGGGAAAGCCCAGGTGAGGAGTTCACTGTGGGAACTCACTGCAGAATTTCACTCACTGTCCATAACTGATACAATTGTTATTTTTTACAGTGTCCTTACAAAGCTGTGACTTCATGGGTTATGAGATAAAACAGTAAATTCTGGAAATAAATCCAGTGATGAATTAACTTTCCCCAGTGAGAGCAGCCCCAGTCCCATCACTCCTGCCCCCACTCTGCTGTATTCACACACAGTTTGGGGGGCTCACCCTGGCAGATGCTCCCAGTGAGCTGCAGGAGAGTTTTTCCACACTCCTGATCACACCTGCAGAGCCCCAGAAAGTCACTGCAGACAGGTCTGATCCCATTCTTGGGTTGTCAGGAATGCACAGCCCAGCCAGCCTGGTTCAGCCACCAGGAGCTGTCAGAGTGCAGAGCTGTGCTGGGCTTGGCAGGACAGTCCTGGGCCAGCTCCAGCTCTGCAACCACACAGAGTTTGCTGCAGGATGTGAGATACCATTATTGCCAGTCCCAGTTCTTGCATTGCATCCTCAAAACCATGATATTTGCATTTCAAAGCTATGTAGGAAATTTAATTTTTTTTTTTTGATGGGCTTGATATTTTGAGCCATTAGAGCTCATATTTTGCATGTCCTGCTCCTGGTCCTTAAGGCTGCAGGTTGCTAATATAGGCTGACCAAGTGCCTTGGGTTCTGAAGGAAATCCTTTATTTGATGTGACCTGAGATAAAATCTCAAGAGCTGGAAATGCTGCTGTGCTAATCCCATTATTTCCTATCACTGAAGGCTGAGACACAAACAGTTTGGAGAGTCAGTTTTATCAAGCTGGCAGCTGAATTCATCACATGGTGATTCCAGCAGGGTGGAAATGAGCAGCAGCTCCTCTGAGGAGAATTGGACATTCATTAAAAGGTGCTGCAAGGCTCTCCCTGCATCATCTCTTTATCTCTTTGCTCTCATTTGGTGCCTCCAGCCCAGTGCTGATGACTTCATTCGGTGAAAATTCCTACATTTCATGGGGCTGCTTGGAGGTTATTTACAATTTATTTCCTCATCAGTTTTGAAAAATCCTGGTGGTTTGATGTTGTCCTGCAGTGCCACTCATGGTGTCCTTCTCTCCATGCTGGCAGGCACAGCCCAGCCCCAGCAGCTCTGCCTCCAACAGGGAAAAAGAAATGAGAGCAGAGAGCCCTGTGCCTAATCTGGAATGAGAGCAGAGAGCCCTGTTCCTTAATCTGGAATGAGAGCAGAGAGCCTTGTGCCTAATCTGGAATGAGAGCAGAGATCCCTGTGCCTAATCTGGAATGAGAGCAGAGATCCCTGTGCCTAATCTGGAATGAGAGCAGAGATCCCTGTGCCTAATCTGGAATGAGAGCAGAGATCCCTGTGCTTAATCTGGAATGAGAGCAGAGATCCCTGTGCTTAATCTGGAATGAGAGCAGAGAGCCCTGTGCTCTGATCTGAAATGAGAGGAGAGCTCCTTGTTCTTTGGAATGAGAGGAGAGCTCCCTGTGCTCTGCTCAGCAGCTCTGAAATCACTCAGTGTTTGCCTCTTGCCTTGGCTTTTCTGCACCTTCAGCTGCCCCAGCTAAAGGACACTGCTCAGGGTTTTGTGACTACAGAAAATCTCTTGGCTTTACTTCTTATTTTATTTATTTACTTATTTAATTATTTCTTTGTTTACTTATTTGCTTATTTACTTATTTACTCTGGTTTTTAATGAGGAACCATCCCTTGAACTCTTCTGAAATGTGAAGTGTCTTCTAAAAGGACAAGGAAAGAGAAATTCCTGGGATTCCCTTCCCATTAAGCGTTGCCTCCCTTCAGCAGCATTTTACCCTGTTTTAGGGAGCTTTCATAGTGATCCAAGCACGTTTGTGAGATCAGAGTGCTTTGCCTGAGGTTTTGCTTCCATGCTTTGCTTTTTGCCTTCACTCATCATCTCCATTCTTTTGGGGGTTCCAATTTGTTTCCTAGTGAACACAATTATATTTTCCTTTTCTGCTTCTTCAAACTGTGTGGCATTTCTGATTAATCTCCACAAATAAAACCAAATTGTGGAGCAGGGAGATCCCCTTTCCAGAATTTAGGGCCAGTCACCTCAGTGCTGCCTCCAGTTCCACCACTGCTGCAGCTGAACAGAGCTTTGCTACGAATCTCAGCTTTTGCTCAGTTTGCATGTCTGGCATGTGGGAAAAACTCATCAAAATCCTACCAATCCTTTCTTAATCTTCTCTGAAATTCAACAGGATGAAAAAGAGTGTTCCACTGCTGGGAATGCAGCTGTGCCTGGAGGATTTAACTGAGCCAGGGACAGGCTGGGGCTGTTGGAGGTGCTCTGTTTGGGGATGTTCCTGGCATTAAACCGAGCCCAGGCAGCACAGCTCTCTGAGCATGAGAGTGGTTTGCACTGGACCTTTGAAATAGGTATCAACTTTATGGTTTTTGGTATTTCACCCACCAGGTTGCTGAAATGAGTGCACAGAACATGAGCAGGAACAGCATCATCTGCCTGGAAAGCAAAGAAAATTAATTCTCCCCCACACTTTGATTTTGGCGATACCTCTGCAAAAAAAAAAAACCAAACCACCAAAAAAACAACCAAAGTTTATCACTGATTTCTTCAGGCAAAAATCTGTGACGAGGGCTCAGTGCCTTTTGCTGTTTTGAACCACTGGTGCTGATGTTCCAAGCCTCAAGCAAGCTCCTTTTGACTCCTTAAATATCTCATATACTGCTGTTTTCAGGCTGGAGGTGATTCTTTTTGATGTGTAAGGAGCCTGGTATTAAAAAAGGAAATAAGGATTAAAATAATTTGCAGGTCCTGGGGTAAAACTGGAGAAAGTGGGAAGAAAGTTCAGCCTGGAAGAGAAAAATACCAAACCCAGTGACTCAGTGCAGTGCAGACAATGGGGAAAGGGGAAATGCTGTGTTTGATCAGACTGTGCCAGCAGGTGAAATAGAAATGTGTGCTCACTTCTGTAATTTGAAAATTCTCAGGCATCTTTTTACACATCTCCAGTTCTGCATTATTTTTTTAATGAAAAGCAGATTATTTGAGTGAGAAATACAAGATCCTTCCCCTACACCTCTTTTTTCCCCCATTAACCTCCTTGGTGACCCAAGACTTTTACAATTTTATTTTTTTCTCAGTGCCTTTCTGAGTGCCTGGCTGAGTTTATTTACTTAGCTTTTACTTTTTATTTAAGATATTTAAGAACCACATTCCCAAACAACACCCACACTGTTGCTGCTTTTTTTTTCCCCAAGCCATTTTCAGTAAAATAGCAAAGAAAAGGGGAAGTTTTACTGCCTTTTGCTGCTTTGGAGCTCTGGATTTTAATTTGTTAAACACTTCAGCAGAGGGATGCTTGTATTGGCATTAACAGACATCTCTCTCAAAAATTATTCAGAACACTCTTTTCAGAAAGAAAAACTTTCCTATCTAAAATGAGAAATTCCTCCCAGTCCTAATTTGCAGGAAATTCTGCCTGACCCCCCTTTGAGCTCAAGGTCAGCTTAAGCTCTTTCTGGGTAAGAATGTCATAGAAAATACATAATTTTATATATACTTATATATAACTCTGTAGTACTGACTGTGTTTCCTTTGGTCAGAAAGGCAAACTAAAGATTTTGGAACTTTCATTAACCCTGTGAAAAGTTTCTTAGGTTTATTTAAAGTTACAGCTTGTCTGCTACTTCTTTTGTCCTTTTTTTTTTTAAACTACATTTTAGCATGTAAGAATTAAATTTCTTTGATCAGAACTGCTGGAGATTTACATTTATTAAATGAGGTGAAGGTCAATGTCCTCACTGGGAGTCTGCATTTAAAGTATTGAGTTGCAAAAGGGAAATACTGAAAATTAGGAGCTTTTTTAAAATAATTGTAGCATTTATTATAATTCTATAGGTATGGAGATCTTGATGAGAAAGAAAAACCTACCTAAATAAATTGCATTTATTTATGGATAGAAATTTTAAAGGATGGTATTTTAAAGGATGTTTACTGTACTTTAACCTTGAACCACAGGTAAGAGGAAATCTAAACCAGACTGGCATTAAGTGAGTGACAGGTAGAAGGATTTAAAATATGTGAAACAATAGGAAGATAATTTTAACCATCTGATTATTGCAGATTGGAGTTGTTTGATCTGACACAGATAATTTAAACTTTATCCAAAAGCAGATTTAGGCTGGTGGATGTAAAGCTGAGGTGGGTGCTTTCACCCAGGATGTGGCAGCACTGGGTTTAACTCCACAAAATGCAGTTATTTGTGCAAAGTGGAGCAGCTCCAGGTTAAAGAGCCCCCAGCAGGGCAGAGGGCAGGGAATTGGGGATGGTGTGGGAGGCCAGGCTGAAATCCCTCCCCAGCCACATCCACTCCTCCTCCTCCCGGGTGAGAACCACAGCCCTGGAGGGGAGAGCTCTTGGAGCAATTCACAGCAACAAAATAAAGTTCCATTTGATAGTTGATGAAGTTCACTTTCTCTGGCCAAGGGATTTCACTGGAAAGTTCCCGTTCTGCTGGCCAGGACTGTCCTTGCTGCAGCTGTGTGGATCCATCACCCCCAGGACTTCTCCTGCTCTGTCCTTGTCACTCCCTGGAAGGCTCAGCCACAGCCCAGCCTCTCACACATCCATCCCAGGTGTCTTTCCTGTCCTGCTGGGAGGTTTCCATCTCCATTTCTCCTCTCAAACCAACTCGCAGCATTGCTGATACCCATTACACACGGGTAAAGAATTCTGACTTTTATTGCTCAGAACCACAGCCAGGCTGAATTTCTGGGGGACAGCCCTGGTGCTTCCCCTCCTCCTGTCCCCACCTCCCCCCTTGTTTAAAGGTCCCTCTGCTGGGATCATTCCCCTCCCCAGCGTGCTCTGCACTGATTTTCCAGGTTTTTCAGGTTTCCCAATTTCCATAATGAAGTGCTGAGCAATCCCTGCCGTGTGCAGAATTCATTTCACACCTTGGGAAGGGCACACTCCCTTGCCAGACTGCATTCTTTGTAGTGTCAGCTCTGTTGAAATGGTGACATCATTTTCTCCTCTGTTGTCTGGTAACTTTGATTTTTTTTCCCCTCTTCTTCACTTTTTTTTTAACTTTCTGAACAGAACTAAAATTTTCCCTCCTTATTATTCAAGCCAGATTTTTTTTTTTTTAATTGCAAACAAATCACCTCTTTTTTCACACAAGTTGAGGCAACTTTTAAGGTGGCCCTGGACTGGGATGTCCCCAAAGCCCCTGCCCCATGTACAGACTGTGCACTCACAGCCTCACTGCTGTGGGGTGGGCAGGGATTAATCCCTCTGTATTGAGGTCATTTTAATAATTGTGTAAAACACTTCCAAGCCTTTTTTTTGGGGTGTATTCAGCACCCTTGCACTGTGACATGGTTGTGGTAGGGTTGATGGTGACTCATCAGCATTTCTGTGTCCATACCTGCTGCAATTTGTATGGGAATTTTTATTTGGCAGTGGCTGGACAAGGAGTGATAGGGAAGGAAGGAAGAAAGAAAAATGTGATTTATTTTTGCTCTTTGCCTGTGTGACAATTTATGAGCCAGTCAAAGCCCAAACTACAATTCCAGTGTCCTTCAGAGGTCTCCAGCTGTTTATTTCCAGCAGAAGTGATGACCAGGTCTCCAAAATGTTATCATTCAACAGCAGATGCAGCTCTAAAACTATTTGTGGTGTTTATTCATCTGTGCAGGAATGAAGAGAATCTGCAACAAGGAATTTCCTACAAATTGCTAGAATTAGTTCTCTCCATTTTTAGCAGCAGCAGTTTATGGCCCTATACACTGATTTTTGTAATTAAATCTGTTTCTGATTATAAAGCAATGTCAAATGTCCTGTAAAATTTGAAAAGCCTCCCTACTTTTTTGGTTTTGGCTCCCTTTACTAAAAAATATTAATAGATTAGCAAGGTTGGAGATGCTGTTTTCTTGCATGAGCAAAAGAACAAAGAAAACCAAGGTTTTCAAGGCCTTTACATTATAAACCAGGTTAAACTCTCATGATATTGGGTTTTTTTCCCATCACACAGTGGGATTCAGTGGAAGTGGAAGAGTTTAAGTGATCTTGAAGTGATGTTTTGTCAAAGGTAGAATTTCTGGTGATGCAGGAATGCAGATTTCTTCTATTCTGGTGAGTTTTCCCTCTTACAGCTCTTGCCAGCAGAATCTCCTTTTCTGTACACTCAGAACTGTCAGGGATGATTTATTTCAGACTCTCAGCCCTATTTTTCCCCTCTCTCCCAGTATTTTCAATAGTTTGTGATCCTGGCCATGCCCAGCTCTGGGCAGTTTGGGAATGGTTTGTGCAGGGAGTGAAATGATGGCCCAGGCTGGGGTCAGCCTGCTGGGACTCGGGACAATTTCCTGCTAGGAAATGGGGGCTGCTGGATGCACAATTTATTCCTGACTGGGGGAACAGCACACAACAAACTGTAGAGCTGCAAAAAAGAAAACCAGTGATAGCTATAAAAAATGATACTTGTGGCTGTTGGGCTGGAGGACTGTGCCCTGCACACAAACTAGAAGACTTCCAGTATAAATTCAGAATTTAGCTTATGAGAGCATTGTGGTTAAAATTATCACCTCAGAATGAAAATCCCCAGGTTTATCAATGTAACATGAAAGATTTCCTTTCTTCCTAGGCTCCCTTTCCAGGGAGTATCTTGTATCTCTTCCAGAGAATATCCAGAGACACTTCCTTTGCAGATCTGAACATTCTGATTTCACCTTTAAAATAAATAGATTCATGTTCCCTTACAGTTGGTGTGAAAATTAAATTTCTCCTTCCTGCATCAGTTATTCTTTGGTGTTTTCTGAGCAGAGAAGAACAACCCTTGTAGTTATTTCCCTCTTATGTCCTGAAATGTTTCTGTATTTGAGGATTTGAAATTCTTCCAGTCTCTTTCCTCTCTCCCCTCAATACATTGCTGTTCAATAGCTCCTTAAATCTGATTTAGTGGCTTGAGTTACAGGCTCTGTCAGCTTTATTTACAAGCAGCTGCAGTCAGAGGAGTGAAGGCAGAAGGAAGCTCCTCTCCAGGGCTGAAGGTGTTCCCACACAATCAGTGGAGAACACGAATTCCAAGCTGTTGCATTCCCATTGCAGGTGGATGCAGAGGAGCAGGCAATGGTTTTGCTTCCCTCCTCAATGGCTCCAAGAGGAACAGCAGAGTCTGAGCCTGCCTGGGCTGCTCCTCCCCATCCCCACCTGGGGAGAGGCTCCCTGTTTGTTTCTGCATGTTAAGGACTGAAATTGGCACTTAAATGACAGAAAGTTTGGGTTGGAGGAGAGAACTGTGAGTTTTTGCTGCAATCCTCGTTGCAAGGAGTGCAGGATTTCTCCAGTGATGGGGCTGGTGATGCTCTCCCTGCCCTGGGATGTGAAGGTGACCTGGGAAAGGTTTCCATGGCCCTGTGCTGGCCCTGGCAGGGCTCAGAGCAGCCCCCAGCAGAAAATGATGTTGAAAAGCTGAGCCCATCCCTGAGTGACTTTCAAAGGACTCTGAGAAGCTGGGGACATTTGTGGGTGACCATCAGTGCTCTGCTGGATGAGCCAGTGCTGTGGCTAAGCCCTGGGCATGACAGATGTTTGCTCATCAGCAGTGAGAGGCTGCTCTGCCTTCTGCTGCCCCCAGTGCCTGACAGGAGAGTGCCCTGTCCTCTCAAGGGATTTCACTCCCACAATCAGTTCAGAAACAAAGAAATCCTCCCCTGGCTATTGCATGTTCTTTATTTTAAAATTACATTTTTTATCTCAATGGTATTTTGAGTCAAATTGTGTCAGCCTCTGCATATTTTCTCTCTTTTTTTTTCTTTATTTTTGGCAACCTTAAGAGGTAGAAAATTCCTCACAAAGGACTGGACCTTGCCTTTGTTAGAGACCATTTTTCCACTTGTAACTGTGCAAAAAAAAAAAAATCAATGAGGAGCAATCAGCAAAACCAAGGCTATCAAACAATAAAACCTTGAAGTTCAGAAATGATCTCAAACTGAAATACTCAAACCCTGAGCTCTCATCACCTTTCTGCTGTGCAGGGGGTGAAACCCCTTGAATGCTGAGAATTTCTCAATGTCATCCCACAATCCTTGTTTGCTCCTTGGCAGAGGTAAATCACCTCAGGGCTCTTTGAGGCAGAACCATAAACCAGTCATTTAGAATTTAATTTTGGTTTGTGGACCCCGGGGAGCACAGGAGCCCCCCAGGGTTTGGGTGAAGGTGAGGATGTGGTGAAGTTCCACCCTGAGTAGGAGCAGTACAGGACAGGCCATGGAATATTCATGGAATTACAGGATGGTTTGGGTTGGAGGAGAATAAAATTTATCTCATGCCACGCCCTGCCACGGGCAGGAACACCTT
The DNA here is from genome assembly GCA_013400955.1 of Drymodes brunneopygia. NCBI lineage: Eukaryota > Metazoa > Chordata > Aves > Passeriformes > Petroicidae > Drymodes > Drymodes brunneopygia. The sequence goes on from VZTZ01012113.1 coordinate 33,744, forward strand.
CCACTATCCCAGGGTGCTCCAAGCCCCTTCCAACCCAGCCTGGATCATTCCAGGGTGCTCCAACCCAGCCTGGATCATTCCAGGATGCTCCAACCCAGCCTGGATCCTTCCCAGGGGAATCCAGAACCTCTCTGGACACCCTATTCCAGTGTCTCACTATCTTGACAGTAAAGAATTTCTTCCCAAAATCCCACCTAACCCTAATCTCAGCTCAAAGCCATCCCCCCC
>VZTZ01012113.1:33993-48015 GCA_013400955.1 Drymodes brunneopygia
CCCCCCCCCCCCGCCCTCGCCCCCCACACCTTCACAAAAATCCCTCTCCATCCTCCTGGTGAGCCCCTTTTAGGCACTGCAAGGGGCTCTAAACTCCCCCCAGAGCTTTCTCTCCATGCAGAATTAATCCTGCTCTATTTCCCAGGTTATTGCTGAAGTTAAAACCAAACATCTGCCTCTGTTCTGTGCTGCAGGCTTTGCAGAGGTAGGAATTTAAGGAGAGATTTTCCTACTGATCCTGACACTCTGCTGTCCTTTTGGGAGTTTCATTAGACAAAAATATGGTTGTATTGGCAGGAGGAAAGCTGGTAATAAACTGAATTTGCTGCCCAGCTGGTGACTGGGTCTAGAACTCCAGTTGGGAATTCCAGAATTCCTCTGAGCCTTTTTCTTCCTCTTCTTTTGTTCTGCAGTCTGGAAATGTTTGGGGGATCAAGTCTGGGAGCAGGCAATTCTCCAGAGAGAGCCTGAAACGGTTCCAGTGCAGAAAAATGTAAGTATTTTAGGAAATAATGTCATTTAAGAAGTGAGACTCACTTGTGTAATTGTGAGACTCACTGCTGCAATTCAGACACCCCTTGCAAGTGAGGAAGTCAGGGAGCTGCACAAAACAAGGAGGTTTTTGCTTTGCTAAGCTGAGCTCCTCTGTGGCTACCTCAGTCCAGGTGTGGGGTCTGATGCTCTCAGCCTCGAGGGAATTTGCAAAAAGCTGGGGGGACAAAAGGAAGTTGAGCTCTTTTGGCATGCTGAGGCAAAAAGAAGAGACAGAAAAGCAGAATAGAAACCCAAGACCTCTGAAAATCCTGGTCTTTTGAAGCTAAAGTGTAATTAAGGACACAAGGATGGTTTTAATTTAATTTCACACCAAGAAACACACTCTACAGCTTTTGTATTGTGGGGGATTAGACATAAAATCATTAAGAAAATAAGACAATGTAGATACTAAAGGATTCAGTGCCTTAAACTCCAGGAAATGATAAATCTGAGAGGTGCAAATGCCACATCTCACACTGTGAAGCTTTAGTGCCACTCTCACACGCAGCAATTCCATTTCCATGTTTAAAAATTCTCCTTTTCTTCCTAATCCCAGCTCCCTTCATCCCCATTAAAGGACAGTATGACAAAAGGGAGGAGCTTTAATTGGTGCCAAGGGTTTTTTGGGATTTTTCCTTCCCAGGTGTGACAGATGCTCTGAACCCCTCTGGCTGGGCAAGGCCACTCTGATTTGCTGCACAAATTCTGTGGCTCAGAGTGACACCTGTGATGAGTCCCCCTGCCAAACACGCCAGACAGAGCTTCAGAAACAAATGGGACAGGTATTAAATAACTTTACAGATCAGGTGGACTTTATTAACTAATAGCTAATACCTCCTATAAAATAAAAAATAACAGGAGGAGGAAACTCTCCTTGGAAAATGTAACTTGTGCCCCTCAGAGGAGGGAGAAATATTCCAAATGGGAAATGAGAGGGACATTGAGGATGAAGTCAAATCAGAAAGTTTGTTTTGTGGAAAAAAAAACCCAAAATTTTGTGGTATAACCCCAAAAACTTTGTGGAAAAAACCCCAAAAACTTTGTGGAAAAAACCCCAAAAACTTTGTGAAAAAACCCCAAAAACTTTGTGGGAAAAAACCAAAAAACTTTGTGGGAAAAAGCACAAAAATTTTGTGGAAAAAACCCAAAACTCTGTGGGAAAAAATCCCAAAACTTTGTGGAAAAAACCCCAAAAACGTTGTGAAAAAACCCCAAAAACTTTGTGGGAAAAAACCAAAAAACTTTGTGGGAAAAAGCACAAAAATTTTGTGGAAAAAACCCAAAACTCTGTGGGAAAAAATCCCAAAACTTTGTGGAAAAAACCCCAAAAACTTTGTGGAAAAAACCCAAAACCTTTGTGGAAAAAAACCCCAAAAACTTGGTGGAAAAAAACCCCAAAAACTTTGTGGAAAAAAATCCAAAAACTTTGTGGTAAAAAAAACCAAAAACTTTGGGGGAAAAAAATNAAAAAGCCCAAAAACTTTGTGGAAAAAAACCAAAAACTTTGTGGAAAAAACCCCAAAAACTTTATGGGAAAAAACCAAAAAATTTTGTGTAAAATCCCCAAAAACTTTGTGGAAAAAAACCCCAAAAACTTTGTGGAAAAAAAACAAAAAACGTTTTGGAAAAAACTCCAAAACTTTGTGGGAAAAATCCAAAAACTTTGTGGGAAAAAAGATGCTGCACCAAACAAAAGCTGACAATTCATGGGTTTTTCAGCAAATGAAGCCAAGCAGGGATCTGATTTCTGCTCACTTAAACTTTTACTAGAGGCTGGTTTCTGTAGGATATAATATTACCATATACCTCAGGATATGCTAATTATTTGTAAATTATTCTCTGATATTTTATTAGTAACATATTTAGCATTAGTAGACAGTTTTCTTTCTCAGAAGGTGAATATTGCTCTGTATAAATGAATAAATGTCTCTGAATAAATGTCCTGTCTAATTCATCCTTAAGAAAAATGTACATTAACATATACCTATTCCTAAAACCTTCCTCTGCTAAACCCCAAAAAACCCCAAAACACAAAAAAACAATGAGGTAAAACACCACTGAACAGAGTTTGTTTCATTGTTTGCATAACACCTTTTTTCTCCTTTAAAATGGAATTAAAAGAATACACTCCTTTAAAATGGAATTAAAAGAATACAAATTTTTGTTCCCAGTGTGGCTCAAATGTGCCACAATTTTTAATGGAGGTGTGTGAGAACTGCACAGTTTGCTCTGAATGGAAAGGAATGGAAATCCTATTCCCCACCTTGCACTGTGGACTTTATTCCTGTATGGAAACCATTTCCCTGGGAAGAATCCATCAATGCCCAGCTGAATGTGTTATTCCACACACTTGTTCAGTTATTTCATTGCTGGCATTACCTCAGGCAGATCATTTCACATTAGTAAAGCTCCACAGTGCATCTTTTCAATCACACAAATCCAGCTGGCTCTTTTAGGAACTCTGCCTCTTTAATTTCTGTGTTTGGCAGGTGAATGACACAGCAAAAGCACCTTGGAAGAAACCTGGGGGTTTTTTCACTTTTGCCCCAGGAATTATTTTATTGCTGATTAAAACATTCCAAGGCACCAACACCACGATTAGGCCCAGCTTTTCACATTAACTGGCCTGCATGTGGGGCTCAACTTTGTGTCCCCGCAGTTGCATTGAGGGAAATTAAACTTGAGAACTCAGCACGAGCTGTTTGCTAACACAGAATGGCAGCAAAGAGAATTTCTCAGCCCTTCCTTTCCCTGAGAGCCTGGGAACAAGATTGTTTTGGAGCTCCCTCAAGCACTTAGATGGAACATTTTCTGTAAAATGTGGCTGTTGTCAGGAAAGGCTGCTGCACGTTCCTGAGACATCTCTGTAATTGCAAATACAAAATTCAGCAGAGCAATAAAAGCTCTGAAGTGAAGTTAAATAAGGTGAATAATTGAGTGAGAAACACAGAGCCCTTAGAGCCTGCACTGCTGGGTGAGTTTATCACTCAGTTTGTCACTTGTAGGGTGAGGGATAAAAAATCCAGGGATAACACAGGCTGAGCTGTGCCCAGCCCCTGCATACCCAGAGTTGTAAATGCATGTGGGTCAGGTGAGGGTGCTGGGCACAGCTTGGTTTGGTACCAACCCAGTCCCAGTTTTCCAGTCCAGTCCCAGTTTTGCAGGGCTATAAATCCATATGGGTCAGGTGAGGGTGGTGGGAATGGTTTGGTGCCAGTCCCTTCCCAGTTTTCCACTTCAATCCCAATTTTCTAGGGCTGTAAACCCATGTGAGTCAGGTGAGGGTGGTGGGAATGGTTTGGTACCAGTCCAGTCTCAGTTTTCCAGTCCAGTCCCACTTTTCCAGGGCTGTAAATTTCTGGGTCAGGTGAGGGTGCTGAGCAGTTTGGTACCGGTCCAGTCCCAATTTGCCAGAGCTGTAAATCCATGTGGGTCAGGTGAGGGTGCTGGGCACAGCTTGGTACCACTCCACTCCCAGTTTTGCAGGGCTGTAAATCCATCAGGTGAGGGTGCTGGGCACAGTTTGGTGTCAATCCCTTCCCAGTTTTCCACTCCAATCCCAATTTTCCAGGGCTGTAACTCCGTGTGGGTCAGGTGAGGGTGGTGGGCATTGTTTGGTTTGGTACCAACCCAGTCCCAGTTTTCCAGTCCAGTCCCAGTTTTGCAGGGTTGTAAACCCATGTGGGTCAGGTGAGGGTGGTGGGAATGGTTTGGTTCCAGTCCAGTCCCAGTTTTCCACTCCAATCCCAATTTTCTAGGGCTGTAAATCCATGTGTGCCAGGTGAGGGTGCTGGGCACAGTTTGGTTTGGTACCAGTCCCTTCCCAGTTTTCCAGCCCAGTCCCACTTTTCCAGGGCTGTAAATCCATGTGTGTCAGGTGAGGCACAGTTTGGGCCAGCTGAGGGTGCTGGGCACAGTTTGGTGCCAGCCCAGCCCCAGGGCACCCCAGGGCTGGGGTTTGCAGTCCAGGTCAGGCAGGCCTGGGCTGGTGCCCTTCCCTCGGGTCACTCCCTGCTCCTGGCCAGTCCAGAGCTGGACAAATGTCCCTGGTTCCTCCTTGCAGCTGTCCTGGGGCTGGCTGGGCTCAGCAGGAGATCACCAGGGGGTTGGACAGGGAGCGAGGGCTCTGTGCCTGCTCCAGGGGCTGCTTGTGCAGCAGCTCACAGGCTGTCAGCTCCTGCTGCAGGGTGTCCAGCACTTCAAACAGCTGGGCCTTGCCTTGGGACAGAGAATTGCAAACATCACCATTTGAACAAAGGAAGGGAGGTGCAGTTTCAATCATAACAGGCTCTTTTCTTCATCAGTGCCCTTTCAGGTGGTTATCATAAAATATCTGAATTTTGTCACCAAATAATGAATTCCTGTCCTTAAAAAATGTGAGCAAATCTGGGTTCAACTCTCCTCTCTGTTTTCCTCTTGCTTCCTTGCCTGCCCACTGAGGCCTCATGTGTGAACAAAGACTATTTCACATCACAGCCACCAGCCCAACCATGCACTTTGGCTTATCAGAGAAGGATGTTTGATTACAAACACCAGGAAAGCTGCTCAAACCTGCCCAAGTGCACAGCCAGGCACTGGAGAGCAGAGCAGGTGAGCTGTGCATGGCAGGGCTGCTGCAGAGTGGACAGGGAGCAGCACTGGCTGCAGTTTTAGGGAGCTGAGCTGTGCTGCTCTTACAAGGGGAGGAGCTTTGGGCAGCAGCCCTTGGAGCCCCTGCTCCTGTGTAGGAGAACTGGCAGCTCCTTCTGGACCCTGTGCAGTGGGTACAGAAAAAAAAGTCTCCTCTCCTGTTCTCCCATCAAACCCCTGGCATCAGGAGAACATCAAACCCATGGCTCAGCTGTGCTTTCTCTCTGTGTTGCTGTCCTGGCGCCCACAAAGCTCTGCCTTTGCCCTCTTTGCTCCCTCTCAAGAGCACAGCCTGGCTCTGGGCTGCCCTGGATTGCTGGGCACGAGACAAAACAGCCTTTGGAACTGCAAACCCCAGAAGGGTTCAGTGCTCTTCTCCCTAAATCCCTGTAAATAAATAATGTTCTCCAAACCCGAGTCCCCCCCGGCCACATCTGCTCTTTTCTAATCCTGTCTTTGACTGCTGCCTGCCCATTAAAAGCCCCTCCAAGCCACGTTGCTGGGACAGGACGTTCATTGCTTGGGGGTGAGCACAAATGTTCTGCTAACAAAGCAATCAAGGCAGAGCCCTGGGGCTGCGATCCCTGCAGAGGCAGCTCCACACCACTGGCAAGGACAGGACTTGGCAGGTTTCATTTTCACACCAGAACACAAAATGCTGTTATTAGAGGAGTGCAGGGTGCTCTGGTTTCTGCACAGAGCTGTTCTGATGTGGAAATCTTGTGTTGCAGCAGAGGAACACAACACACCTGAGAAACAGCTGCATTACACAGCTGGTCATCCTTCCACTTTCTTGTATCAATGAAACCCTACAAACATTTGTGGGATACTGAATTCCTCCCCAAAAGGCCAAATTTTAATTAAACTTCGGCTAAAAAACACCCTAGATGTGGTTTTGATGCATGACAGCCTAGAAAGCATCACTTTTTATAGGTAATCTTCTTGCAAACTACTTTATTCTCCCCAGCCTGTACCCCAGGATTTGAAATATCCTTTTCCTACCCATCCAGTGTTTGTCCCCAAAGGACACTTTTCGTGTTTCTTGGGCTTTAGAGGTGATGTTTTTCCTTACCAGGTTGGGGGTCACGGCAGGATTCCAAAGTGCTCAGCAGGATTTTCCCCAGGGCTCGCTTAGAGATGTTCTTTAAAAAACAAAACAACATTAGGGCGCAAATATGTCCTTCACCTTCAGTTTACACACATGCAACAGAACCCATGTGCAGGGTATTTACATTTGGAAACTGAACCAAAATGATACTGAATCCTGATTAACACGAGACTTGATATTTGCTTTATTTTCAAGCATTTTATCTTAGACCCTGCTCAAACAGAGGGTTGTAATTCCTGAACAGAGCTGTGGAAAGAGAAATAACAATTATTCAATGGAAAATACAGAATTTTCCAGAGTCTGTGCCCAAACAACTGTAAGTGGCAAGGAGGGTAAGCAGAACAAAAGCCTTCTGAGCCCTTTGCCAGGTCTGTGAGGAAGGTGAACTGCACCTGGTGATGTCATTTTAGAAAAATAAACCAGACCCAGCTGAAGGACAGAGCAAATGTCCTGTGGCAGGGCCACTCCTGGATCTGGAGATGCAATAAACATCAGCCAGAGTGAGAGCTCTGTAAAAACTGCTCAGGATTTGGATGGTGATAATTTTACATAAGAAATCTGGTGGGACATTACATAACGAGCCTGGAAAAGCAAACTCCACTAATTTGCTGTCAAGACACTCGTGTGGGCTTTCTGGGTCCTGCAATCAGTTTAATTAGCACTTAGAGAGCTCACATCTGCAGGGACAGCTTGTTCTTGCTAAAACCTCAAGAAGTGGAAGGAGCAATTCTGGGAGGAAGATGCTGTTACCTCCAGGCAAAGCTGGCCTTGCTCCCTGACTCTGGGACTCTCCCATCTGCTTGGCTGCCCCAGTGGGGACTGGGGCAGACTGGGAAGCAGTTTGAGGATTTCTCATGGCCTCAGCAGCACTGTGTGAGGATTTATTTATTTATTTATTTATTAGTCCTGACTGGGTGTGTGCCTTTGGACAGTCACTGCTTGGTGGGAGGTTCTGTTGTAAATGAAATATTTCAAAAACAAAGGTGAAAATGCTGAAGAAGTGACACTCAACCCCACAGGTTCTGATGGGAAAGGTTTCTTTTGTCTCAGGTGTACCCCACCAGGAGTTTAGGGGATTCTTGCTGAACTCTCCTGGGAGTTTTATCCCTTTAATGCTGACTCATTAGGATGCAGTTAAACAAAGGTCCTGTTCTAGAAGGAAAATTACAGATTCTGGAATCTTCCTGATTATTCACTGCTTTGTTTTCCTCATTTCCCCTAGATTTTTGTTTAGAGGATAACAAGCTGGAAGATCCAGCTCCAAGGAGATCTTTAGGCTTTTAGAAATCCAGCCTTAGGGCTCTAAAAGCTTTTTGAAACCACCAGGCAGCTCCCAGGGCAAACACATGTGAAAATCTGTCCTGGCGAGAAGGATTTTGTACTTAACAGAAGGGATGAACATATTTTTAGCTTGGAAAGGACTACAAAACCCAGTTTTCAGTCCTAGCACTGCTTTCTCACCATACCAGGTCTCGGAGTTGTTGCAGGAGCTGCAGAACATCCAGGAGCTTCTCCTCCACCAGCGACAGCCGAACCCTCTCTGTCTCCAGCATCTGCAGCTCCATCTTCAGCAGCTCTGCCTCCTCCACCTTCTGCTGCAGCTCCCCGAGCAAGGGCCCTCTCACCTGCACAAAACACAGCAAATTAAAGGCCTTGCAGCTTTCCCTTTCTTGCCCAGCAGCTGCAAAGCTGAGTTTTCTCCCCTTGTGGTAAATGGGGCTCATCCCAGAAGATTCTCTTGGAGGGAAGTTCATTTCTTTAATGAGCTAAAGTAAAATATCAGGAGTTATTAGGAAAACAGGGCTTTGCTGTTGTGCACAATGGGGGTTCATTCATCCCTGGATGCAGGCAGGGCATTCAGGAATTTAAAATATTAAATTTATTATGTGTTTTATATTTAAACACTACCATTGCTGTTTCAGCTTTCTCCCCTTTTGCATTGCTGTTGTCCTCTCTAAAGCAACACTAATTTGTGTGCCCTCACCACAATAATTTCTTTATCTTGCAGCTCCTACACAGCAATCATCTGTTCATTCAGTGAGACAAAAATGTGTGTCTGTCCCTGCTGCAGTGGGACCCAGGTGAGGAACAGCCCTCTCCACTGTTTCTCCTTGCTTTCCTCCAGATATTGGGCTGAACCTCTCATCTGACCCTGCATGGCAGTTCATTAACTAATTGTCTTTTTAATTAAGCTGGCACTTTCATGCAAGCTCATACAGAGAATAACTGGCATTTCTTTGCAGTAGCAGGCAGCACAACACTTTATTTTTAGACTTCACTCCTGCCCTCCCCATCCATTATCCCCAGGTCAGCACCCTGCCTTCAGGAGGAGCTATTTAGAACTGTTTGGCTGCTGGAAAGCAGAACTTTCTAGACATGACAAATCTCAGAACTCTCTCATCCCTTGGTTTTACAAGCCTCAGACTGGAGCAATTATTAATCAGTATTTGAGAGTGCTGCCCTTCAGTTACCTGCTAAGTCTCTTGCTTGTTATTTGTCTGATTTTCCACACTGAGCAGCTACAAATAAAAGCACACACAGCAATGCATAAGGTATTTTTGTCAGGTTCAGAGGAGATGTTGGTGATTTATTTATGAAGCCAATATAATTATTTGCTCAAGAGAGAAAGCATTTCTCAGCCTTCCTATTTGCTTTCTGTTGATTACAAGCAGAGTCACCTTTTTGACAGGAATTTTTTATTACTTGTCTGTTTTGTAGCAGCAAATTCCTCCCCAATAACTGCTGGCTGATATAAAAGGGCTTAAGAATAAATTTCCTGCAAGGTTCAAAATGATTCATCCTCCTGCTACTAAATTCATGTCACAGGGAGTTGGCACTGTGTCTTCTTCACCTCCCTGCTTGCCTTTAAATCAGGAGCAACAGATCCCATTTTTCTGCTGGAATTTTGTATTAATTTGTTGATGATGGTGCTTTCCCAGAGAAGCTGCACAGAACTCACATCCATCAGCAGGGAAGGAAGAGGGCAGTGTGATGCTGCAGAAGAGGGTGAGCACCTCAGAGTGGGGAAAAAAGGAGAGGAAAACTGGCACTACCTGCAGGTGTTTTTTTTTTTTGTGGGCTGATGTTAAGCAGTAGAGAAGGAACCTTTGTATTTCTCTAAAGGATAAAAAGTCATTGACTACTGCAAATTGAGTAAGGCAGAAATAGGATTTTATTCTGGTTTTTATTTTATTTTCCCTAACCAGCAACCTCTTTCATTTAATTTACACGAGGGAGAAAATTATGTGAAATGCTGTTAAAACACAAACGTGTAAAGAAGCTGAATGTTTTACCCTTACTTTAAATATTTCACTGATTTACATAATCCTTCCAGAACTACTGAAGGCTTTCTGCTTTGTTTAAAGATGGGATATAAAATACTGAATGAGCTCAGGAGAAAGCAGGCCAGGGCAATGCATTATTTTTGTTTCATAGAAAGATTTCTGGCACTTCCTGTGCCCATCAGTGGCTGAAGTCTGCAGAATTTAAATTAATTAATTTAAATTAATTAATTTAAATAGTTCATTTAAATAGTTCATTTAAATAGTAAATTTAAATTTAAAACACAGGACTGCTCCGATACAGCACTGGGGATTTAAATAATGGGGTTAAAACCTCTGTTCAAGGGGAGTTGGACATGCTGCTAAGCTGAGAACTAATTTTAGTCATATTTTGTTATTATTGATTTATTCTATTATACTGATACATAATATTTATGATATAAATATGTTGCACAGCTGGCAACAGAAGAAACATGCAGGTTTTAGAGCAGTAGTTGAATTTCTAGGTAGGACTAACCCAAAAGTCTGCTCTTCTTTATTCTCTTATTTATNAAGCACACACAGCAATGCATAAGGTATTTTTGTCAGGTTCAGAGGAGATGTTGGTGATTTATTTATGAAGCCAATATAATTATTTGCTCAAGAGAGAAAGCATTTCTCAGCCTTCCTATTTGCTTTCTGTTGATTACAAGCAGAGTCACCTTTTTGACAGGAATTTTTTATTACTTGTCTGTTTTGTAGCAGCAAATTCCTCCCCAATAACTGCTGGCTGATATAAAAGGGCTTAAGAATAAATTTCCTGCAAGGTTCAAAATGATTCATCCTCCTGCTACTAAATTCATGTCACAGGGAGTTGGCACTGTGTCTTCTTCACCTCCCTGCTTGCCTTTAAATCAGGAGCAACAGATCCCATTTTTCTGCTGGAATTTTGTATTAATTTGTTGATGATGGTGCTTTCCCAGAGAAGCTGCACAGAACTCACATCCATCAGCAGGGAAGGAAGAGGGCAGTGTGATGCTGCAGAAGAGGGTGAGCACCTCAGAGTGGGGAAAAAAGGAGAGGAAAACTGGCACTACCTGCAGGTGGTTTTTTTTTTTGTGGGCTGATGTTAAGCAGTAGAGAAGGAACCTTTGTATTTCTCTAAAGGATAAAAAGTCATTGACTACTGCAAATTGAGTAAGGCAGAAATAGGATTTTATTCTGGTTTTTATTTTATTTTCCCTAACCAGCAACCTCTTTCATTTAATTTACACGAGGGAGAAAATTATGTGAAATGCTGTTAAAACACAAACGTGTAAAGAAGCTGAATGTTTTACCCTTACTTTAAATATTTCACTGATTTACATAATCCTTCCAGAACTACTGAAGGCTTTCTGCTTTGTTTAAAGATGGGATATAAAATACTGAATGAGCTCAGGAGAAAGCAGGCCAGGGCAATGCATTATTTTTGTTTCATAGAAAGATTTCTGGCACTTCCTGTGCCCATCAGTGGCTGAAGTCTGCAGAATTTAAATTAATTAATTTAAATTAATTAATTTAAATAGTTCATTTAAATAGTTCATTTAAATAGTAAATTTAAATTTAAAACACAGGACTGCTCCGATACAGCACTGGGGATTTAAATAATGGGGTTAAAACCTCTGTTCAAGGGGAGTTGGACATGCTGCTAAGCTGAGAACTAATTTTAGTCATATTTTGTTATTATTGATTTATTCTATTATACTGATACATAATATTTATGATATAAATATGTTGCACAGCTGGCAACAGAAGAAACATGCAGGTTTTAGAGCAGTAGTTGAATTTCTAGGTAGGACTAACCCAAAAGTCTGCTCTTCTTTATTCTCTTATTTATATATGTTTCTGAAGACAATCAGGGATTGGTGAGAAGGGTTAACACCTCTGAAAGTTTACAGGACAAAGACATGGTCAATCATCTTTCTCCACCCCAGGGGAAAGGAATGAAAAACAATTCACAAGTGCAAAACAATCCCGGCCAGTTAGGAAAAACAAGGGCCATGTTTATACAAAATGTATGGGAAACTTGTACTATAAAGTTACAAACCACAGAACCCTGCAAAAGCAGAGAGACATAAATATATCAGTCTAAGCCCAAGAAAAAGGAGTAAATGGGATAATTTACTCCAAAACAGGGAGTCTCAATCAGCTGGACTGAAAAGCTGCAGTTCATCCAGAGGTGTTGGATGCTGTAGGACATGGGGAGTGTTTCATCCACAGCTGAGGAACCTCAGCAAACCAAGGACAGTGTTGGAAGGGTCTGGGGACATCTCCTCCTCCAGAGGCACTTCTGGGTCGGAACCAGAGCAGAAAACCAGAGTAGAATCAAAGCAGGAGGTGTTTGAGCTGACAGACCACAGCACAATGAGAAACATCAGCAGCAGAGAGCAGAATGGCCAGAACAAAACACAAACACACAGGGGGGCAGCTCCCTAAACAACTCTCTCACACTCTGCTTGGCACCTGTTACCTCTTCCATGGTTGTTTCCAGTTTTTTCTCGTGGTGCCCCTGGAGCTCCAGCTGCTCCTTGAGGGGGGAGATTCTCCCTGTGGGCTCCACGGGGGCTGTGCCAGAGCCCTCAGTGGTGCTGGTGGTCTCCAGGTAGGACAGCAGCTTCCTCCACGTCTTCTCATCACATCTGCACACACCATTAAGAGAAAAGAGTCAGTGGAACCTCTCAGTGAGGGTCTGTGTTTGTAAAAACCAGCTTTCCTGGGGAATTCTTGGCAGCACAGGTCACAAATGAGTGTTTTGGTTAAGATTAATTAGGGCTCAGTGGGAATATCCAGCAGGTGCCACAAAGGATGGGCAAAGGACCTTCAGGTCATGAAATTGTCTTTGCAAAGGGCTCCAAGGGCATTAATTAATGAATTAAACTCACCCACTGCCACAGCAAGGGAGCTTGGCCAGCATCTTCCTCCCAAGGTCCCCTGCCCACCTCTCCTCCTCCTCGTCAGAGGCGGCCTGGCCCTCCACGGAGCGGAAGAGCTGATCCTCTGCAGGGACACAGGGAGCCCTCAGCAGCACCCAAAACCCCAGATAAACCCTGAGCCAGAGAAATGTGAGAGCTGAAACCCCCAGATAAACCCTGAGCCAGAGACATGTGAGAGCTGAAACCCCCAGGAAAACACCAGGCAGGGTCCCCCAGCATCCCCCAGCTGAGCAGCTGCAGCAGCATCAAAGATCCTTTTTTTAAGAGTCTGGAATATTTCAGTGCTCTCCTGTGGGAAACCTGGAGCTGTTTCACCTCAATTCTCTCCTTTCCTTGAGTTTCTCTCAGCTCAGGGTAAGTGTGAAGGATCAGTTGTGGGGGGCAATCACTGTTCAAATACACAATTTTTTCACCTGTTCATCTCTCAGAATTGATTTTTCTGCCTTACTAATCCTATTTTACCTGATGGAACATTTTCCCCCAGTTTAAAATCTATAACCCCACAATTCATTTGTGTGAAAACATTTTGCTAAAAAGCTGTTTGCACTTGAAATAAGAGCAGTGTAATTTTATGTGGAAGCTGTCTTTGAGCTGGCAAATGATTTCATTTCATAAAAACATTTGTAAAAGCAGATTTACTTTCTAAGCCTAACCAGATGAAGAATATGCTATATGTATATATATATTTATGCTATATAATGTTAATTACATTTACATCTCACTATTTTTAACGTCCCCAAGCAACTCCTTGCCAGCTCCATTTAACACCCACCTAAAATCCAATTTTTTGTCACTACAAACAGCTCTCCAGCCTGCAGTAAAGGTGCCTTGTAACTCAGAGTTATTGCCAGATAAATGCTTTTTGTGGTCTTTGATCTGCATAAAGTGGCCAAAAAAATAAATCACAGCAGGGAAGCCAAAGTGAGCAATGTTAAGGCAGTTTTTGGTGCTACAAGTTCTGAACAGTTTGGGCCTGTGCAGAGCCACAGGAACAGCCAGGATGTTTCTGTAATTTTGTACAGAAAATTAACTGCAAATTTTTCCCTTGGAAATTATTTTCGCTGAGGTTCTGCGTTTTTATTTACAAAGAAATGAAATCTTTCCACTTTTTAAGCCAGGAAAAAAAGTTTGGGTGGGATGACTCATGTGGTAAAAAGCAGTTTTAAATCATGGCTCTAAAAGTGATAAGTCCAGGCCTTTATTAAGCACAAAAATTATGTGGGGAGCGAGGAAAATGTGGGATATGAGGTTTTATGTAGGTCTGGGATTTCAAGATTTGTTAGGACTCGTTTGTGGTGTGGTGGTTTTACCTCTCTGTGAGTTTTGCTGCTGCTGGCCCTACTGATCAGTGAGGAAAGGCTGGGTTAAGGGTTTGGGGTAGGTTTGGGGCTGGCGTTGGGGTTTGGGACTGAGTTTGGAGTGGGTTTGGGCTGGGTTTGGGGCTGGGTTTGGGGTTTGGGACTGGGGTTTGGGGCTGGGTTGGGGTTTGGGACTGGGGTTTGGGGCTGGGTTGGGGTTT
>VZTZ01012113.1:48055-65516 GCA_013400955.1 Drymodes brunneopygia
TAATATAATTAATATAATATAATATGGGATCTTTATGTTGAAGGCCTTCAGGGGCAGCCACAGAAAGATGTCCACAGAAGCCCAGCCCCTCCAGGGGTGAATATATTTTTATAGGTTTTAGGAAATTAGCATTATTGATTAAAAGCACCAATTAGGAGGACAAGTGGTGATTCAATTCCCTGCCACAGGTTAAAAATCAGTCTTTTTTTTTTCACACTATATCCATCATACACAAATTATTTCCATAAAATGTTACTGAAATCAGAACTATAAGGAATTCAATAAATTAGATTCTTATAGTATAGCAAGATATTATGAAGTAATAATACAGCAAGCTCCTATTGCCTGTAGGAGCTGTTGTGTTGTTCACAAAGAATCCACATGAAGAAAACAAAACAAATTCAAGATTTTAATAGTAAATTAACTTCCCTCCATAGTCTTCTATAGATTAGTTTTGGTCTGAACAATATTTAAATATTTAAAGGAAATAATTTAAAGGAAAGTATTTTAAAAATTTAAAGGAAAATATTTAAATATTTAAAGGAAATACTGAATATTTCCTTTATTTACCACATTAAATAGAAAAACATTATAAAAACATTTAGCAGATGGGTCCTGCTGACACAAGCTGAGCTTTCTGCACAAATGTTGTGCTTCCTGCCTGCAAATGCAGCTGCAGCTGGGAGGGGACTTTGGCTGCAGGGACAGAGCAGCTCAGGCCACGCTGGACACCAGAACTGCAGAGCTTTTGTTTAACTCAGCTGCTCCAGAGGAGCCACACCAATGGTAACTCCCTTATTGCCTGGGAAATAAAAGAGTAAACATGGATTTCACAACAAAAGTCACTGTTTGAAAACATCTGAGCTCAGCCTTGCTGAGAAGCCAACACTCATTCTACCCCCTTGAGCAGGGCTGACTGCATTAAGAACTAATGACTGATTTCATTCGTAGTTTGTGGATTTATTCAGCTCAGCAACAACTGGATTTCCTGTGGAGCCAAGGGGAATAGCAACCCCCAGAAAGGAGCCTGGACAGTCATCAGCTCTGGAAAAAACAATTCTGCAGTAGAGCACAAATAAAATTCAGTGTAAAGGCTGGATATTGAGAGTGGGGGCTCTGGGAAACATCACAGAGCTTTGGGGCCCTGGGCAGCTACTGGGGGACATTCCTTCCACAAGGATATTGAATTTTACTCCCCTGCAAAGTGCTGGTTTTCTAGTACTCTGCAAGAATCCTTTACAAATTCTTGAGCACCTTTACAATTTCTTGAAACGTCTTGCAGCTGTTGTCTGAGCAGATTGTTCTCAGAGTTGTAAGCTGCAGCATAATTTAGATTGTTTGGGCTTCAGATTCTAGAGTTAGTTCACATAAGATAGAGATGCTGACATTTTAGTGAGTATTTATTGCAGTTTTGGAGTTGGTTGAGATTTTTAACCTATAAAACATGGAGAATATTTGAGATTTTAACCTATAAAACATGGAGAATACTTGAGATTTTAACCCATAAAACATGGAGAATATTGAAGCATCCTGAAACCCTTGTGGGTGAAGGGGATTGAGGAAGAGCTGGAAGCAGGAATCTCCCCTGCTCCTCAAACCTAGGTTGAATTCTTCCCTCATTGCAATTCACCCAGCATCAAAGGGCTCCCCATAACCGAGCAGGAGAGTGAATGAGCAGCACATTTGTTTGGGGCAGGGATCAGAGGGGCGAGCCTGGGAAGGTTGGTGTGGGGTGACTGTGGCAGGGCTCCCATGGAGACAGGGAAAGAGCCCCATTCATCCCAGAGCCTTTGTCCCTGCACAATGGGCAGCAGCTCTGCACTGGGGAGAGTCTGCAAAGAGCTGCACCCTAAAGTAATGCCCGTGACTAATTGGCTTTTAATTGGCTCTGCCTCATTGTTATGGAAACACGGAGCTGCAGGAAAACCCACCTGCTTCTGGTGCTGAGCAAATCTCGGGCTTCAAGAATTTCTGGCTGGTCAGAAAATAACTCAGAGGAATTATTAACCTGGCACTCACAGACCTTTAACTCTCTCTTTTAGAGGCTTCCCTGGAGCAGATCAAGCAGCTCTGTGTGTACACTGCCCTGAGTGCAGTTATACTCAGAGTTAGATTTTATTTTCAAAGTGTAGGACTTGTGGTTTTTAACCAAAATGAGGTGTGATTATTTTTGTGCTATTTTACCTAACTGTCAGAGCTCAGGCAACTCAGAACGGTTGCAGATTTGGCTTATTCCCTGCAGGGAATTAGAGACTGTTGGTGAGCACATTTTTGGATTATTTATGACTTTTCATTTACTGTTGAGATTGAGTGTGTTTTTACACTGGAGCTGAGTGTCTGTGGGGTTTTTCTGAATACATCTGTCTCTGCTTGGTGCTGGGAGCTCCTCTCCAACAGAAACCCTATGAATGAACTTCCTGTGATCAATCCAGAGGCTTAATCTCAGCTCTCAAACAGCTTGATCTGTCAGGCATTAAAGAGAAACGTTTTAAAACATGAATTTTTAGTGGCCATAATAAAGATCACTGGATATCCTCGTTTTATAAAGTAGTTATAAATACAGTAATAACTCCAACTATAATGGTTACAGTTCTGGGAGGTTCCCTGTTATTGGCTGATGATTTTCATTTTCTTGCCAGAATCACCATCCTATAGAAAAAAATCATATAAGTGATGGCTTAAATGTGTTTTCTTGCAAATCCTTCCATGTTGGATACAAGCAGGGGGATCCTGGAGTGGTGCTGTCACACACACAGAGCAGAATTGTGCCTTGCTGTCCTTCCTGGGGTGACTTCGAGCACTTTGGACACAGCACAAACCTTTGTGCACACATGGTGAAATAACAGAATGGAAATGTGCTTTTTATTGTCCTCCCTGTGCCATTCCAAAAAGCAGCTCCTTGAGCTCAGACTGTTTGTGGGGAAACTGCTTTTCAGAAATTAGCTGCTCTTAGCTCTTTATTGTCCATTTTTCAACTGTTTTCTGGCTGCTCTGCTTCTTAAAATCGGAGATCAGATTAGAAAAATGTATTTTTTGGGTGCTTCACTGGACATTTTTTATTCTCTCAGATCCAGACGCAAAGATCTTCCATTGCACATTGCTCTGCCGTGCCATTTGAGTTAAATATCCTGCAATCCAAATGTTCAAAATGATCTTTTAGGTTTCCGGTAGGTTTCACAAGGATCTTTAGAAATCAATTTACTTCTATTTCCTTTATGTTTAAAATCTCATCCCTCTCTTATTTTTGGAGAAGTTTAAAACGGGAATCAAAGCCCTGCCCCGAGAGCTGCATCTTTCAGGGGGTGGCAGAATGCAGGGCTGGCACGGGAGGAGCAGGGACAGGGATTTTTTGATCCTTTTGATGTTGTTTTTCTGCTGATGGAAAGATGGGATTGAGCCACACCCCGAGCAGGTTCAGGTGTAGGGACAATGGGAATTCCACCAACAGGGACTTCAGTGTGGAGAAAGGAGATGGGATTGGAGCAGAGGAAAAAGGACAGGAGATGAAATATGCAGAGAAAGAGCCAAAGTCACTCCCTGCTGAAATCTGGGATGCTCTCCAGCTCCTGGAAGTCTTGGCATGGCTCTGCCAGCAGTGAGTGTTTGGGAAAGCCCTGCACAGAGGAGTTCCTGCTCCCTCCCCAGCACAGCCCCACACACAGGAGGATAACTGATGGTTTTTCAGCTGCTCCCTCACTCAGAGCAGGCAATGGAGAGAACCTGACCCTCCTGGTGGAAAATACACATCAGGATGGTCTTACCTGCTGCAAATTCTTGTGTTTTAAGTGTATTTTTGGGGTTTTTTGAAGGTTCTCAGCTCACAAGAGGCATTAACCCCCGGAGCACAGACACTGCAGTGCAGCTGTGATTTCTACAACCCCAGCCTGTTTTTCCTGAGTGACCTTTGCCTCCTTCAGGACAGGGAATGGATGATTTCTCTGCATGGGCAACAGCTTTAGAGAGAGGGAAAGTTCTGCAGGGAGGTTCTTTTCTCTTCTGCAGAAGGCAAAGCTCCTTTGAGGAGGAGGATTGTACTCCTGTCTCTGCCAGAGACTGTTCACAGTGTTAGGAAAATTACCTTAATTAGGCTTTCTGTGCATAATTATGCACGGGTAATAATTGGGTCGTGTTTTCTTTTTATTTTCTCATGGAATTTGAGGCTACAGGAGTTGAGAACTGCAGTTATCTGTGAGATAATGGAAGTTCTCACTTGTGTGGTTTGCTCTGAAATATCAGGCACTGGCAACATTTAGATCAGTCAGAGGGGAAACCTAAAAATGCCAGGATATTTTGAATATGCCCTTTCAGCAGATCAGTTAAAGCCACATTTGCATTTAAGAAAAACAGCAGTTAAGATAAGAAATGCATTAGGCAAGGCCCAGCTAAGCACAAAGCAGGGGCTCTTATGCACGGACACACACCCTGCATACAGAAATCTCTTACAAGTAAATGCCTGTGGAAGCTGAGTTAAAACTGCCCGGGCAGGTTTCATTCTGTGACTTAAGAGAATCCACTCCTTTCAGCTCTGAAAAGCAGCTCAGAGCCTCCAGGTCTCACTGTTTGGTTTCCTTAACCTTCTTTGGCCTTGGAACTTTGGTTTGCCATTCTTGAAAAGCAATTAGTCATTTGGGCTGCTCCCTGGAAGATGACATTTGATAATTAGGTTAAACAGATGGAGGAATTATTGTGTGTTTTTATAAATCCTGCACCCAGCAAGGTGGATAAGGAGGGTATCCCTGATGGACCAGGCTGCTCTTTGCTGTGTGGGGTATCTTGTGAGTGACAGACACTGCATTATCCAGGAGAAACACCCATCACTCTGGAATTGTATCATTCTGCTATTCCTGCCACCTAATGAATTCTTTATGACAAAATGAAGGAAATGTTTTCCAGATGTTCTTCCACTGGAATAAAGAGCTCCTTTTCCACACCCTGCTAGCTGGAAGTTTATATCTGCACTCAAAGGATGCACACATCTCACCTAAATAAAGCTGGGCAAATTCAAGTTTTACCTGCTCCTAATTGAGCTATTAGCACTATCAGCAAAAGATATTTGCACAGGATTTCTTTGAAGCCTGTACTTAAAAAAAAACAAACAAAAACCTCTATTCAATTTTCCTCCCAGTTCTGGAATTGGAAGTCATGAGCCTTTTCTTCTCCTTCCTTGTTACACAGCTCTTGAGCTTCCCTTCCTTCCACAGTGGAACCATTAATTTGGTGTAAGTGAAGTTTGTTTTAACTGGAAGTGTCAGGACTATCCCAAAATCCCCCCCGACCCTGCACATGGACTTGGGAGTGGTGCTAGAGCCCCAAAATGCTGAGCAGCACAGCAGTGCCTGTGTTAATACACACTCAGGGACAGCTGAGGGACCAGAGGGGCTTTATTCAGTGCTGTCCTGAGCCCTGGCTTAGGGCAGCTTAAATAACAGCCCAGCCCTGCCAATCCTCTCAGCCCAGACAGCAAACAGCTCTTGGTGGAACCTGGGTGAGAATGAATTCTCACTCAAGATCACGCTTGTGCCAAGAAAGGTGGGGCCAGGTGCTCCTTGATTCCCTCTTAACCTGCTATTGTGTGATTTCCAGTCCCACTGGGGAAAAACCTCTCTCTGGACATTTTTGGAGCTCTGCTTTTAGCCCGCTCCACAAGGAACAGCACCAGAGGCACGTGGGAGCAAACACAGCCTCACCCCCACACGCCCATGACCCCCAACCCCACGGGCTGCGATGGGAAAGGCTTCTTTTGTCTCAGGTTTATCCCACCAGGAGTTTAGGGGATTCTTGCTGAACTCTCCTGGGAGTTTTACCCCTTTAATGCTGACTCAGAGTTACATTAGGATGCAGTTAAACAAAGGTCCTGCTCTAGAAGGAGAAGGTTTTCCCAAGGAGAACTGCTTGGGTAAATTCTGTTTGTCCTTCCTCCTTTTCAAATTCACATTTTGAGAATTTTGTCTCTCCTGGCATCCCAACTTGGATTTTACAGAGAGATGCTTGAAAGGCTACAATCCAAAATTAATAACTAAAATACTGTGGTGTTGTGAGCACTGACAGCTCTAACCAGGGCACTTGGCAATAAATCACAGAAGCCAGAGCAAGCAGAGCTGTGACCCTGTGGATCAATTCCTGCTGCCCTGGTTTGTGCAACAGCCCTCACCTCATGTGTTCATTCACGTAGACGTGTCCTGTTTAATCCCCAAGAATCCTTCCCTTATCTCCAGGCTGCTGCAATGTCTGCCAGCAAAAATTAAATATCCAGGGAGCATTTGAGTGTTCTTCCTAACAGAGTCCTTAACAGCTGGGTGAGGATCCTGCAGAATTCCACTCTGAAAGCTTAAAAATGTTCCAAAGCTGTGTTTAATGTCTGCAGCTGCCCCTGAGTGTGGTCCAGACCCTGAGAGCACCTAAATTCCCTCAGGATTTATTTCAGCACCTCGCAGATTTAGAGCCTGGTGGCTCTGGAGTGACAGGAGGGAAAGATGCCTCATTTAACAGCAAACCTTGTGCCTTCAGCTGGCTGGGAGTTATTTCTGAGCTGATCTTCCTCAGCATTTGGGCAAACCCGACAGGAATGGGTGAGGGGAGGGGCTGCAAGCAGCAGTTTCCATCCAGGTTGGGGATGTTTTAGGAGGTGTATGAAGGGTTTTGGTGCCTGTGGATTCTCCAGGAGAGCTGGGCTGGGGTTTTGTCTGAGCAGAGGGAACAGGAGGCTCTGGGACACCTGAGCTGAGGTGTCAGAGGCAGCAGCTGCTGCTGGGGATGTGGGGAAGGCACTCAGATCCTCAGATCCTGTGTCAGGAAACAACAATTACCTCACCTTATTGTGTTTGCTGCTTTGTGGAAACATCCTCAGAGCTTCAGAGAGCGCTGAGCTCCACCAGAGATCTGGAATTCTGCATGTGCCTTCAAGCCAAGCTCTCTTTTGATGCCTTTTGAAACAGTTTTCAGTTTCCTGACAGCAGCGTGTCCTTTTCCTTCTTGAAGCATTGTTCTGGCAGGTGATTGAGAAGCAACTCCTGAATTGATCCACAGAACTCAGAATATTCTGAGAGGACAGGAGCTCCCAAGGATCAGTCTGAAGTGAATGACCCATGACTGGATCAAACCCACAACCCTGGCATCATTAACACCACGCTCTGACCAACTGAGCCCACCTCACGGTCAATTCTTTTCCTTTGCAAATACTTATAAGTTACCTGCCAGTTCCTAGAGGCCAGAAAATGCTGCCTGGTGCTTCTGCAATTATTAGGATCTCACCTGTATTTTGGCAGCAGTTACAGCAACTTCTATTTTGTCTTTGGATGGTGAAATGGTTGAGTAAGAAATGTTATTTGGAGGTCAAAAAGCCACTGCCAGGAAGGTGATTTAACCGAATGCAGCTGCTCCCTGTGTGTCAAGACTGATTTCTGCCAGTGTTCAGCTCTCTGCCTCATCTCCCTTCTCCATGGCTGGACTCTGCTTGTCTCAGCAGCACCTCCCATTTCTCTGATGAACCCCAATCCAAGCAGGTTTGGATTGTATTCATCACCAAACTCACTTAAATTTATCTCACTTTAAATTTACATCGACTCTTTCCTAGCAGAACACTAAAATGCATAATTTTAGCCAATTATGGCATCTCATTGGCATAAACCCAGGTTAATTCCAGTTTAGCTTCATTGCCTTGGTTGGAATCCTTACATAAATAAAGTTACAATCTCCTTAAACATTTCTGAATAATTATTTCAGTATTACCCCTTTCAAATAGTCATCCAAGTTCAGGTTATGGTTTTATACAAGTTCATTTACAGCTTCACTCAAAATTTTGCTTTATAGGCCATTTTTCAGTTTCTGGAATATGTTTATGTTGTATTCATTCCTATGATAATTTAATAGCATAAAATCAGGATTTGTATGGGGCTCAGGCAAACTTTAGTGCTGCACTTGGAAGTTCTTCCCTCTCTTCTATCAGGCAGAATGCCCTGGACTCTGCAGAGTGGCCATGACAACATCACTGAATATTGCAGAAAGTCATCATAAAAAAATAAATACAGATTTTTACTGGAAGGAAAAATGTGTCTGAATAACCTGTTTCTGTCTGTGAAAAAACAGATGCCACAAATAGAGGTTTCTGTGTGACTGTGTGTGTAATTTCAGCTTTATGGATGATTTCCAGGAGACCAAATACAGCATTTCAAGGCACTCTAAGTTCAAATGTTTAACTCCACTGTGGGAATAAGCACACAATAAATGACATTTAAGAAGTGCAGCTTGGGCACACAGCAGGCCAGCAAAGACAGACTAAAAATTCAATAATGGCCATCTTAGCATTAGCTGGACACTGTAGCCAAAATTAATGAAACATTGTTCAGATCTTACTGGTTTCTCATTTTTTAAAAATGTTATTCTCTTGGAAATGATATAACTTTTAAAATACTTTAATTAATAATAACCAGTGTATTAATTTTTAGCAGTGTGTTAGTCTTAAATCACTTTTAGGCAGCATTTAGCAAAGTTTGTCTCAAGCAGCAAGTGTGGGAATAGAGCTTGGGAAAATCACTGAAATTTGAAGTTTTGCTGAGATAACCTTGATGTGCTTCAATGAACAAGGCCTGGGAGGGAGAGAGAGAGAAGAATGACTGAAATTGGATACAAAAAGTGCAGAATTTATGGCCCACAAGGACCTTTAGCAGGAAACAGAAGATAAAGGAGCTAACAAAGACTCAGGATATGGGGGTTGTAAAAACTGGGAAAAAGAGAATAAAGAGATGGAAAAACACAGACTAACTAGCACAAGAATAAAGTATCAATGAAATAAAGCAATAACCAGCAGAGGGTAGGATAAAAATGGTGATGCAGCACCATCAGTGTGTCAGCACAAGGGACTGGTGACCAAAATCCTTTGGTACCAGTGGGTATCACTGGGATAAAACCAACATCAGGCATGTGAGAAGAATAAAACCTTCCTCAACAGGGTAATTTAATGAAACCCTGACAGGAGCCCTTGCAAAGAACTCCAAGTGGTAACAGGAGTTTTGGCAGGACAAAGGAGCAGGTAGGTTTTATTAAAATAATTCTCATTTCTCCCCCCCTTCCCCACACTCACCCTTGGTTTTTTCAGCTACTGAATAAGCAAAAAAAAACCCTGATTGAGAAAGTAAGTGCTGCCCTGGGAATTGCATAAAGATTATTTAACTGGGGGATGAAAAATTGAAATAAAAGCACCTTCCACCCTTTAACACTGCCTGAGGCTCAGCTGCTCTTTGAAAGGCAGAACTGCAGTGCTTGGGGAGGAAATATCACCCAACTTCTGCCACAAGCCACAAACAGACATCAAATTATGTTGAAATGTGTTAAATGAGCTTTCTGCTTTTGTTTTGGATTTTCTACCTCCACAGTGTAGAAATTTAATGTCCAAAGCACATCACAGTGACCTTAAAAAGGTAATTAAGTGATGCAAAAACCAGTTCTGAGAGTGATTCTGTTTTGGCAGCTGTGTATTTAAGGTATAACAGAATGCACTAACATTAGGGCATAAAAAAGGAACATTCTGTAGGTAAGATCTTTAATCCTGCCCAGCTCAGTGCTGCTGTTTTACCCCCTGAACACTGGCTGGGGTCGTGTGGCCATCCCAGGCTGCAGTGCAGAGCTCATAAATGAGGTGAAGGAAAGACATGGACACAGTCACAGGAAAATTCCTCATGGGGAAGTTGGGTAAACAGCATTCTTGTTTTCCCAGTCGATATTATTTTAACAAAAGACTTTGGCTCTTTGCTTCTCTTTTTTTTGTTTTAGATTTTTTAAGCCAATACTTAATTGAATTTTTGTTCTGTCATTATTGGAGCCTCTCCATGCAGGATCCCAGCTGTCAGAATTAATTCCAGTTTAGCTTCATTGTCTTGGTTGCAATCCTTACATAAATAAGGTCCAACCTCCTTAAACACTTCTGAAGAATTATTTCAGTATTACCCTTTTCAAAGAGCTCATCCAAGTTCAGGTTTTGGGTTATACAAAACCACTTGTGGGAAGGGATGCAGAGTTTTGGGGGGACCAGCAGCCCCTGCCCTCCCCAGGAGCCTCACAGGGGGCAAAGACCCTTCCTTTGGCCACTCTCACAGGTATTTAGAAACAGATACTTCCTCTTGTTCTCTGAGAGCTTCCTCAATAGGTTTCCACAGGAAAAGAGGGAAATCTGTTTGAAAAACAGGAAGCAGTTCTCAGGAGCTTTCTGTG
Source organism: Drymodes brunneopygia (assembly GCA_013400955.1). Taxonomy (NCBI): domain Eukaryota; kingdom Metazoa; phylum Chordata; class Aves; order Passeriformes; family Petroicidae; genus Drymodes; species Drymodes brunneopygia. Next base: position 58,262 of record VZTZ01012113.1, read on the forward strand.
AGCAGCACCAGAGGAAGACTTAAAATAAATGTGGTAGTTTGAAGCAGTGGGTGATACCTTGTGTTATCTCATGTAAAAACAGTGATTAAATTTAACATCATAGGGCTGCAGCAGAATTAAAAACCTCAGGTGTTTGTAAAATATATTTAGCTTTTCATTGTAGTTGATAGGAGGTGACCAGCACTGGAACTTCTGTAACCAGGTTTTTACACTGAATTTTCTATTTTCACTTTACTGCCCTGGGCAGCCCTTTTGGAAAACTTCCCTTCTGTCTCAGTCTTGGATGGGATCCCAAACTTTCTAATGGTCATCCCATTCCTCTTGCCCCCAATACAGGAATTCATCTTTTCCCTTGGCTTTTTGATGTTCTGTAATTCAGTTTCAAATCCTGAGATTTATGAATTAGAAGGGAAGACAGGTCAGGATAAAATCTGACAAAATCTGACATGCAGAGATATTTGTTAATTAAAACCTTATAGAGGTTTTGCACTGATCCTTTCTGATCCATCTTCAAACTCCCACAAAGTTCCAGATGTTGTAGAGTTGTTCTAGATTTTACTGTGGGCACTGAAAAGGGAGGGAGAATTTGTAACTCTCCACCTTAAAAGCAAATACAGTCACACTAGGAAAATGTTCCAGTTCGTATCTGGCTGCACTGGGAATCTTCTCAGGCTGTGGAGTGTTAGGCAGGTGACACAGGCCCATCAAAAATGGGGATATAGCAGGTGCAATGACAATTTTGGGGGGAGAAACTCTTAAATTTGTACATCCTTCAAAGGAAATTTGACCTTGCTTTTACTGTCATGTTTACTTTATGGAATGTTTCGACATTCCATAAAGCCCAACATCAGAAAGGAGAAGATGGATTTGGCCTTCACAGCACGTTATTTGCATTGGAGAACTTAGGGATAAATATATTCTGTGCTCATTTCTAATACAGAAAATGGCAAAAAATGAAAGCAGAGGATGTTTGTGAGTTCCACGGCCAGGCTTCAGCAATTAGACACATTGTGCTTCAAGAGATATATGAAATAAAAGCTCCAAATCCTCACAATGCAAAAGCATCTGACACAAAATCTCTTTTATCCCCTCCACTCTGCTCAGCTGGCAGTGCTGCTGGTTGGGTTTTTAAAGCCACGCCCAACTTTCAGGGAAACATTTCATGTTGTGCTTTTTGAAGTTTCCATCAGGAGGCTTTGGAGATTTGAGAGGGTCCCTGTGAGGTCAGAGCACAGCCAGGAGTGATGTGCTGAGAGTTCTGGGCTCCTTTCAGCACAAGAAAGCCTGGTGGGTTTGGTTTGCTGCTCCAGCTAAAACCACTGGAAGCACTGGTGTTTGTCAAGAGCTTGTTTCATCTGAGAGAGACTTAAAAAAAACAGCAGCAGGGCTTTGGAGTGGATGTAGATATTTCTTGGGATTTTTTTCTGTAGATACTTTAAACAACTAAATGGGAAAAAAAAATCAATATAGTCTGTGCAAAGTGCAAGATTGTAGTGTTAAGCCCGAGATTTATCAGCAGAGTGCCATCATTTATGGCTCTTTAAAATGCTCCAGATTGTTGTGATTTCGGGTAATCAGTGCAATCTCTGACTGCAGGGATGTTTGCTGCCCTGTGAGGTGCCATGGGGTTCAGTAACTAAAAGATTCTTTTCACATCTGGCAAGAACAGCTGAAGGTGGCATTTACCATGCTCTGCCTCCCTTTTGGGCTGTAAATTCCTCAAGCAGGGCAGGAGAACATTAACCCTCCTATCTGGATGGTCCTTAGGAAAGCTGCTGGCAGAGAACTGAGCCAGGTGGAGGTTTGTGTCCCCCAAGGATTGATGGCAGCATCCCAGGGGCATGCACGAGGCTGCTCTGCATCAGCAAAGGCTCACTCAGCTGCACTGATCCTCCCACAGCTGGGACAGCCTGGGAGAGCATAAATGCTGCTGATTTTCAGGGCTCTCATCCCACTGGGAACAGAAAGGACCTTGGTTTCAGATGTATTAATGCTGGTTTGAGAAGTGAAGGCTCCAGATCTGATGAAGAGCCAAAGCCAGGGAAAAAACCCCAACTGGAGCATAAATGTGATTTTCTAGCAGAAGCATTTGTTTAAAATGGCAGATTGTTCCCAGATCTGCAGTTAACACCCAAACACATCATTTTAGGAGCAGAAAGAAAGGATATTCCATGTGCAGAGCTGTTTCAGATGCCTTCTCCCCACATCATGCCCCAGGGCCTCGTGCAGCCTCCAGGTGTGAGTGGCAGCGAGGACAGAGAGCATCTCATGGTGACAGTGCTGGCATCTGCTTCCAGAATTGTTACTCAAACACATTTATCAGAATAATGGGAATTTAGGCCCTTGGGCCCATAGCAGTGCAGGAGGACATGATGTCCATATTCCCAGTATCCCAAAACCCACTGTTTATTTCAGTTCCCAGAAAGGCCCTGCAGGATCAAAGGTGACTCCAGAGGATATCAAAGATGACTGGGAGAGGGTTTAGCAAAACCCAAGCCCTGCAGCAGAGCTCCAGGCCTGGCCTTTATTCCAAAGGAGCTCCTTGTACTCAGCCTTTGTGTATTCTGGCCCTTTATTCAGGCCCAGGCAATGGGATTCTGTGGAGATATTTCAGTGGCTGCATTCTCCCACTGAGACTGAGCAAGACTCTAGGAAATACTTTTTTCCTGGCCATGTTAATTTTGACACAGCCAGTCTGCTGTTTTTCAATTGGATATTCTAAATTTCCAGATGCAATTGCTGTCAAACAAGAGCTACTTCTCTCCTGTGTCTGGTTGGGACTAAGCCATAGCTACAGATGGAGACAACTGCAGATTTTTCCCTGAGTGCTCCCTTCCTTGGGAACCCAGCAGAGCCACCACATCTGAAGTTCTGGGCTCTGTTACTTCTGCAAGAGCTGTATTTATTTCCAAATCCAGGGAAGAGATTCCACAGTGCTGGTGCTGCTCTCGTTGACTTCCCATGTCACTGCATCACTGCAGAAGAAAATGTGGGAAAATCTCAACATCCACAAGCTGCCAGCTTGAGTGATATTTACTGTGTGATCACTGCAAAGCCTTCCAGGCATTCAGTGCCTGCAACTCTTCAGAGTTTCTGGGGTTTTGCCTGTTTAGTTTTCAATAATAATTACAATGATTGTGCTGCCTCTGGCAGGTGCATCTTCCATGGACCCTTAGGATTTCCTCATTTTCCAAGGCTGATGGAGATGTGAGACCTCCTTGTCCTTGTGCCAGCAGCACCTGGGGGTGATTGGCCAAACTATCCCTGACGCTCCCCAAGAGATTCCCTAAACCCTGTAAAAGCTGCTGAAATCAGAGTAACATCATTTTGAAGGAACACATTTGGCTTTTCTTGTACAAGATGTATAAAACCCAAATCAAATCTTACAAGCTGCCACCTCAGCCCCATCCTGCTGGTGCAGGAGGTCATTTCCTCAGCAATCACTCTCAAATCCACATTTAGGCTGCTTTAATCAAATTTTTTTAATTCCCTGTGGGTCTGTGACCACTGGGAAAGTGCTCTAAGGATTGATTTTAGCATCATATATAAAACCTACCAAAAAACCACATGAATTTTAGTAGAGCAGCATGTGCAATAATGTATTTGTACTTTTATTGCCAGCACGGCATCAATAACAATGGGAAAAGAGTTCCTTAGGTTAAAAGCTCAAAACAGCCCACAAAGGAAAATTTCTCCTGTCCCCTGATGGGGATTAGACCTGCAACTCTGAAATCTGATAAAACATGGTTTATTTTTAAAAACTGAATTTCCTGAAGAGGAAAACTACAATGCCAAGTTTAAAAACCTGATGAATTCTTCTTGCAGAATAGAACAGTTCAGTGGGAAGGGAGTGACAGCCATCATCTAGTCCAAGTATAACTCTTCCAAATCAGTGTTTGCTTTTTAAATTGTCTGTATTTGATATTCCTGATGGAGTTCTCTAGAAATCATAGCACACAGCCTTCCCCAAGAAATGCATTGATGTGAAGAGATTTTAAATGAGATTTTTTCTGAATAATCTAACCAGATAATTTCATCATGCTCCTTTATTATACAGACATTTCCCTAGGACTAAAATGTTCAGGATACAGCCTGTGTTTTATACCTTTGGTTCTGGCAAGGACAGTGTAACCTCTATAAAAAGAGATTCCTGAAATAACAAACTTGAATGTCAGATTCAAAATACTCCAAAATCCCTGGCCAGGATTTGACAGCACAAAGGAATTATTACACAAAGTTGCTTTCTCATTTTGCCATGAAAACCAGCATAGTTGTTGTTCTGGTGGCATGAACTGTTACAATGATTGAAATAATCTGATTGTACAGTTTGAGTGGTTGTAGAATATCAATATTCAATATATTCAGTATTTTATTGAATGTTTCACTAAAGCCACTGCTGTGGGAGCTGTGGCACTGCTGAAAATCCAGATTCTTGTACTCCTAAGCAGTGCTGGTGGGGTGAGTTTGAGATGAGTGGTTTGCTCCTGTTTGAAGGGAAAAATGCAGAGTGTGCCCTGCAGTTCATAACTCCTTTGGTGTCATCTGCTCATCTTTGTGTTTTACAGCACAGCCCTCCTGCCTGAGGGTTTAAAGAAAAAGAGGAATCCCCAATAGTAATCCATTCCTTTTTTCAATGAGATCAAATGTTGTATTTCTATCTCAGGACTCCCTGGACTAGAAATGAGACAAACCCCTCTTTCCAGGGTTATGGAACACCATTTTCTCTCCCTGACAGTGCCAGCAGGGTGTGAGACACCAAGTCAGACCTGCCTTTATGGGCAGAGAGAGCTGAGGCACTGGGATAAACCTCACACCTGGGGAATGATAACCCACAGATCATTGAACAGAATCTTTAATATTGGACATACGTGCACACACCAAGCAGCTTGGAGTGAAGGGAGCAAATGTGACCAGAGAAATACCAGGCTGTGTCTGTGCCACCCAGCTGCAAACAGCATGTAAGCCAAAGGAATGGAAATATGAAAGCATTTAATGTTTACTTATGATAAACACACAGAATTCTGAAAACACCCTGCTTGCCCCCAGATCTCAGCCTGTGCTGAGAACCTCTGGGCCAACACTCTCACAAATGATCTTTTTCAATCACATGGGGAAGTATTTGCTGTGCCAGCACGTCAGAAACACTAAGCCCAGCTTTTGAGATTAAATGTTGCTGTAGGGCTGAAAAGGCTCCTGGCAATATTGGTGTGGCTGTCTCTCACACAAAGGCTGACATCTCCATTGAATGGCTGTGCTGCTTCCCAGCCCAGCAGCAGCTCCTGGGCTCTCAATGGAAATTAAATCACTGATAGCAGGCTGGACAACAGGCCAGAAAGGGAAAGCCTGACCTAAAGGCAGGGACTTGGGCAGGGTTTTGTCACACCAGACTTGGGCTGGGCTCTTCAGCCACCTAATCCTGTATCCTACTCATTATATCCTACAAGGAGTGTGCAAGAAACCTGCTAACAGGGAAGTTTGGGCTAAAGCTGAGAGTCAGAGATTTTCCCAAATTCCAGCTGATATTTATCACTGTAGCTCAGAAATTCTCCTCAGCAGAGGAACAGGTAATCCATTTTAAATCCTGCTGATCTCCAGGTATCAGTGATACTTGTGCATGTGAATGAGAGGGGGTTGTTACCAAAGAATTAAACAGCATCTCTGAGCTTGTGGGTCACCTTAAAGGTGATTGTGGGAGCTGTAACTGATGGGGGCAACACCTGCCTTCTTCTGTGGTCATTAAAATCACTTTTTCGGAGGGGAAATTGATGTGAGGGGACAACACCCAAAGCTGTGCTCTGGGGTGGGAGCCAGGGCTCAGCTCAGAGCACGGGACCTCTGAGATCACAGGTGTGAGGTGAGCTGCATTCCCAGAGCTGAGACCTTGCACTCCTGCAGATGCAGCCAAGGTGATGTTGGAGGCTCAAATTCTTATTTCATCATTTTATGCACATTAAAGGCTCAAAGACAATACCCGTAGCTGCATTTCCTCTGCTCTTCATGGATCTGGTGCATCCTTAGTCCTCCCCTGGCCTTTCAGTGCATTAATTCAGTAATTTCCACAGTGACTCAGGTGATGTCACCTTTCTATTTAATACCTGCTAAGTGTCTGAGTTTTTTAAAATTGATATTTTAGTTGCTTATTGAATCTGTGTAACCTTTCCTCAAGTTCAGCCCTGTGCAGGAAGGTGCTCCAAGCTTTGGGACCCTCTGGGTGAGAATCACTTTGGTTTGGGTCTGCTCTGAACCTGCCCCTGCTTTCATGAGATGAGAGAGTGAACAATTCTCTCCTATTCATCCTCTGGATGAAAATCTTACTGACCCATCTCACATCTCTCCTCAGCTGTTTCTCTTCCACATCTGCAAGTGGCTAAAACCATTTCCATGCCTTTTATTCCACACTTGTTGCCTTTTCTAGGCCTCTTCCAGTTTAACTGGTTTCAGTGAAAGGATCATGAATTTCCTTGTCCTGTGAATGTGCATTATTATTTTCTTTGTATTGTTCTCTGTTCCCTTTGTAATACATTTTAATGTTTTATTTGCTTTCCTCCCTCCAACTTAGTAACTGAAGAGATACACTGCCAGAGTAATAAAGCTCAAAGATATAATTCTTCAGCAACTGTAATAAACTCTGAGTTCATCACTGTATCTCTTTCATTGAAGTTGAAAGTGTTGTTTGGGGTTGGTTTTGGTTTTTAGCCCCCAAAATGCATCTGACTTCATTTATATGGTACCTGCCACCATCCCATTACTCATACTAAGATCATTCTGCAATTCTTCACAGCTGATCTTGGTTTTTCACGTCTTGACCAACTGAGCAATTTAAATATCTTTATTTTCGGTATTATTTCACCTAAAAATCAAATGATATTCATGATATTGTAGCTTTCCTTACCATGTGATATAAAGCACATTTCTCCAACTAAAACACAGCCCAAACAAAACATGTTTCCCGACTTCCAGGCATGGCTGAAATCAGGATAAAGCCAAAGTTACATATCCAGCTGCCCCTCGGTGGATATTCTGATCTGACTCCAAGCTTTGTGATTCAAATGCACTTTTAGTGGAGAATCAGAATTACTGAGCTGGAACCTCACTGCTTTTAGTAGCAGAGATTAGTTCAGAGTCACCTCAGAACAAGGGTCTCTTCTGCTGGGTTTCATGAGAGATAAACAATCTGATCCATCCTGGGGTTTAACATCAGACAGGTACAGCTTTTTAAGCACAAATTAATCTTTTAAAACCTAAAATCTAGAAT
>VZTZ01012115.1:0-28608 GCA_013400955.1 Drymodes brunneopygia
CCCTCACTAGCTGCTTCTCTCCCCTACTACAGCCATAATGAATACTGTACATTCCTAAATGTTGTGCTGTAATCTCTCCCCCTCTATCCACCCAGCACTTTCTTCCGTACCCCCAATCCCTTCCACCTCAGCCCCACGGCCAGGGACGGCCCCCCTTTGTGCACCGCACACCCCACTTCCCTGCCCCCGCCTTCTTGGCCAGTAATTTACACAGAAAAGCAGAGTCCTTGCTTAATAAGAAAAGCCAGAGACCTTTTGTTCCGCCCCATGACAAGAGCTAACGCTGCAGATCAGTCCCCTCTCTCTCCTCGGATCTTTCCTCCCGGCTTTCTTCCTCCTTTTACCTCCCAAAAATAAAACTACCATCCCTGTGGGGTGCAGAGGGGCAAACGGAGCCGAGGCTCAGCTCTAAAGAAAAGAAAGGGAAAGACACCCTTCCCCCCTGAGCCCCAAACCACACACACGGACACACACATATATAGAAAGCACTTACCTTGATATTTGGCGTCAATTTCCCTCATCAAGGAGACATTTCTCTGCAGATCGAAGGGCATAGACTCGATGGAGTCCAGATAATCCTCCACATAGTTCACTAGGTGAAGCTGGTCTCCGTTTGCAGGACTCAACATTTTCATCCGGCAAAGAAAAAAAAAATCCTTCCCCACACCTCTCTGTGTGAGAGCAAGTGCTGTTCCCTTCAAAGACGGTAACCCCGATGAAGGTCTCACTCACTGCCCACCTCTCTCGGTAGCTCCCCCCAAAAAAACCGAGGGAAGCTACATCTGACTCCTCTTGTGTGAAAAAGAGGGAGAGAGAGACACACACACACCCTCCGCCAGTCCCCTACAGCCAGCAGCAGCTGATTGAATGGCTGTCGTTGTGGGTAATTCACGAAGGAGGTGGTAAGAACAATCAGAGGGATTTGTGTGTGTGTGTGTGTGTGGGGAGGGGAGGGGGGGAGGAGGAGGAGGAGAAAGGAGGGGGGCTTAAACCAGCTCCTCCGAAACAATCTGGAAACAAAATGTGCTCTGCAAAGTGTCTGTCAGAGGCAGCGGCAGCCCCTCTGCCTGCGGCAGCGCCGCTCTGCTCCGCTTCTCCTCCGCTCCCCCCTTCCCCGCTCTCCTCCTCACCGCCGCCGCCGCCGCCGCTCCCCGGCGATATCAACGCAGCCTCCTCGCTCCCATACGCCGCGCTAGATCCAACGTGGAAAACCCAAATACCAGTTTCAAACACTTGGGAAACATTCGGCCCCGCCAGCCAAGGCGCATGCGCTCCCTCCCAGCGCTGTGTACACACACACACACACACACACACACCCACACACTCACCGCACACACTCAATCCCTTCCCCCGCCCGGAACCTCCGCATATCCATCGTCCCGCCTCCCTTACTCACGTTTGGGGAGGGAGGGAAGGCGGCGGGGATGCGGGCCGGGTCAAGGGGCGGGCGGCTCAGGGCCGGCGTGGGCGTGGGGAGAAGGAAGCCCCGGGGAAGGCGGAGGCTTCGGTGAAGTTGTGCGGAGGCTGCAAGGCGAGCGGCCCGCGGGGAGGCCGGGGGGATCGCGGGGGCAAGTGACTGCTTTTCCAGTAGGGTACCGGGACTTTGGAGGAGTCTCGCCTCCTGCCAGCTCGCCCCGGGATGGAGCGGCTCCGAGGCCTTTCCTAGAAGAGGGGAACACTGAGAACCATGCGACGCCAGCACGCGCTGCGGGCAGGGCTGTGCCCGGCGCGGAGCCGGACGCCGAGGGGAAGCGGGGAGCGTTCCGTCCCTCCCTCCTCAGCGAGCACCCGCATCCATCACCCCGCGGCGCCTGACAGGCGCCCCAGCCAATCAGCGCGCCCCTCGCGTCCCGCCCTGCGGCCCCTCGGCCAATCCCCGCTGTGACACCGCTGCCGGGGATACCGCGCGCCGCGGCAGAGGGGGCGGTAACGCCCGAGGGGAGGGGGCCGGCCTGCGTATGCTCAGTTCCTCTGGCGACGGGGAGAAAATGGAGCCGTCACGGATGCAGCGCGACTACGTTTCCCAGCGGTCCCCGGGCAGTGGCGCATGCGCCAGGCAGGGCTGGCAGGCGGGAGGAAAGGAAAGGAAAGGGGCAGGAGGGAGGTGGCCGAGTGAGCGAGTTTATGGCGGCTGCCTTGTCCCGCGCAGTAGCGAGGGAAGAGTCACCGCGGAACGCCGCCGGCGGAGCGTACCCCCGCCCCGCATAGTTGCCGGCGGAGAGGGCTCACTGCCGGCGAGGAGGAGCAGAAGGGGCGCCCGGGTACAGCCCTATGCCGCCCGCGTTCTCCCCGCCAGAGTGACCCGGGGGCCGTGCAGAGGAGCCCCGCTGTCGGTCAGCGTTGCCTTTGTGTCCTGGAGTCGCTGCCGTGTCCCGGAGCCCGCAGGCACCCGGCTCTGCCAGCATCGGGGAGCGAGCGGGGAAGGCGGAGCTGGAAAGACCTACCCCAGCTCTGCTGAAGCAAAACAACGTGCGCTTTCTGCCTCTTGTTTTTTTTTTAGCAGACGTCACTGGCAATCCCCTAATTTAGGGGAGACTGAGTCATCACTTCTGAGCGCCCGGACTCGCTGGTGCAGTCGCTGCTCGGTGAGGCCCCGACGTTCTCTCGCTGCAGGGAGCGGAGGGAGCGGCGGCCTGGCTGGGACCTCAGTGTCTCAGCCCCTCCTGATCCGTGTTTTTGCTTCTTGGTGCGTGAACCCCAGAGCTGGGCTTTTCAGGGAACAGCAGGCAGCTGTTTAGCAATACTTCCAGTATCCTCTCACCCTCCAGTGGGAGACATGCACCCAAGTACTTTGAGGAGTGCAGACGCTACCATAGACCAAACCTATTTTGAACTGATACGGACCCGCTGTTTCGGGCAGATGTCAGAGGGCACTTCCTTGTTTTCTGAAGATCCCTGTAAGTTCTCCCGCTATTTTCTTCCTCTCTTTTTTTCTGTTTCCATGAGTTGCTGTAGTAAACCTCACATACACAGGATCTCAGGTTATTAATTTACAAGCACCGTGGCATCTAGGCAATGCTCCAAGCCAGTATTTCTGGAACTGTGTGCTCTGCTTTACTGTGGTATAGAGAGAGATTGTCTAATGGCAGCGCTAGCCTCGGAATACCTATTGTAGAGTGCTGGCACCAATTTGGTAGTTAGAGCCTATTTCACCCCTTGCCTTCAAGAAAGTGAGCCACTGCCAGCAGTTAGTTATCAGTCCCCTGGGTAGTGTAAGAATCCAAGCCAATAATTATGATTCAGTAGGGGCAAGACATCTGAAAGAATACAGATGAGTCCTAAAAAGAGTCATTCTTGCAAAAAAGGTAATCATTCTAGACACACGTAAGTAGTTATACATATGAATAAGAAATAAGTTTGTAAAAGTATCTGCTAATTTACTAAACAGGAATTTCTGTCCCTCCTCTCCATAGACAAAAATTAGGAAGGGAAACTCAGAAATGTAATGATAGTGTGGTAAGTTTCAGTAATCTGCTCAAAAGTATTGATACTTTGGATGTGCTGAGGTTAGAGAGCTTGGTATCATCTGGCTCTTAAAAGTACTGACTACTAGATCCTCTGTTAGCTTCTCATATGTTACTAGAAGAGTGACAGAGAGAAAACCATCATGGGACTTCGCACAAGTCCCTGGGATAGGAAGGGACTGAGCTCCCCTGAGAAAGCATTTAGTATCCACTTTGAAGGTCCCTTTTTACAGCTTTGAAAGATGATGCTCCATGCTTTGTATAGTGCTGTAATAAAATATAAACCTGTACCCAGAAACGTCTATTCTCTGCACCCTACTCTAGGCTCAGCAGAAGGTCAGCCACTGTTTTAGGGAGTGGAGGGAAGGATAAAATTAGGTGTAGGTGTATATCTAGTCTAGAGTGGAAAGTTTTAGAAGGTATGGAGCTGATACTCATTGCCCATCTCTGCTTTCTCTTTATTTTGGCCTCTTGCTTCTGAACTACAATAGGTGAGAGATGGGAGATTTTGAATGGAGTTTTAGATGGTTTTTTCGTATTAGGGGTCCATTTCTTACCCTGGAGTAGAATTCACAAGTCGAAGTGAATGTCATGTGTCTAAGAAGGAAGAGACTCCAGGGCTTCATTTTTTTCCTAGTTCCTATATTTGACTAGTGAATAAAAGTATCTATCTCTCCTCTTTTGGCTCACAAACCCTTTTTCTGTTTATAAGAAATCTTTCCTCCTTAGAACCCCAAATATCTGGGGGTTTCTTGAAGTTGTTGCCTCACTACAGATCTAAACTCACAGAAACTGGAATCAAGGGAACTTAAGACCAGATCAACAACTTGCACAACTACTGTGTGATACACATACCATGTGTGTATATATAAAATATACTTCATATAATATAAATGTTTTAGTAATTATAGTTGTTCCAGTCATTATGGTTATTCCAGCTAAGCAGCACAAAGCTCAGAATACTTGATATGAGGAACATAAAATCCCAAACATCCAAACGTTCCACAAATGCATATACTGCATAGCTGGTATGACAAATTCTGACTGCCTCCTTTCTCCTTCTCTGCCTTAGCTGAATATTGCTCTGTGAAATACTATGTAATCATTACAGCTGTGTCTCTGTTTATTAGAAAAGATAGTGTCTTCTGATCATTTGCCATTATAGTACAGACAAATCAGATGGGTTTATTTCTGCTAATGAATTGCTGTTTCCGCACCATTTAATAGCTTAATCCCTCTTCTATAGTTACATATGCTTGGAGGGCTTTTTCCTTGCTTTGTTTGTCTGTTTATTCTTTATGAGGCTAAATTCATGCTTATGTGGATGATGGTAATAGAATTTTACAAGTCTGTTTATTTTGCTTGTGGTCAAAAGTTTTGAAACAAAAGTACAAACGAGCAGAGCTGAGCTTTGCAAGTACAAAGAACAGCAGAGAAGTCATGGTTCATCCTTTGATGCAATATGCATTGGCTGTGCCCTGGATAGTATATACTGTTTACAGATATTTAGGCCAGAAATACCTGTTCATGTCACCAAATCATGTCAGATGAATAGATTCTAAATTCTGGAAAACAAATCTAGTTGAATTTGTCCTTTTTCTGCTTCCGAGTAAAGGCTCAAGAACTTTGTGAACTTTCCAAACGCCTACCTAACATTGTCCTGCCATTCTAAACTTCTCCTTTTTTTATCAGTCAAGTAAGAAAACAGGTATTTCACTGGATACACCTCGTCTCCTCCTCTGCTTGCCCCAAGGCAGTTGCACTCACTGCCTCTTCTCACACCTGTTTCCTGGCTCCTGCCACCTTTTTCTTGCACCTGCTGCACTGGTGCTCTTCCAAAGCACTAGTGAGCTTAAACAGCATTACACTGGCATTAAAGGTGAGCAAAAAATTATGACTGGAACAAGTAAATGTGCATTGCAGTAGAAGGCCAAGGTAAAACTACATCTGAGTTGTCCCAGAGTGTCAGTGGAATGAACACAGATCAAGGGCAACATATTCCATGGGCTCCACATTCCTGTAGGGAATTCAAGAGAGATACACCTCAACAGTTCGAAACCACTGACAAAGACACCAATCTGAACCCTGACTGAATTGATACCAACCTTCAGACTTGTTTCTGTCAGCTGTGGTGCAGGACCCAAACACTTCTAGTGAAAAACTGGCAGTATATGTCAGAGCAGTTGGTGAGTAGGTTTTCTGAACTGTAGTAAGTGGTGCTAAAAGCTAACAGGCTTTTGGTAAGAGCCAGAAAGTTTTGCTTGTTCTTTATATCCACCAATGAATTTTCTTTTGCAGTATTAGTCCCTGTCCCCAGAATTACTCTTTTCAAATACCTTTTTCAAGATGATTTCTCTTTTATAAAACATACTCTTTATTTTGTAAATATTACTTTGTAATATGTTGGTGGAATGGCCACTCAACATTTACAATATTTCTGAGCAAGCATTTGTAATAAGATTAAGGCAATTTTTAATCTCCTTTTGAAAATCAAACAAGATTCTGAAACAAACCAATAAGCACCTAGATTTTGTAAAAATAAATGGACTTATAAAAGTTAAGTCAAAATGTGTCTGTAATTACTAATTACTACAAAGCACCAACAGAAATTCAGTCCACTGCAGTGGATTTAGCTCATCTTTGCTTCTGGTTTGTAATTTGTCTTTATAACCTTTTCCCCTGTATTTTCTCATGTTTAGCTTCTTTGCCAGGTTTCTGAACTAGAACTTGATGAGAAGGGCCACAGATACTGGAAACATGCCCTTGATAACACTGCAAATGCAACCTTTTTCTTCTGTCAACAATTCTAAGATGGTGTGGTTGAATTTTTTAGAAGAAAAATACAGCACCTTTAGCAATAGGGGGAAAACTGTAAAACATTACAAAGCATCTGTCACCTAATAATAAACAGAAACGGAAAATTGTTTTTTAGCTTTATTCATGTATGATACAAAACATGCTCTGGGATTTGTGCACTAATCTTACCTCTGGGGGCAATTCTTATAGGTATTCCTGGGACTGGAAACTGGAAAATATAGAAGCCAGGTCAGCCAAAATCCCCAAAGATCCTCCCTGCCCACCACGGAAATATTGCCAGTGCTGCTGGTGGACACAATACACAGCTGTGCTGCTAACAGACTTTTCCTTCTTGATCAAGGATGGAGGGGAAACATTGCCTTCTTACACAAGCAGATAAAGGGACAGAAAACATATAGATTCCTTCTAAGGTGTTCAAGAGTCACCTCTTTACCTCAGAGTTTCAGTTTTTAACTTAAAGGAAATTTTAACTTTATTGACTCCTAAGCAAATCATGAGAACATGACCTGACAATATTAAATATGTGTGTCCCCTTGAAACAGCGGTTTACCTGAAGCGCAGACAGACATGCCCCAGTGGGATTGTGACTGAGAGCTGCACTGCTCTGCAGATCACATTTCCTCCTGGCTATTCAGCAAGTATAGAAGTAACAGGACTACAGCAGGCCCAGGCCTGGCACTGATCATTTGTGCCCTGGCTCCAACTGCTCACCACCTCCAAAGGCATCTTCTACTCCAGGTGGAAGCGAAGGTTTCCTGATGGCATAAAATCCTTTGCTGCTATTCTGCCTCTCTGGCAGATGACTGTTGTGTCCTTGCACATCCCAGAGCAGAAGTAAGGGTACAGGTATAGGTGCCATAAACTGGAGGTGTGCTTACAGCCACAGACCAATTGATTCTGAGAATGCTGGTATTTTAAACATGAATAATTTATGGTTCTAATCCACCAGGATTAGTTTTGCTGTTATTTGAAATTAGATTCTTTTTGTACTTCAGTGCTTGAAGAACACTTTCTACCATTCCACTGGTACTGCATTAAATCTCAAGCATGAATGATGACAGCTGTTTATTTCAGGCATTTAATAATTGTGGCCTTTCCCACCATCAGAAAATAGTATTTTACAGCAGGACATAGAGGTTTCTGGACTAAATGCTAAAAACCAGTCTGGCTAGCATAGAAACTAAGACTTCTGAAACCAATGGGAAAGAAAAAGCTCTTGCATTCTTCTGATCTGTTGGCAGTTTCATCCATGATAGCTAAACCTGGAATTAAGGCTAAAAAACATCCATTGTTACTTAGTATTGATTTGAACTCTGTCAACCATTTGAACTCTTGGAACCATACAGAACAAAGAAGATAACAGAGTTAATGACAACTCTTAACTAGATGTGTGTTGAACAGCAAGACACCAAAACCAGCTCATTATGGAAGCTGGAATAATTGGCTTGTGAAGCTTCCTGAGAAGCATATAAAGAATACATTTACAAAGGTTATTGGATGGTATCTTCAATTTCATCCTGGATTGTCTTAAATTAATAAGCCCATAAAATAGGTTTCTTATTTGATCAAAAAGTTAAGATTGTTAAATGACAAATTCTATGGCAAGTACCTATTAAAAGAAAAGAAAAAGGAAACATTTGCCACTGGTAGGGCTTTGTATCTGATATGCCCTAAAATGAAGTAAGGTGTAGACAGACATCAAGAATTATGTAAAAGCAATGATTTTAAATGATACTGTTACTTATGAGAAAAATCTATTAAAGTTGTTCCTGGCAGATAGAAGAAAAAACAATACAAAGACTTCTGTGAGGCAGCTCACCACAGGCAGACCTGCAGCATCCAGTCAAGAAAAGCTGTGATTGTTCAGTATTCCTTTCCTCCCAAAGGCCAGCAAGGTGCTTCAGCAGGTAACACAGTGGTCTGAGAGACCTGGAAAGGCTCTGCTCTGGACAGCCTGTTTAGAGGATTGTGTGAAAGGCAGTCAGGAGCAGGACAAGACAAAGTGCTGGCACTGACAGTTCATTCTCTCTTCTTGTACAAGACCAAGGATGGCCACAACTGAAGCTCACACAGGCCTTGACTTCAACATGTGCCAAGGGGGTGCTTCCTAAAAATGGCAGTAGACCTGCAGTACTCCTTGTCAAAGGGTGGGACTGATGTGGGTCTACAGAGAATGGGGAAATTAATGCTACAGCAATCTACTGAGGATGGGTACAGAAACTTGGGAGGGTGAGGCAAAAAAGAAATCCCAAGGCAATCAGTTGAGGATGCCATCTGGTTGGAAACTGGAAAAATATCAGGGAAAATATTCACAGAGTCATAGAATGGTTTGGGTTGGAAGGGGTGTTAAGGATGATCCAGTTTCAACCCCTCTGTCATGAGCAGGGACACCTTTCACTTAGACCAGGTTGCTCAGAGCCCCATCCAACCTGGCCTTGAATGCTTCCAGGGATGGGGCATCCACAGCTTCTCTGAGCCACCTCACTCCAATACTTCCCTACCCCATGAGTAAAGAATTTCTTCCTAACATCTATCTAAATATCTACTCTCTTAGTTCAAAACTGTTCCCCCCTTGTCCTACCACTACCTGTACATGTAAAAAGTATCTTTCCCCTTTTTTTATCTTTAGGTACTGGAAAGGTGCTATAATGTCTCCCAGGATCCTTCTCCAGCTTGAACAACCCCAACTCTCTCAGCCTGTCTTCATAGGACAGCTATTCCATCCATCTGATCATCATTGTGATTGTAAGTTTGTGGAATTCTTACTTGTTTCCTTATTACCTGATCATAGACACTTTTGGAAACAAGGTACTAGTTTCAAAATAACTTTTTGCACCCTTATGTCTATTCCATTAAACTGTTACTCACTCTAGTTGAGTAGCTTATAGTTTCTCAAGTGGTTCAAGGTACTGCAACCAGTTAAACTCCATTTCCTCGATATGCTCTGAAAGAAAGAAAAATAAATCCACAATGAGGAAGCAGACCTTGACAGTCAGCTGGGGTAAAGGCCAGGGTACTTCACCAAGTACTTCGCAGCACTTTCTGTCATTTTTGAAAATGTCCAGGTTAGGTAACACTTTGCACAAGTACGTGGGAGTCGGGGAGTGCGTAAGTGTTTTCTGAGAGTCTGATTTATTAAGTCCAGTTTGGGAGTGCCACACTGTTTTATTTTCAAGGGCTAACAGGCTGCCAGCTGTTCTCTAACCTGAAAGGCAATGCAAAAATAGATTCACTCCCCAAAGTGTCTGAATTGACTTGACACAGTGGAGACCATTTTGCTAAAGTATCACACATTTCCTACAAACATCTCCCTTGAAAACCTCGCTAAGAAGAAGCCGCGCTGGGGTTACACCAAAGCAGAAGGCTGGCTACGCGCTGTTTCAACCCTGGCCGGCTCAAGCCCCGCACAGCAGACTCACCACAGCCCCGCTCCGCGGGACGCGCCAGGAGCGGCCCGGCGGGGGCGGCCCGGGGGNGCGGTTTGTGTCCGGAAACAGCTCCTGTGTTCAGTTTTGGGCTCCTCAGTACACGAAAGGCATGGAGCTACTGGAAAAGGTCTAGCGAAGGATCACAAAGGTGATTAGGGGACTGGAGCATCTCTCTTACGAGGAGAGACTGCAGGATCTGGGCCTGTTCAGTCTAGAGAAGAGAAGACTTAGAGGGAGTCTCATCAATACGTATAAATATCTCAAAGGTGGATGTCACGGGGATGGTGCCAGGCTCTTTTCAGCTGTGCCGAGCGACAGGACGAGTAGCAGTGGCCTTAAACTAAAGCACGGGAAGTTTCACCTCAACATGAGGAAGAACTTCTTAATGTTGAGGAGGGCAGAGCATTGAACCCAGGGGCAGATGGTAGATGCAAGGGGCCCAGGGGGCTCGTGGAGTCTCCCTCTCTGGAGACATTCAAAACCCACCTGGACACATTCCTGCCTCACCAGTTGTAGGTGACCCTGCCTTGGCAGGGTTTTGGACTGGGTGATCTCCAGAAGTCCCTTCCAACCCTAACAAGCTTGTGATTCTGTTTGCCTCCCCTCTCCGCAGGTACAGCTGCGGGCCGACAGTGTATGACCATGCACACATCGGGCATGCCTGGTGAGTCGTGGATGGCAGCGTGGGGGCATCCAGGCAGATAAACAGTGCTGGACATCCCCACACCAGTGGTGCCGGGGGATCCAGGTGGATATACAGTGCTAGGCATCCCCAGGCTGCAGTGTGTGTCCGGGTGACAGAGTTTTGACTGGTGACACGAGGCCCAGCCCTTTGCCTCCTGTGATGTGCAAAGGGCAAAAGTCTGTTTGTTGTGTGTTTTTTCCTCTTGGGCTGGGGTAGTCCGTAAAGGGGCTGTTGGCTCTGCTGCCTGCCTGAGGCGTTTGTGTCTTGGGAAGAAGCGTTAGGAGTGTGTGCAGTTTGTTTGGGTAGGGCGAGTTGTTTCAAATTGTATCAGCATAATGTGACCTCTCATGCGGAGGAGTTGTGAACCTGGAGCAGAGCCTCTCGGCTGTGTGAAAAGGTAGTTTCACCTCAGGTTTAGTTTGGACACTGTGTTGGCATCAAGGAAAAGCCATGCAGGGTTGGCTAATACAAAGGTACTTTCAGGGTTTACAGATGAGCACATCATATCTTAAATCTCCAGGTAGCTTAAAGGTCTTTTTGCATTTTAACACTGCAGTGGTTTGCTATGTTTAAAATTAAAAAAAAACCTATCCAGAACAGCACATGTTTTTCTCTGTAGTTCATTAGGATTGTTAGAACAGTAAGCTAGCTTCATTATAAGTAACTTCAAAAAAGTACCTTAAATACACCAGAGAAGGTTGCTGCCACTTGTTTCAAAACAACACACCTGATGAGTAGATATGCAGGATGTCTGCTGTTCCTGTGAAACTGAGGGGAGTTGCAGCAGCTCAAGCTGCTCTTAAGGTTCTGTCTCTGCATTCTTAAAAAGCAGATTGTCTTGGCCTCTTTGGAAGAGCAGGGATTTATCAGATAATTGCCATCTGTATGATGATCAGATATTGTGCATTTCAGTAACTGAATAATTCCCTTTCAATATAAGGGATTTCACAGCTTCTCGTCCTCTCTCAACTTCATTCAGAAACTTGTGTTGAATCTTGCACATGTTGAACTGAGCCACCACAGTACTGCACAACTGCTACTTTGTTCCATAAAAAGGAAGACTTAAAATACCAGTTATGTAAAAGTACTGTTGTCAGTGCTAATGTTAATGCTGCTGTACTGTTGTGTATATGTGGTGGTGTCTTTTTCCTCCTTGCTTTTGTCAAGTCTCTACAGAAAACTGGCCAAGCTTTTTACTGGTGACCTAAAAATGAAGAAAATGGTATCTTGGACTTTTTGTTTGTACTTAGTATCTTCAGGGGAACTTTTTTTTATTTGAAAGTCATAGTAATTTGTGTATTTAAATCTACAGTTGTTTTGATACAGGCTCCATTACAGTTTACCTTGAAATCATTATGATTTAAAATCATTACTTGAAAGTATCTGTGTAAAAAGATGGTTATAAGTTTCTTATCTTTATCCCTCAGTCAAGGTTCTCCAGTATGATAGGGCATGTTTTTCCTGACATGGTGTAATAGGAAAGGGAATTGCAGAGATGCTTTGGTCCTAAGGGATATACTTGATCGAGACCACAATGTTTTAGAGAGGTGGAGAATTTCACCCTTTGGTCTTGCAGCTCTCTGTAGCTTTTAAATGTGTTTTTTCAGTGATTCTCTTACCCTCAGACTCTGGATTAAAAGAGGGAGTAGAAAGACTTTGCTTACTCTTGCTTGTTTATTTACCCATATTTTCTTACCCATGTCTAAACTAGCACTTTCAAGCTTTCCCGTTGTGGATGTTTGCCTAGATCTGCGTCACCTGAGTCTGACCTTTTCACTTGCTGAATTAAGAAAGAATGGTTAATGCTGAATATTGCCTTTGGTATATCATGCAGATACACCAGGTATAATTCTCTCTTTTAGCACCTTTTTAGGCACCTTCGTGTGTTGTTCCTCTTGTGTGACAAGGTGTCTGCACTGAAGACCTTTTGCTATCTTTTCTCATCAGTTAAACCGTCCAGCATGGGAGGAGTTGGCTTTCTTTCCAGTATATCTGGTCTTACACGTCAGTGTTGACATCCTGTTGCTCAGCTGATATGTTCAGGATGGTGGAGCACTCTTGGTTCTGTTTATTTATTTAATTTTAAAAGTGGTGTATTTTTTTTTCCCCAGTAGCTAGGTCCAACCATAGAAATGTATACTGCTGATAGGGGCCAGGAAATGCACTGGGAAATAGCATAAAGTCAAATGGAGTGGTGGCTGTTGCTACTCTGCCACTCTTGTTAAATACCATCATTTTGTTGTACTCCTGCCACATGTTCTCTCCTCACTGAAATTCCCTTTTTTCCCCTCTGTCTTACATTTGACTTGTGTCAGGCACAAAAAATGCAGCAGGTAATAATGCAGAAATGGATCATGGAAATGAGTTTGAGATCCTTGAGGAGAATTTGGAAATAATGGCATTATTTTTCTCCTGTCCTCTTTCCACTCCACAAGGAGTTCTTATTTCTGTAAATAATTTAACATTCTCTAGTATGTTGTGCTTCCAGTCTTAAAAACAGATGCTCTGTTTTCCTCCATATGACATCCAACACCCACTCTGAATAGAGAAAAAAGTATGACAGGAGATAATACAGTTTATTTCCTCAGTTCTGGGTCTAACCTCGATTGTACTGGTTTGAGCTGCAGCCTGGTTGGCATCCGGGCTCCTGGCTGTATGCTTGGAAATAGTTGTAAAACCAAGCACAGGAGATTTCTCCTGTGTGTGCTCTGCCATCCCCTGATCTTGACAGCCTGTTTGTTTTGGCTTTTTTTTTTCAGTCCTGAAGTGGTAAAGACCTTGCTCTCTGAGGTGTCAGGAAATCTGCTCTGGCTCTTGCAGAGTTTCTTCCATTAATTCAGTTGGAAGATGAGAGGAGAGGGAACAGTGTGAAATTTGTGTCTGCTCTGGGAACAGTGACTACAGGGCTGTTAAATCTAATATCAAGCTTTTGATGCTGGCGTTGTTCCTCTGAACAGGATCCAAAGACCAGTTTAATATTCTTATGGAATTGTGTCACTGCATTAGATGAACCTTACTCCCAGTGAGCTGCTATTCATTAAAAACTATCTCCCTGGCAGCAAGTCTTTCAAAAAGTCTTTTTGCAGCATGGGCACAGTGCAAACAACAACAAAAAGTATTTCTCTTCATCAAGATATTATGTATCCCTGAATCAGTACCTTAGTGCTACCTGGCACCTGCAGGGAAGAGTGCAAATCTGGTTCCAGTAGTTGCTAACACTTCTTTGTTCTGACAACCATGGGAGTTGCAGTTTGTGTGATGCTGTGGGTAAAATGGGAACCTATAGGTCTGTGAATCTCCTTGCTGGCTTTGGAGAAAACAGCCCAGAAAGGCTGAGTATTCTCATCATCTTGCAGGGCAGACCTAGAGTTTTTAGTCACCTTCCAGTATCCCGCCTAGTAATTTGGCTTATCTCAGTCAAAGTGTGTTTTGAGAATTACAAATGGAGAGTGTCTGAGCACAAGGAACTGCAACAGCCCTATACAGCTTGTATATCCATCAATTAGCATGAAATACTCTGCTTTGTGACAAAAGCACTGAATAATTTTCAGTATAACTTTTATTCTCAAATGTAAATAAAGCAACCTATAGAGCATCTACTCTTTGCTATCAGAAAAATCTGTGGTGGTGTGTGAATGAAATAGTTTATTGGTGGCTGGTATCTGTTATTATTCAAACCTAAGAAAAATTAATTTGAATCCTGCTTGATTTCTCCCTGTTCTTCTGCTGCATGACTTTTGAAAATCTGTTAGAATATACTAAGCCCGAGGGATGTATTTCAAGAATATCTGATCTCTATGTCTTATTTTGTCCTGTTGGCTTTGAAAGAGTCTCCCAGCTCATGTAGCTTGTGTTGCTCTTCAGTGCTTGAGTAAAGAGATGCAACAAAAGAAAATGCTCAGAAAATTTGATGTAATGTGTCACTAATGCCAGAAGAGGGTGGGCCAGTTCAAGAGAAATTTGCTTGACTTTTGTGCAGGTAGCAGCTGGTTTTGGAAAAACACCTTATGCACTGAAGGTCTTTTCATTGCAAGTGTTGTGGTAATTAGATTGTCCCTGTGGCTGTTGGTTGTTTTTGCTTAAGTTTATTCTTACTGCTGCATGTTCAAAAGCTCGTGTTTCTTTCTCTTCCAGCTCCTATGTTAGGTTTGATATAATTCGAAGGATTTTGACAAGGTTTTTTGGAATTGAAGTTATCATGGTGATGGGGATCACAGACATAGATGACAAGATAATAAAAAGAGCCAATGAGGTAGGTATTTGCTGCAGTCTTTGACTAACCTTTTGGTGTTTTCTAAGCTGCTTACATAGGAAAATTGACCTGGGTTTGGGATTCTGTTGTTATGTTTGTTTTAATTAGTAGATAATAAATGTTGAGATTTCTGGTCCCTAGTGTGGCTGTAATGGGTCTGGGAATGAGGAGGACTGAGTGTAGAGAGCTGTGTGGGGCTAAGTGGGTGCAGAGCTGTGTGATGGAGGGAGGCAGAGAGGGGGGCCACCTTACAGCACCCATAGCTGGGATCTGCCTGCCCTCTCCCCCTGCCTGGGAGGCTAGCAGGGAACAAAAGCCCTGCGTGAATCCTCAGCACAGTGAAATTATCCCAAAACTGAACAGCCAGAAGGGTTCTGAGTGCGTTCTGGAGAAGTGTTGTGTGCCATGATCATGAAAGGCAGTACGTTCAGCACTCCCACGTGAGGCTGAGGGCAGTTCCTGAAAGGTGCTTAGCACCATCTAGCTGCAATATCAGCACCTTGAAAAGCTTTACCAGGCCTACCTGAGCTGGTCACCTACAGGAAAATTAACATTGTTTGTAGGGGTAAGTCTTGATAAGCCTGCGGCTTTAAGTGGTTCTCAGTTGAATTTTAATCTGACCTTTTTTACCAGATGAACTTGGTGAATGATTATTGCAATTATTTTTTTTTCAAATTGTTTTAAAAACATTTTCTGAACCCCGAAGCAGTAGGAGTGTATTTTGTGTTTTATTCTGCATTTTGAGTCTTTTTGTTTCATTTGATTTTAGAATCTATAACTCACGTGTTTGGGATCATAAGTGAATGTGTTGGATTGAATTGCAGTAGCAATCTTTAAGATAGTTTCTTGGAGCCAGAGAATTTGACAGCTGTCCCTTTTACTTATTTTTAAGTAAACAGTTACTTTTGCAGATAAATATAGGACCATGCATCCAAATGAATACTAGCACACCTCATGTAAAAATACTCTGTTCCCTTAGTCCATTTACTTGCAGTTTTCTAAGGCAGTAAACAATTTTAAAACAAACAACTCCCCATCCAGACTTCAGGCATTTCAAATCTATGTTTGCATTTTAAAATTTTTCCTTATTGTCAGAATCTTAGAGGTTTTATGTTTGAGGAGGGAGAAATGACATGTTCTTGAAAGATGTGTTGCTTTACTACATTCTTTGGTTCTATGAAGTCATCTTTTCGTGGCATTTTTGTTTTGGTGACTTTTTGAAATGTTTGCTCAACCATTTTGTTTGGATGGCCAAAACCTCTACCTCAGTAACCTGCTTTTGTTGTTGGAACCTGTGCACCTGAAGCATTACAGTGGTAGAATCAGCATGCCTAAGCTTGTTCTTCATCTCCTGGTGGGGTTCATCTGGGGGGAACTTGAAAGCCTGGGTGTCTAGTTTATGATAAACGTGCTGCCTGCTATCAGTGGTCCTTTGAGAGAGAGATGAGTGTCTTTGTGTGTTGAATATCCATCTGGATGGGAGGAAATTCCCCATCTTCTTTCTGCAGGCACATTTGTTTCTCTCCATCAAAGCAGCAGCTGAGCTGTCTAGGGAGATGAATCCAGTCACTGGTCTGTAGGCAGAAGCATGTCTTTGTTTTTCAGTGCTGAGCATTGTCCTCATTTCATTGCTGCATGAACATCTGGACTGTCTTCACTCCTGCTTTGTCCAGGAGTTTGTACAAACAGTGGTACCCACCTGTGCTCTGAAAATTGGAGCATAAAGATGCTCCAGTAATGAACTGGAAGTGATGAAATGGGATTTATGTTGTTAATGATCCAGTTATGTGCAAGCTGGAGAGACTGACAGTATGTTGTCTTCTCCCCAGTAGTTTATTCTCAGAGAAGATGTAAAAAGCATGTACTTGAAACACTTTGATACCATGCTCTTGCTTGCTAGGGCAGGTTTTGCTGTCATACATTTTTCAATCCCTAGCCTCCTCTGAATATTTGAGAACAAGTATCTTACCATGTGCAAATACCTTTCATTTTGGGTTGCATTTTCTCATCCCCTCTGCAAGAGGAACCTGTTCATGTCCCATGAATGAGAAATGTAGGGAAGGTGCTTGAGACATGACAGACTTGGCAAAGCGTGGAATTGACTTTCAATATTGAGATCTATGAGTACCCATGATCTGCTGAAATACCTTATTTTTCTTAATCACTGAAAATTAGTATCTTGTCTCATCCTGCAAGTCTCTGATCTGTCTTTCTGACACGTAGGTGGTATTGGTGTTTCCTGTCAGTAAGTTGAATGGATATTACATCCTATGTATGGTAGTGTATTTTGTCACTGGAAATGAAAGACCCTCTCAAGAGGAAAATAATAGGAGAGGGAAGGAATTTATTATTTTAGTCTTTGGTTCCTTTCTCTTAAAAGAGATGTGTTAATATTTTGGAAATTGAGATGCATAAATGAAATACTACTTCTAAGTTATTTATAACTAACTTCTCCCTGTCAATGTTAGATTAATAAGCCTTTCTGACTCTTTACCTTGGGGGCTCTCTAAGTCTTCCAATTAGCTACTAGCTGTCTGAGAAAAAATTGCCATATTTCATATTATTACTCTGATTTATGATTTACGAATCTGCTTCTCTTTTTTTCAGATGAATATATCACCAGTAGCTCTTGCTCGTATTTATGAAGAAGACTTTAAACAAGATATGGCTGCCTTAAAGGTACAAATACTCAAGGTTTTAAATGTAAGACTATTTCTAAGCAATTATTTTGGTGAAGAATCTGGTTTTGAGAGTTTGATCTGAAAAAGTAGATTTGTTGCTCGGAAACTGCGTACTGATTTAATTTTTCATTCTTCTGGAATGATATTGCACACCTTTTGAGTAAGGAGATGTGGAGAGAGGCAATCCTGAGCTTTGGAATGCACCAGTTAAATTTTAAGAACTATTTTTTTTCCACATTCAGTAGAACCTTGATTCACAGATACTGCATATTTACTGTAATGCAGAAATAGCCTGATTGAAAGTGCAGGAAACATGAAATCTTCTTTCATTGATTTCAGGTGAATTTGCTTCTTGTCTCTCTGTCAGAAGCAGGGAGTAAGCCACTGGGAAAAATCAGGGGTTTTTTTGCCACCCTGCAAGTATTTTTTCTGTGTATTATCTTAAATACTGCTTATGAATTTTTTATGATACTTTTTATGATAACTTTTTTTAAAGATAATATTGAGGAGAATGTTCTTTTCAGTTTTTTTCTTAGAGTGAAGGAACTCATCAACAGTGTGTTTCATACAAATTAATGAGATGTTACTCTTTCTTTAAGGTCCTTCCTCCTACGGTATATATGAGGGTAACTGACAATATTCCTCAAATAATTTCCTTTATAAAAACAATAATTTCCAGTGGACAAGCTTATGCAACCTCTCAAGGTAAGACTTTGAGCAAGGTAACTCCTTGTTCAGCAGATGTATAGGAAGTCACTGCTCTTAGTAATCCTGTTTTGGAATCAGATGAGATACCCTGTGCCAGGCTTTCCTTCTGTTGCTTAACAGGGTGTGAGTGAATTGTTTGTGATGACATGAGTGGGCAGAACGACTATTACTCAGTTTCTAAGTTAAATGTAGCTCATTACTTAATATAATTGTTTACTGTAATAAACTGCTGTCTAAACACCTTGGGGAAATCCTGGCCTGGTTTCTACAAGAAATCTGGGGAAACCTCTGAAGAGGAGCTGTATATCTCCTATGTGCTGTAAAAGATGTGTCTGCAAAGCACAATGTGTAGGTCTCTTTTTTAGCAGAGCTGGTGGTTGTAGAAGGATTCAGGTGCCTTGTAACTGGACTAGGTATAGCTTGAGCTGCAGTAGGGGAGGGGATTGCTGATTGTACATGGGCAGGGAAGAACCTGGACGATCTCCAGAATTCAAAGTGATTCTATGGGCAGAATCAGCATGTTCACAGAGGTTCCTGAAAAGCTGGGTAACGTGGAAACATCTGCTACTGCTTTTGCAGTATTTCTGAATTTCTAAATCAGAATTATAAATGGGAGTGGAGAGGAGCACTTTATTTTGCTTTCAGGGAAATGTTATCAACTTCTCATCAATGTGCCCTGTCTTTACTATACAACCGAACATTTCTTTTGTATTAGGCAATGTTTATTTTGATGTTAAGTCCTGGGGAAAAAGATACGGAGTATTAACTACCATTAATCCTGATACTCAAGATGAAGCAGGTAAGTTCATGGCACCAGCTTGTTTGTGTTAATGCATTGTTTGAATGTATGATGCATCTATGTGCAAACTTCATTCAACAGTCTGAAACAGTTTTCTAACCCATTGTGTATAGCTAACTTTATGGTTAATTAAGATTACATTGCTTTCATAGTTATTTTTGTGGCACTCGCTGTTGCTAGTGCAGTAGGAAATGTCATCTCTCTTCTTCCTTTCATCCTTCCCTCTATACCTTTGTTCTGGTACCTTAGAGCAATTAGGATTCTTAAGCAGTTTTAATTAAATACTTGGCAGTCGTACATAGAAAATTCACAGTGATGTGGTGTTCTTGCTGTTGCACTACTCAACAGTGAGGTACTCAAGGGCAAACACAAGGAAACCTCACCTACCATGTTATTGTTGGGGCAGATGCATTGCTCTGAAGCTAACTGGATGAATTGCTTCCTTCATTACTTGTCACTGGGCTAAGCAGCCTCTTTGTGTGAGGGTGAGCAATCTCTTCATAGTCTGTGCTAGAACAGGCCTATACCCTGGGCTGTGGGGTTTTTGCTGCAGTTCCTGCTTTGCAGGATTGCTGAGCCTCTCTGTAGTTTCCATAAGGATCTGATCAGGTCTCTGTGCCAGAAAATTTGAGGTGGTTCTCCTGCATCTTTTTGCAAACTAAAGTTCAGTATTTCATCATTAAAAAAAAATCTGTTTGTAATTACTGAAAATGCCTGGCAGGCTGATGCTCAGGTGCAGCCAGAACTTCTCACACTTCTGCTCTGGAGTTGTTTCAGCATTACAGCTCACAGAGGGAATGCGTCTTGTCAACAGTTATTTAGAGGTAATTACTGACTGCAGAGAGCCAACAGCCTCCTGGGTTGCATAGGGAAGAGCATTGCCAGCAGGTCAGTGGAGGTGATCCTTCTCTGCTCAGCACTAGTGAGACATGCCTGGAGTGCAGGTGTGGTGCTGGGCTCCTCCAGAACAACAGTGGTATGGACAGAGTGGAGAAAGGCCAGCAAAGGGCCAAAAGTATGATGGAGGTACTGGAGCATCTTTTATATGAGGAAAAGCAGAGAGAGCTTGGACCACTCAGCCTGGAGAGGAGAAGGCTCAGGGGAATCCTACCCATGTAGGATGGAGCCTACATCATACTGATGGAGGGAGTAGAGCAGGTGGAGCCAGGCTTTTCTCAGTGGGCCTTGGTGATGGGACAAGAGGCACTGATCACAACTTGAAACACAGGAAATTCCATTTAAAGCTAAGAAAAGTCCTATTTACCCTGAGGATGATTAATACAAGCCACGTTGCTCAGAGAGGCTGTGGAGTCTCCATCCTTGGTGATAATCAAAGCCTGACTGGACACCATCCTGGGCAGCCTGCTGTAGCTGTGCCTGCTCTGAGCAGGGGGTTGGATCAGACTGTCTCCAGACATGCCTTCCAGCCTCAGCTGTGACTGATTATGTGTTTTACCCTGCTTCCCCTCCAGTCACAACTAAATGTGTTATTTCTAAAGATTCTGACATTTGTTTTGCTTACAACTGAGAAGTTGAAGAGTGCTCTTTTGTTTCAGTATACTCAAAAAAAGGGAAAAGAGGGTTGGAGTCAGCACTGTTCAGTCAGAACTTGGCAATCTAATGAAAGAGCCCAGGTGAAAATTCAGTGGATAAAACTTGGGTTATATTTCTGTCTTTTTAGTTCTTAGGAATTTTGAATTATGTGATTCTAAATGTAAGGTGATGTGTTTGTCAGAAAGAAAGTACAGAGCCCAGAACCCTGTTCTGTGGCTCCTGCCAGGGAGTGCTGTGTATTTCACTGGAGGTTAGGAGACAGCAGAGATGGACAGTCCTGCAGGACTGGGACAAAAAGGACTGCATCTTTGGCAATGTAGTGAAGGAAGGAACAAATACAGCTGGGAGGAGACCTTTGTAGAGAACTCACTGGTGAAAATGGTACTGAAAAATTGCTACTGTCCAAGAATAGTTTTGATTCTTACCTCTGTGCACTTTGCTTTATAGAATCTAAAACACAAAGTACTTGTGTCCCAGAGAAAAAATTGTGGGGGTTTTGTGTGTTTGTTTGTTTGTTTGTTTGTGTGTTTTGGTTTGGTTTTATTACCTTTTCTGCTACAGTGCACTCAGTTTGTCCTGGGGAAACTGGCTGATATGTTACTAAATGAATGAAAAATCAGGAAAACCAGGGAAGGATAAAAGGACTGATAGGGTAGGATGTATTAAGGAATCTTGAATCCATCTTTGTAGCTTTTTGAAATCTATTTCAATATACTATTTCTTTCAAATGCTTGACTGAACAACTGGAAGCCCTGTGTAAGGGGGAAGGTGGGGTGGTTGTGGTGAAAAGAAGTTGATTGAAGGGGATTAAAATCAGAGTAGTTCACTAAACACTCATTTCCTCTTGCTTTCATTTGGTAATTTTTTTTCTTTGAGACATATCCCATTAACAAATAATTTATTCTTGCCAGTCGATTCAGATAAACGACATGGTAAAGATTTTGCCCTGTGGAAGGCTGCCAAGCCTCAAGAGCTATCTTGGAATTCTCCCTGGGGAAAAGGAAGGCCTGGATGGCACATTGAATGTTCCACAATATCAAGGTCAAATTTCTTGAATTTTAATGAATCTAATGCTATTTTTTGTTTTCAGTCACAGTGCAATGGTAGCAGCAGTATTGAAAGTGTTTTCTGATCAGTAGTTGACTGGTTTTGATGTGATCATTTTATGCACTGTAGTTGCATTTTATGCAACTTGGGATGTCACATGTGGCCCAGATAAACTCTGCTTCCCTTACTGTCACAGCTGTCTATGTTTTGGCACCTTCTCTAGAGTCAGACTTGGTGCTTAAAATATGGCATGCAGGATCACACAGTTGATTAGCAGTCTTTTAACTTGATCTGAGTAACCAGAGGTTTGATGAAAGTTATGGTACCTCTTTCATTCGCTTCCCTTCCATTTCCAGCAGTCTCCATCAGACCTAGTTCAGGATATAGGTGTCAGAAGGACAGGGTGTGGGATTCCAGCTTGATCTATGAGACCTTCTGGCCTTATCTTAACAGCAGCTGTGGATGTTCATGCTAATAATCTTAAGTGTTACTCAGCTTTCTTGCTGAGTAGTGTTTTGCTTGCAGTTGGTTTGATGTAATTTGCTCTTAATTTAAAGTTTTATTTTCACCACAGGAGAAAAAGTCTTCTCTCCTGGAAGATTGATAGTGTACTTAGTTTTGCATTAGTCTCAGATCTTTTTTTGGAAGCTAACAACAAATAGTTTAGATCTGACCTTGTTTAGCTTAAATTTTTGTCTATACCTGAAAGGAGGTGGAACCAGCTGCTTTAGATTTCTCTTTCATATGCTTTTCTGGTGCACCTGGGATTGTTAGTCATTTCTACCCGCTTGTGAAAAGCGTTTATAAGGGTGATTTTCTGTCTGTAAATAGTTCCAGCATAGTGAGGCAGCTCTTAAAGTAATCAAAGTGCACAAAATCATTCTGTGTTTGATGTACAAACTGTGACAGAAATGCACAGATAAGAAATGGCAGTTATGACATGGCCTGTCTGCTAATGCAGTGCTGTTTAGAGTCTGCATTTCTTTCTGTAAAAATGTATTTTACTGAGGCTGGATGAGGCTCTTGCCATGTGAATAAAAGCTGGCCCATGGAGAGCATAAGTATGGTAATCTTGGACTGTGAGAAATGGAGAGCTTACTTGGGTAAGTGACCTAAAACAATTTGCTGTCCCAGTGAGCTGTCGAAGGCCCATTTTTAAGCCATACTTACTTAGCTGTCTGTTTTGCCAAATATTTCAAAGCACTTTAACTAAGGTGAATTAACTTTGAGGACTCTGTGAAGGTGAATGAGGAGTCTCTGGTCTCTAGAGCAGCCCTGGAGGAGGGAATCCCCTGCTTTGACCCCCTCAGGTCTGATCTTTTCTCTGCAGTTTCCTTTGTGGTGAGGTGGGCAGCTCCTTCTGTCACTGACCATTTGGCAGATCTGTCACCTTTTTCCAGCTCTTAATGGTTTTGTTGGAGGAAATAGCAAGTACTCCTCTGTAGGTGGCACAAGGGAAGGTGAGGGTCAGTCCTGGAAGATTTGTGCTTTAGCTGGTTTTGGAGCAGGCAGGGGCAGAGAAGGATGAACTTGGGAGATGATGACAGCCCCTCTTTCTTCCCTCCTCTCTTCTCCTCCTTGTCTTTTCCTCCTTTACCACAACAGCTTCTGCAGAGCTGTGGCACAGTGTTAGCAGGGTATTTTGTCTCAAAAAGGGACCAAAGTATTAATGTTTAGCCAGCTACCAGGAGCACCTTGTTAAGGTGACATATGGGAGGCCTGTGTGTGTGTCTGCGGGCCGTGCATCTTCCCTGCTTGAGCACTCCTGGTTTCTGAGCAGTTAAGCTTGACTTACATCCCTGTGTAGCTGTAAGTGTAATCTTTGTTTAACAGATAGGCCAAATAAAGTCGCTAACCTGCCCAGCTTGACCTGACTACGCACACTATTGTCTGAATTCTTACAGAAAAGGTACAAGATAAGGAAGAGTAGTACCAAACTTACAGAAATGTTTGCTGCTTCAGAGTTGTTGGGTTTGCACATAAAGGCACCTGTCTGATACTGAAACTGTAGCAGAACAAAGAAAGGAGACATCCTGCTTGCCATCTTTTAAACTAAGGTAGAAAAATCATTGCTTCTACAAAGGAAGAGTAATTGTGAACAGATACGGGTGCTGTCCATACAAGTTTGCTATAGTTTTGGTATCCAAGATATGTGTAGAGTCTTGTTTTAAAAATGCAGTTATCTTGTTTTAAAACTGCAGTTACTGAATTGCACACTTAAATTTATGTAGTTTCATCTTATTCTTTTCTGCATTTCTTTTTACAAAAAGCTTTTGTGGTGTTCTACTTACTGATCAGGAAAATATTGTTACAGTGCAGTGTTTGGAAAGCAGCTGGACATCCATACCGGTGGAATAGATCTTGCGTTTCCTCATCATGAAAATGAAATTGCACAGTGTGAGGTGTATCATCAGTGTGAGCAGTGGGGGAATTACTTTTTGCATTCTGGTAAGTAAAAATTGGTCACTTGAGTGGCCTGTACAAATACAATAGTTTGGGGTTTTTTAAGTTTGGCATTTTATGCTATGAAAGCATGTTACACTGCCTGGCATTATGTAGAACTGCTCCTTGCTCCCTCTGCATAAAAGTGCTTGATTCACTGAAGTTTGTGCTGTACAGTGCTTTGAACTACATCACTGATGGTTCTAGTGCTGCTCCCATTGATGGAAACCTTGACGTTTGTTCTTCCTGTTGCAGTCGTGGTGGTTCTGGATGGACAGCTGAAGTCAACAGAAAGTCAGATTCAAGTCTGCAGCCTCTCTTTTGCTGATTAGTATTTTGAGCAAGATGTCTCTGTGAGCTCTTGAAGCTGCTTCTCTGAGTAGAGGAGCTGCAGAGTTAAGCCTGTGGTACACTCTGGGAATTACATGAGCTTTCATTTTTACATGTTTGTACTGTATGGGAGAATATTGAATTCTAGTTTCAGTGCCCAGTGTAGAGCCTGTTGTAAATCCATAGCAATTGTCCAGAGGCTGGTACATCCTCCAGGGTGTGCTTTGTTCCTGAGGTGCTGTGGAATCCTCTGCACTTCCACTGAGATGCACTGGTTACTGCCAAATGAAGCCTTCTGTTGAAAACCACTGAATCTGGCTTTTCAGACTTGGAACTGAAACTGTAAGGGAAATATTTTTTGATACCAGCTAAATAAAGAGGAGTCAATTAAAAAAAAGGGAAAACTTAATTCCAAGGGCAATTTGTATACTGAGGTTCTCTAGGAGCTGACAGATTACATTCATTAAGTCAAAAAGTCTTGCTGGAGGAGGATGGTGTGAATTATTTAGGGCAAATGAATCAGCTTCAGAAACAATTTATTCTGCTAACAGACTTCAGAGTTTTAGCAGCTCAGAATTGGAGGAGCAATCCCCATTAGAG
Organism: Drymodes brunneopygia; assembly: GCA_013400955.1. Taxonomy (NCBI): domain Eukaryota; kingdom Metazoa; phylum Chordata; class Aves; order Passeriformes; family Petroicidae; genus Drymodes; species Drymodes brunneopygia. The sequence goes on from VZTZ01012115.1 coordinate 24,808, forward strand.
GAAGAAAATCCCTGCACTGGGGATAAATCTTATAAGGACTTTATTTTTAGACTAGTTGCACTCTGGGAAGAGCGCCAAACAGAAGTTATGAAAATCCTTGTATTTTGTATTCTTGAATGAAATCATTCTAAGTGCTGAAACTCTTGGAAGAGGAATATTAATTCAAATTCAGATGTTACCAGGACCTTTTTAGGAAAATGCAATCCAACTATTTTAAGCTTGGCTTCCTGAAGTCAGTATTTAGGCACTTTTGCAAAAGAGAAAAAGTAATCCTACCCAGGCTCTTCCCCTTCTCCCAGAAGAATTTTGGCTGTGGGTTTTACGTGAGTCACAAGAGCTGCAGGTGTCCAGCTGTGTCTGACAGCCTGAGTATGATTATTGGGTGTCCCAAGTTTAACCATGCAGTGGTGAAAGTGGCCTCACCTCCTAGCAGACAGGACAGACAATGAAAGCAAGATTTTTTTTATCATGGTTAGCTGCTGTAGCTGGTTCTGCATCCGTATATTTTTTGATTCATTCCTATTCTCCATAGAGTATGTTGTGCAAGATTAAATTTCGAGGTGGTCAGGGTAGGACTGTAGGTAATCTTCTCATGATGAGTCCCTGCTGCTTTGAATCATTATCAGAAATACCTGAGAAGTGAAACTGAGCTTTTCAGGTCCAGGTATCAGGCCTGAGCTTGTCACTTTCATATCCAGATGAGTGTAATGGGGATTTTATCTACTTGTGGAAGCAAGGGGGTTTCAGGCAAGGCTGCAAAGCAGCTCTGTGCAACGAGTAGCACAAAATGCAGACGGCTGCATGGGTTGCTGAGCAAGAAATGCCGCTTCTGTCACCACTCATAAAAGCAGGAGCATGATCGTGTTTTGTCTTTGTGGAGCACTCTGAGGCATTGGTAACACTGGGCTGCCAAATGCGAAAGAACGCAGTCCTGGTACGGTATTACAGAACAACAGAAGTTTATGCTTTAAAACCTGCCTCAAAGTATGATTAAGTGCTGGATGCTGCAGGTCACAGAAGTGCCTAAAAATCCCATGTTAGTTGTGGGTGGTTGGTAACTTAGGGAGTTACCCTTTCATTAGAAGAAGCCTATTAAGGCTTTTAACAACATTTTTGAAATTATGCTGAGTAGTCTTTCAGTGGCAGCATGTTTGGCATCTCTCCGGTGCTGTGAATAACTCTGTCAGTGGTGCTGCCATGGCTCACTTGGATGAGACCTGGAAGCTGGCAGCTTCAGGCTATACCTCTCCTGTCTTTCTTTGACAGAGCTTTCAGTTCTAAAGCCAAGCTCTGCATACTCCCTTAAATGAAGTGTTGCTACCTTTTTCCTGTGCTGTAGTCCTGCAAAGCAGTGGTCCATGTGACTATTGAAAATTCTAACAGTGCTCAGAGATCACATTTTAAAATAAACTAATTAAAATTAGGCATTGTAGCTGCATCCCTTCCTCGCCCTGCTTTTTTTCAGTCTCACAAGTCTGGAGAAGTTGATAATGTGCAGAAAATTCATTTTACATTTAAGATACTTTGAATCAGTGCTATAAAACTTTGGGGTAAAAAAAATAACATTAACAGTCACCAGCAACTAATAAGTACAGAAGACTGAGTTTTAAGGTTTTTTTAATGTGAGATCACTGGAAAATATTTCTTAAAATACTTCTGAGAAGTCAAGAGTAACAAGTAAGGTACTTATCCTGTGAATACGGAAACTATTTGCTTGCTTGTTTTTTATCAGTTCATTGTCAATTCTGAACAGAGAGACTCACGGTGGTGATGGGTTTTATGGCTTTTTAAAAAATGTTTTAAATGTTTGTATTTTAAAATTTGGCCAGTGACAGTTTTGAGGATAGAGAGGCGTGCAGGACTGTAGGCAAAGCTATTGAAAAGTGTTACCCATGGCATTTAAATGGTTGGTGTGTATCCATCGTAGCTGCCTCCAACATTTCCAGTGTCTCAGTGCAGTCTTTCTTGTTTGCTCCCTATTCAGAAGCACACTTGTTTATCGTGATTAATTCCTTTTTTTCCTTTTTTTTTATTATAGGGCATTTGCATGTTAAAGGAAGTCAAGAAAAAATGTCAAAGTCATTAAAAAACTACATAACGATTAAGGTAATTTCTTTGTTTGAATTGAAGCAATTTAGTATGCTTGTGATGTGTAAATACTTATCACAGCCCTCTTTTGAGAAAACTTTGGAGTGTGTGCTTGTGCTGCAGTGTTTCTCTAGTACTGGTGTGCCTGTGGTTGTGGATGAGGATGTAGGATACCTGCTCAGATTCAGGTTTGCTTATAACAATGGATCTCACTGAGCTGAGGGTGTTTGTAGGGGCAGAGTTTGTGCCCAGTACCACAATCCTGCCCTATAGATATGTGGTTGGACTTGAGAGTCTCAGGGGTCTTTCCCAACCTAAATGATTCTGTTCTGTAGTGATGGGTTCTCATCTGTCTATACTTAATAGTGCTTTAAAAAAGCATGGACTTGGAAAAGAATGGATGTTTTTCCTTGTCCTTCTTTAGGTGAAATTGGACACAGTGTCAGTGTTTTGTCAGGAAGCTCTGGGCATCCTGAACCACACTGTAACAGGGTGATTTCCTTCCTTTAGACAAAGCTTGGGAAGCTGCTTCAGCACATATGTTCCCCTTTGCCCTCTTGGAAGAATTAATTAAAATCCCTTTAAAAAGAAGTTCAATATGAGCTGCTTTATTCTTAAGAAGAGTGTGGTGCTCTGGGTACAGTTAAGCCCTGTTTCCCTGGAGCTCACAATTTTCACAGAAATCTCATGAATCTCAGCAGATGTTGTGGACAGGGTGCAGAAATGACCACAAATGCAGTGCATGGAGTTAAAAGCAACATACAAAAATGTTCCTCTCCGTGTCCCCCATGATGGCATAGCTTGTGTTGAGGAAACAAATATTTCAGGCCTGTCTCTCTTTCCTTGTGGGTCTCTACTTTTTATATCTTCCCTTACACATGGCTAACAAGTATTAATCCTTCCTGAGAAGTGATTTTCAGTCCAGTGGAACAATTTCTTTCCTGTACAGCTGCCTTGCACCTTGAAAGTTAAGCCTTACATGGAAGGTTTTATGGCTGTGCCAAAAGAGGGGAGGTTTGTCCAGGATCTTCCTTTGGTCCAGCCAGTGGCCAGCTGCATCCTAGGCTGTCCCCAGGCACAGCAGCCCTGCATCCTTTGCATTCAGCTGCCCTGTTTTCCTCTGCCTTGCACCCTGCTCCAATTTTTTCTTTTTTTTAATAGCTGTTAATTTTATTAAATTAGAATTAAATTAAAGCTGTCTGTTCTATTATTAGCTGAAAATCAAAGAGATTGTGATAAAACAGGGCCAAGCAACCTGCTTTCAAAGAGCTGTGATTCTTCATCTGTTCTCTGTTTTTAAGGAAATGAAGAGTTGTTTTTTCTAGTTTGGATGGTCCTTTCCCAAATTTGAATTTGTTTCCATACTGTACTCATATTGTTCTATCTCTGTATATTAGTGTAAAGCTTCTGGGCATATTGGGTACACTCATTTATAGCCAATTTATTTTATAAACCCACAACAAACAAACAAACACCCACCAAAACAACCAGTATCACTGTTTCTTGATTCTGATTGCCTCAATTATTTCTGTTTTCACTTGAGAGACAGCACATTACTGATACTTTTTTGGTGTTCGGGCTGGTTTAGTCTTGTAGCAGAAGCCTTATTTCAAAATGTGAGATTTAAGCTGATGACATTTTCCATATTTTCTCACTTGTACTGGCTTCTTATAATTTTTTGATTTTTGTGGCACTTCAGTGATCTTCACCAGT
>VZTZ01012115.1:28967-95530 GCA_013400955.1 Drymodes brunneopygia
TTTTTTTTTTTTAAGTTTGCAAAACTCAGGAGCTTTCCTTTCTGTAAGATTGTATCCCAATCTTAGTCTGATAATTTCATTTTGGGGTTTTTGCAAAGGTCTTCATACAGTGTATGTTTGATGTACTTGCAAAGTAATTTTTCACTGTCTTATATTGGACATTGTATATTTATATCTTGTATATATGTATGCACATCTATCTTATATGGAATTGAATTTTATTTAGTTTAGGTTTTAAAGCAGTGTTACAGTTTAAAGATTTTATGCCTCTTTTAAATTGCAAAGGTGTGTTGTTTGTCATGTTTGAAAAGCAAGGGGGTGGAAGAGCTCCTGAAGAAATTGTAATCATGCTAAAGCTGTCTCTTTGTGCATGGAGTTTAGGATTTCCTGAAGAAATGTTCATCAGATCAATTCAGGATGTTTTGTTTGCGTGGCAGATACAGCTCAGGTAAGGAAAAGCCCCTTCCTTACCTGTTGAGGTGTGCATGGCTCTCCATGCCCCCTTCCCAGTGAGCTTCCCCAGCGAGGCCCTGTAGTTCCCGGGACCCTGTGGGTAGAAAGGTTGTGGTGGTGCTCTGTGGGGCTGCTCTTTGGCTAACATTTAAAAAATGGTCTTATTGAGCACATAACTATTCATTTAGATACCTTTTTGAGCTGCAGTTAGTTGTGACTCTCAGTTAATTGCACTTTTAAAAATTAATGCATTACCTCTGTCTCTGATTTGCATCTGTTGTAGTTACTTGCATTGCAGTCACGATCCGATGTTTTTGGAGACATACCTAGATGGAGCTGTGGCTTATATTCCTGTAGGGTATGAGGAGGGCTGGCTAATAATTTTTTATCTCCCTGCTGTGTTACCATTTCTGTCCTGTGGAGTTCCTGAGCGTTCAGGCAGTTCTGTGGTGCAGTGCAGCTCACTTACACCAGCACATGATATCCTAATGAACATCTTAGCCTGGCAGATCATCTCTCTGCTGGTGGGGAGAGGTGTGGGAGATTTTGTCAGCTTCCCTGTTTACTCCATAGTGTTTCCAGCAGGTAGATGCTACTTGGAGCTGGAAGAGGTTTTCATATGTCTGGTGTTCTTACCAGTTTATTGGAGCCTGCCAGAAGCAGATGGTAGTTCCTTAACCACTGCTGGGTCACCTGGCTTGTTGGCTGTCCTGGCATGACCAGGGAATGGTGGGGCATGGGGCAGCAGCTGCTGTGGTGTTTCAGTGGGCCTCTATCTGCCTTGGATAAAGCACCTGTAGCAGTGTGACTGCAAGAGCTGGCGTGGCCAAGGCTCTGGGGCATTGCTTGTGCTTGTCAGCATGCAGTGCAGTGTTCTGCTAGCCTTTATAGTTGTGCAGTCATTGGACTGAGAAGGCTTTCTGCTTGTCAATACTGCTAGCTGCCTTGCAGGAGCCACCCATGTGATCTTCCTGGTGGATCCTCCCTCTCCTAGGATAGCTGAAGGCATCAGGAATGGAATATATAATGGAATATGTATTTCAAAGCATGGGATAGTAAAGAGAGAGGTGGTTATTAACTTACGACCTCCATTGTGATAGAAAGAGGGGAGTGCATCCAACTGGAAGGTTGCTGCAGACCAGATAATGTTTGGGGCAGGCAGTGGGTTGGTGGCCTGCCTGGCTGTTTTGGGATGATGCTGCAGGGCAGTGGCACACTTGGCTGACTTCCTCTTCTAGGAGATTAAGTACCTTATGCACACTTAAGTTGCTCCCTGGCTGGAGGTACTTGGGAGTCGTGAACAAATGTGTGTTTAAAACAAAAGAAGAGGAAAGACTGACACCTACTACACTATCATATGTATGTTTGTCATGTAAACTATAGCTAAATGTCTGGTAGTTTCTAAGCTTGCTTTGGGACAAGAAATGACACTGGAGCCTTACAGTGGAGGGCTACTTGCAGGATTTCTTCACTCCCTGTCAGCTGGCTGCATTTGAACCTCTGCTTTTTGCATTACTTCTAGGATTAACACCTTCCTGAGGTAAAAAAAGAGCACTACCTGTGTGGATGTGGGTGGCTTTGATGAAAGGATATGATGGTGTTATATCACAGTATAAGCCAGTTGGCAGGTAAGGGTTGCTCAGAAGTCTGCATTTGCCATCTGCACCTTACGAGGCTGTGTGCATTATTAGCTTCCTACTGAAGAGCCAGAGTCAGTCTCTGTTAAGCCAGGTATTTACTGTGCTGCCTGTCAGCTTGTGTCCTTGATACCAATTCAGTTTGGTCTATACATAAGTATACTGCACTCCTTCTCATCTTGCTGTCTGCTCATATTTTTATTAGAAGTGAGATCCCAAACACCTTCTGTTTGTTTCTTAAAAAGTTTTTATAGCCTAGACCCATGCGTGATGGTTCCTACCTGCCAAAGAAAGCCTTTTGTAAAATCCAGGTTTGGGGCACAGGTGGTACTACAGACATTGGATTGAACCTGTGAAAGGTCTTTGTAGGCAAGTGGATGAGGACAGGACCTACAGCTGGGCAAGGCTCATTCTTGATACTGTGATTTCTTGGGCTTAGAATGGGCCTTTTTTGTTGTTGGGGCTGCCCTCTATCTGTGTGTGCTAACAGGCACAAATAGAGTCAAATGTGACTGCAGACTGCCCTAGCCTTGGAGGGGCAAGGGTTGAAGAGGTGTGTACAGGGAGGTGCATGTGTTTCATGGGAGTGGAGTCCCCTCCTGTGATGATCATTGTCAGAGGGAGGATAAAGCTGGATGCCTTGCTTGTGGGGAAGAGGAGAAGAGTCAGAGAGAAGAGACTTTGATTGTTCTTCTATAACGTGTTTCTGCATGGGGTTCCTCTGCTTCATAACCCTGTCTGCCTGCTTGGAGTGGTGGGGCAGAGCTGCTCAGGGTGGAGCTGAGCTCTGGGGGCACTGGTGATCATCTGACCCTTTTGCTTTGGCTGGTGCCTCTGGCTCTTCCCTTCTTGGCCTAAATCACCACCCTGTGGCACACCTGAGGTTGTTGGGAAAATGGTTCCTAGGTACCCTAGGGAGCAGCATGGGGACCCTCCACCAACGTGCCAGCTGCTTCTGGGTGCAGCTTGAAAGGAGAGGTGCTATTTCTGAAGCCCTGTGGGACCCTGCTGTGAGGCAGCACTTTTCCTCTTGCATCTCATCAGCAGTGGCTTCACTTTATGCAGTGAAGGGCAGGGTGTGTGAGCCCTGCCACAGGCAGTGGGTTCTGTCTCCAGAATGCTCTCCTGGTCACCAGAAATGCTCTGGTGATTTTGTGAACCTGAGTGAACTGCAATGTTTTGACCCCTCTGGTGTGTAATTACTTGTTGGCGCTAATAAACAAATGTAATTTGATGATGCGTTGGTGATGCCCTCGGTGGCAGAGGAGGGAAGGAGTAGGGAGCCACAGTGAAGGTTTTTAGGGCTGGGCTTGCCTGTGCTGCACCATGGGTTTGCAGTGCCTGCAGGCAGTTGTTTAGGAGTATGCCCTGAACTGGGGATGAAGAATGGCTTGAACCAAAGTAGGCTTCATCAGGATAAACTTTTATCAAGTATTCCTTGCAGAATTCTTGTAACCAGGTTAATCAATTGAATAATCCTAGTGTATATAGATGATCACTCTCAGTGTCTCACTGTTTTATAGAGGTCTGTATGTTGGTCTTTTTGAAAACTGAGTAAAGCTTAATTTTAAAGCCAGTGTTAATGAGGCAGTAATGGAGATTTTTATTTACACATAAGCGAAAAATCTGACAAATACAGGTTCAGACTTACATCTTTGTTACACTGGGGTAAAAGCTGTGGGAAGTCTGTTTAAACACTTAGGTTTCCTTGGGATTTAGGCTAATGGAACTGAGATCAGGTCTCACATCTGGCTGCTTTTGCCCTCTTAGATCTACCCTCTTGGTAAGACTGCTCTTAAGAGTCTGTCTGGGCAACATTGGGTAATTCTACAAAGCAGTTGGATGTAACATGGGCAGCACCAGAGGTGAGATTTCTGTGGAAACTATGGGTGATGCTCAGTGCTGATGAGATGAGGAATATGCTGGAAGCTGTAGTTTGGATGTACCTTATTGCAGAGGTCAGGTACACAACAGTGAAGCAATTCTGCACTGGCTATGAATGGCTCCAGTGTGATACTGGAGGAAGGAATGCATTCAAACTTAGGCCTGTCCTAGGTGGACACAATTTCCACTGAAGTCAGGCAAGCTCTCTTATGTGGAGTCTACAGAAAATTGCACATTACTGTACAAATCAAAAAAAGCCTCTCACTGATAGCAATTCCCAGTAAAAGTGACAGGAAGCTAGTCTGGTACCTGGACTTTGCAGGGTGCAGGCAAGGCCAGAGGAGCCTGCTGAACTCCTGCCAGCAGGAGTGGATGCTGGAGGTTCCCTAAGGGGAATTGTCTGCCAAAGCTGACATCTCCCTGAATGCAGTGTGTGCAGGGATGCCTAGTTAGTGGTGGGGCTAATGTTTCTGCAGCTGGTGGAAGAGAAGCACTGTAGGATTCCTGTACAGCATACCTCATTGCAAAGTGGAGCTCAGCTTTGGATGCAAGGGATCATTTACCTTGAGGTTTTATCTTTCCAGTGGCCATAAGAGGCTTTGATATGTGTGTGTGATGAATCTCATCCTAGACATGCCCTGATGAGTTTAAGCAATTTATATTTTCTCTAAAAATAGCTTTCTCAAAGTGATATGGTCAGTTTAGCTTTGATACTGTGAGGGAATTGTTCAGGGGCTAACAAATTTTAAGTTCATCTAGAATTTAGGTGTTGGTGAAGCAGCCCTTTAAACAGAGTCAGTGGTGAGGGTTAGGCCTCTTTGGAGGTCTCCAAATACAGACTGTATCTACCTAAATTACAATAGGCACAAAATTAGAGTTAGGTGTTGCCATCATAAATCTGGGGGAACGCTTAGAAGTGTATTAAATCCTAATGCTTTGGATTGATAACTTTGCAGAGAGATTCAATAATGGAAAAAAAATTGAAGTCAAATAGTGATTACTTCAGTAAACTTCAGATTCAACTTTTTGAATCAGTTCGATACCTTTTTCAGTAGGTTATACTTTGTTATATGTAGTGATTGTCTTTTATATTGATTTAATTCATGTGGTATGCATGAAAAATGGAGCTTTTAATTAAATGTGCAATTAATTGTAAGAAGTTTGCTTACAAATAATAACAAACTTCTCCTTTGTCTTCAAATACTGTTCCTATGTATTACACACAACATTCTCTCCATCATAATGCCTTAATTTCTTTTTTTCTTAGCAGTAGAATTTAGTGAGGAGAGCGTGGAAGATGCAAAGAACCTTCTTCAGGCAATTTCCTCATTCATTAGAGATGCAAATGCTTATATAAAAGGAGAGCTGGTGTGTGACCCTGTTAGAGAAGACATATTGTGGGAAAGGTAAGTGCACCTCCTTTATCTTAAAAGATTGTGATTATGTGAGCAGTAGTTTGCTGACAGACTCAGAGGTTCTGTTTAAGAAGGAGGACAAGAAGGACTAAGCACCAATCCTCCCTCCCAGCCCAAAACCCAAGGACAGAGTTTTTTTAAAAGTCTCTAACCAGCTGGTTTTGGTCATATTCTGCTACACTCAGCTCATTGTATTTTTAAAATCTGTGTTACTTATCTAGTGTGCCTGTCCTAACACAGGTATTTTTGCCCCTCGTGAGCAATGTAGGAGGCAAAGCTGTGGCAGTTGTGAGGCTCCCCAGTTCGTAAGTAGAGCTGGGCAGTAGTGACTGGAGAAGAAAGAGGATGACTGAAGAGTGACACTCCTCAGGCATGTGAATTTGTAATTAAGCTGGCTGGCACCATGATGTGCAGCAGAGGAGAGAAGAGGCTACTGAGAGATTGGCCATGGGCAGGGATGTCACAGGGATGGAAGAAATTACAATTGTTGTGACCCTGACAATGGTGAGGAGAATCCTTTGGAGTCCCTTATGAAAACCAGATAATCTTCAGGACTGAGATGTGCTGTGCATTGGGTGCAAAGCTGAGAGCAAGAGTGTGGTGCTCTGAAAGGGCCTGTGGTGGACTGAAGCAAGGTTAGTGCAGGCAGCTCTGGGGCTGTAGAATCAGAGGGGAAACAGTCTGTGCTGTAGAGGTGAGAGGCAGCTTCCTTATGGCTGAGGCACCTCACTGTTGGGGAAGCTTGTGACTGCACTGACTGAGAGTTGCAAGGGCACTGGAGCAATGTTACAGAAAAGTGGAGTTGCATTAACTAGCAAATTTGCTTTTTGGCAAAAGCAAATCCTTCAGCAGGAGGCTGCAGGAGATCTGTTGGCGCAAGATAAAGCTGAGAGGCATGAGGAAGTTGAAATGGATAGTCAGTAGGGGATGTGTGGGAGGGCACAACTTGTCTATCTCTAGGTGTAAAAACAACCAAAATGAAACAAAGCTCTTAATTAACAAAATGTTAGATACTCATTGGAGAGGGGGAAGCTTGCAGGGAAAAGTGTTGGGAGGAATGAATTAGAGCAGTAGCCATACAATATCTGAGGGGAGGTAGGCATTCCAGGCAAAAAAATTCAGAAGCAGGCAAAATCAGGCTTAGGAGAGCCCCAGAATGCTAGGATAGCTTGAGGTTCCCCAGCTAACCCTGCTCCTTGCACTTTATTGGGAAATGGCATCCTTGGGCCAGCACTGTGGTGGAGCCTTGGTTGGCCTGGCTGGGTGCGGGAGCATGCTGCCAGCAGCTGTTTGTAGCTCCCCATTTATCCCTGCTGATCTCCTCATCTCCCTCTCCAAGTGGCTGTGGCTGGTGGCACTGGTTCTATGCTGATCAGTGCTGGTTGCCTGCTGGCTTTTGGCACTGTTACACAAATGGTCCCACTGGACCTTTCCATCTGGGCCATGGTGAGTAGAATCCCTTGGGACTGGATTGGGCTCTCCTGGGAAATGAGGAAGCAGTGCTTGGTTCTGAGTCAGATCCTGACAACAGGATTCTTGGCCGATGCCAGGACAGCTTTCTTGCCAGGCACTGGAGTGCTGCCTGTGATGTGCCTTTGGAAGAGGAAGCATGCTGTTAGCATGATTAATGGGCTGCTGGAAAAAAAAACCAGAACTCAGTAAGATCTTTGATATGCTTAATATCGGCCTTATTTTCCATCTGTTTTTAAATTATTTAAGGCAAACTTCGATCTGTTGTTGTTGGCCCCTCTGATTAACCACGTATATTTATTGAATGGATGTAACACTTAGGATTTTGACATGCATCAAATTTTTCCCTTCACAGCAGAAAGATGTATTCTCCCTGATGAGTGTAGCATTGCCCATCACAGGACAGCTGGGAAGGAGATGCCAGTGTCCTTTCGATGACTCCCTCTGGCTGAATGGCTGATGAATTCAGCATATTGCTGGCATCTTGTTTGTCTTATCTTAAATGTTACCTTTTCTTCTTGAAGGCTAGCCAACACAAAAGTAACCGTGAAGGCTGCGTTTGCAGATGACTTTGACACCTCCAGGGCTGTTGCAGCAATTATGGACCTCATTCACCATGGCAACAGACAGCTTAAGGCTGTTACTAAGGTAACCCATTAGGATACAGAGATCAGAAAATGACAGCTGTCCACTGTCCTACTGCTTAATGCAGACAGATTAGTTTATTGTTCACATAAGAAACGAGCAGAAACAAAGCTCCATAAATTGTTGACCTTAATGGAGCCCATTTGTCCTGACCCTATCACAGGAATTGTGCATGGCTATTGTTTTGTGCTTCGTTGTGTCCAGAGGATGTTTCTTTCCTACTGCCCTGTATTATTTATACCTAAGGTTTTTGAAAGGCCTGAAGCTGTTGTGACATGCTGCTAATTTTAGTGCTGGTTCTGTGTTCTTACCCTGCTTCTTTGCTTAATATCCATGCACAGCTATTAAGCTAAACTGGGAAGTGGTGGGGGGTGGTTGCTGCAGGGGCTTTGGCCAGCAGCCCCAGGTGCACTGGACAGCCTTGGTGGTGAGTTCAGCATTGGGAACTGAGTGGCTTCTGCTGTTGGCAGACTGTAACTGGCATCAGCATTCCTGCATCAGTCAGTCTTTAGATGGCTTTTGGCAAATTAAGACCTGTTAAGATCTCTCATGCTGACACAAAGAAAGCATCTGGTAAGGACAAGACTTGAGCAATAAACACTACCTGAAGCACTTCTGGGTTCTTCATTTACCAACAGCTCCCTTTGTCACTCAAGGCGAGCACCTCAGCCTTGGTGCTGTGCTCCTTGAGTACTGGGGTCATCATGTTCACTGTGTTTGTGCAGTAAAGGAAATGTTGTGTACATGGTAATAACTGGTTTTAAGAGAGAATTAGCCTATTGGTTTAGAAATCCTGCCTCCCTCTGTTTTGGCATTGGCTTTAAATTCTGTCCTTAGCCTTCTCTTTACAAATTGACTCTCTGAGCAAATCCCTGACCTGAAACACTTTGCAGCACGGATCTGTAATGGCATTGCCACTCCTAGATACAACTGCCCCCATTTTGTCAGTCACTGCTTGTTCCCCCTGAATTCCTCCTGTCAGTTGTTTTGTTGAGAATGGGACAGGGGTATTTGTGGGGCAGCTGACTCGGATTTCTGGTTGGGATGGTGGAGCTTTTCTGGGTACAGCCCTGCTGTCTGGAGTGTTCCCTCTTTATTAAGAGTGTAGTTTTTCTCCTTAAGAGCTGTGAGTAAATCCACATAACTACTTACTCCTCTCTTTAGCCTTCCTGCTAAGCATTACTCACCTTAGATGGCATGCTCCTATTCCTTTCTCCCAGTGGCCTCCCAGTTCAGATCTTCCTATACATTTTGGACTATAGCTTATCTCAGGCCCTAATGAAGATGTCAGATAAAATCCAGTACCAGCTGCTGATTTGCTTGTGCATGTCATCACTCTTATTTTTTAGGCAAGGGTTAGTCCCTTAAATTGCTCCTCAGTCTGTCATTTAATCCTTATTTTATTGCTGCTGCTGCTGATTGCTGGTGCTACCAGGGCATGACAAAATGCCATATGTGATATCAAAGCAGTCTCCGCATGGATCAAATCAATAAGATACCCAAATAATTTTTTAAAAATCTTTTATATTATAGGTGCCCATGAATCTGGGATTTTGTTCTTTTTATTTTGTTTCCATCCACATGGCCTTTTCATGCCCTGAAGTGCTATTTTTAGTTCCAATTTACTGCACAAATGTAATGCGTGGCAGCTTCACGCGTCTCTTCTCGCTGCACAGGCTGGTGTTAAGCTCTTCCCTTCCCTCATTTACTTAAATCCCTTCCCTTTGTGCTGTGAGGTGCTTTTATATCTCTGTAATATTGCCTGTCTAGGCAGGTGTTCCTGGTGGAGGTACATCTATATAATTAGTAATAGTTTTCCCTTGTGGACTAGGCTGCAGAGAGATGCTGAGTTCTGTAATATGTATTGACTGGACAATCTCTTTTGAGTGTTTTCTAAACAGGATGCTGGATCTCCTAGAAGCTCTGTTGTGTATGGAAGCATTATTTCCTATATAGAAGGCTTTTTCAATGCCCTTGGGATGTCCTTTGGAGAAAGACAGGTAATGAAATATCTCTTCTACGTGTTTGAGGATGTGCTAGCAGCCCCAGTGTTATGTTTCATAGAGTGCTTTTTGAAAGCATCAGACGTAACAAAGTTATTTATGGTTTTAGTAAACCTTTCTGCACTGCTTGCAGTTTCTCCTGTGATGTTTTAGGAGATTGTGTGAGCAGGTGAAATGAAGTGTGGGCTTTTTAGTTCTTGGAGGTACTCCCGTCTGACTTCTGCACCAGTTGTGCTGTAGAAATGAAAGACTGAGGAATGAAACAAGAAAAAGTTTGCATTGGAGGCCTTTAAATTGTCCTGTTACATGTCTGGCTTTCCCCAGCTTTTCCTCTTCTTCTGGGTGGTTACATCCAGGCTATGCAAGTATTTGCAGTTGTGAGGAGTCCCACTCGTCTGCAGAAAGCCAGGGAAAGGAGCTGCTCTGCCTTGAACCATGCTGGGGTATAGGGTAGGGAGGACAGTGAGTTGGGGATGGGGCCCTTACATAAATAGTTCTTGGAAAAATAGGAATGGGGAGAGAAAAAAAAAAAGGAGAGAAAAGCTCAAAGCAAAGTACTGAACAGGAAAGAGAGTCATCAGTATGGAGGTGATATCCTGATGTATGGAAGGGGAGCACTTAAAATGACACAAAGTGTTGGAGAATAGCAGGCTGTTCTTTGCTTCTCTCCTGCTCAAATATGGAGCTGAATGCAAAGTAGTGGAAAACTTTCTATAGAAAATCTGTTCTGCAAAAATTTATTTTGGGGAGGGGGAGAAGACAATACGAAAATGTAAATAACATTATTCATGCTTTGAAAATCAGGCATTTATTTATTTAGTTTGCATCCATGGATTTTCTCACAAAATTTCTTTCAAAACAGTGGCTGGATGTGATTTGGCTGTGTTACTCCTCATAGCCTGTGGTTTGCATGTTAATTTTTAGTGGCATACTAAACACTTAAATTTTTGTGCTAGCTGGATGGCAAAGTCATTCCTCCAGATTCTGGGCTGTCTGTATGCAGGTGTCTTCTGCACCTATATTTTCGCTGAAGAAAGTATCTGAATGCTTTTCTTTGTTGTAGGCTGTGCTAGTCCCTTTCTCTGTGTGGCAGGAGGATCAGCAGAAGATGCTGGTCTGAGATAAGCAGGAAGAAAGGAACAGCTCATCAGACTCCTCTCTGTTCCTCTACTCTTTCAGCTTCCAGTAAATGAATCTGTCAAAATCTTCAGATCAGAAAGGTCCATGGGCTACCACAATTTAGTAAATAAAATGGTGTAGGGATTGTTCCCTGACTCTGAGACCAGCCCCAACAGTTCAGCATCCAGCCTTTCTTGTCCCTTAGCAGGTAGCCCCAGGCATGCAGCTTGCCAGGAGCAGTCCCTGCCCACAGTGGGTCCTGGCATGTGTGCTATGTGAGAGATGGCTGCCTGGCCTGGACGCTGCTGTGCTAACAGTGCAGGATACAGGCAATGCTGTTTGAGTCCCCTCATTTGGATGTTTGCACTTAGCCTGTGGGTCTGTCTTGTTCCTGGGCTGGGATTCATCTCAGCTAATCAGCCTAATGTAGCTGCCTGTGCTTCTGAAGTCATCAGTGGGTATGCTAAGGAATGGCTCGTCTCAGTCTGGTGGCTGGACACAATAAGAGTGTCTGTCTCTCTCTCTGCATTGGCAAGAGAAGATCTTACCCACAGGGAGGTAAGATGAATCCATCTGGAAAGGTGATGAGTGAAAACCATCGTGCCTGTTTTAGAGCTGGGAAGCTTTTGCTGTGCCAAAGAGTGCAGTGTTGAGTGTATTGCAGGTGGAGCTGGGGCCAATCTGTGGAGTAAGCAAGGGCCAGAAATTTGAGATCAGCCCTGAGAGGCTACACAGTGTTTTATGTGGAAATCAGACTGGTTCATCTGCTAAAGCTACTCCTCCTTTTGAAGGCTCTCACTCCAGTAGGTGCCTGGTTTGAACTCTTGCAATGTTGTTTATAAGAGGCATATTTCTTGCACCCATCATGGCTTTCCCTTCTGTATTTAAGTATTTATCCTGGCACGGTTACTATGGAGCATTTCTGGCATTTAGATTTATTACCTTCCACAGTCTCATAAACTTTTTCTTTAGTGTGGTTACATGTTTTGAAAGCTTGGGGAATTCGCTGCATTTCACACTCTTATGTTCAATAGCTTCCCCCTCACCTCCTCCTCCTGCTCCTCTTTGTTTGTCAGTGACCTCTGAAACTCTGCTCCTTTTTGTTTCCACCCTGCTGTTCGCTGACTAAACCCAGTCCCCTCTGGCTTTAATTACTCAGCTGCTCTTCTGCTCCCAAATGATGTTGCTGCCAGGAACTTTGCCCCTGGCCTTGGTGTGCTTTGTGCTCCCGCTCTTGTCTTAGTGATAAAATACCGTGGTGGTGTTCTCTTGTTTGTTGGAGGTTTGTCCTTTCCTCCCCTTTGGGAGTTTGCCTCTAATGAGAAACAGGGATGGTCTCTCTGCCAAGGGCGAGACCAGGAGCCTGGCTGTACCAGTGCTGAGGAGTGGCCTTCCTCTTCAGCCGACTCCCAAGATCCTGTCCTGGCAGCAGTTAGACTCTGTAGGAGGAGTGAGTCTGTTCCTTTCCCAAGGCATGACCAATGAGACTCCTGCCAAGCCAGAGGAGGCTGATCAAGCTTGGAGGTGGCTGAGGGGAGGAAGGGGCTCGGCTGCAGCCAGGAAACACCCACACCCTGTGTGCAGTAGCTGTTGCTTCTGTCAGGTTTTTGTGAGTGGCTGAAACTTTGGGTAAGGTGGATCAGATGAAAGTTCAGTGGATTTGGGAAGGTTTTCTGTAGATGAAAGGAGAAAGGATCAGATGGACTAGAGACTTAAAGCCAAAATACTTACTTTTCCTGGTTTGTGTTTCCTGAAGGAGGTCTGGAGCTCAAAGACAGAGTAAGGGGCTGATATATTCTCTGTCTTTGGACTTCTACAGCCAAGGAGCTGTCTGAGCTGGTGGCTAGGCTTCCCTTGCCATGTTCCTGTTGCCAGGCCTTTCTTCCATTAACTTGTCTGATCCCTTTTTAAGTTATGCACGCTTCTGGCATCTCAGAGGTTTCCTGTGGTGATGAGTTTCTCACTTGGGTTATGTGTTCATGTGAGAGCACTCTGCTCCAAGGTAAATGCTTTCTTGTGCAGGAATATGCTGAACTGTTTCCGAGTGTGATTCCACCGTAACTTTTTGTCTAGCATTAGTGAGATGGTGACATTTTAATCCTACCAATATATGGAAGATGCACAACCAAGAGAGGTGACAAGGCCTCATATTGCTATGGAGATGGGGCTGATTTTTTTAATACCATACTCAGATATTTGTTAAGCACCCTGTTTGATTTCCAGGTGGCTGTGGGAGGAGACAAGTCTGCCATGCTCTCCAGTGTGATTGAAGAGCTGGTGCGGTTCCGCACGAAGGTCCGGCATTACGCGCTGGCTCTGCCCGAAGCAGTGGACGCTGTGCCACTGCAGGGTGCGGCGGGAACTGAGGAGCCCAAACAGGAGCAGAAGGAAAAGAGGAAGCAGTTAATGCGGGAGAGAAAGCCCCTCTTGGAGGCTTGTGACAGTCTGCGTGGAGACCTCGCTGCCTTTGGAATCCACATAAAGGTAGAAGACAGTGACCCTCTTTGTGAGTCACTCAGTCGATTTTTAAGACAATGCTTATTTTTGTCCTTCATTGCCTTTCAGCAGCTTGTGGCGGTGTGCCCTGCTCCCTGTGTGACTGCAGTAGCAGGAGGTGGAAGTCAAGTCCTTGTCTGGCTGTACTGCTGCCTTCTCTTCTGCTCCCCCTCAGCCTTGTGTCTCCATGAAAGCCACTAAAAATCTCATAATATTCAGAAATCTCTAAGTTGTCCAAGTTCAACCCAGAAGGAAGGGTGTGAGTAACGTGTGCAGTCTTAAAAAAGATTGCAAAGGAATTGGAAAGTAAATGAAGATGACTTGTGAAAATCATGCCTTCCTTCTACCTACCCCACACTCCCCACCAAAAATAAGTCTTCATGAGAAAGCGTCTTCCATCTTCAGCAGCTTCATTCCCAACTGTTCCCGAACCACAGGGACTTTGCCTGATTCCTGTAGCACTCCTATCTCCATCCTGCTTTCTACTTTTAGCCTACACCTATTGCCAGTGTTCTTTTCCATTATCTCAGTGGCATCTCTGGCTTGAGGGAAGACCCTCTGTGGCATTCCTGCCTTCTCCGGTTCCAAGGAGCTGCATTACTTCCTTAAAGTGCTGCTTCTTTCAGTTCCTCTTGGTCATTGCTCTTCTCACCTCCACGAGGCGAGGGTCAGTGTTGCTCCGTGAGTGCAGAATAATCCTCCACATTCTCTCCCTCCATCCATCCAGTTTATACTGTTCATTTTTTCTTTGCTTGGGAACTGATCCTGGCAAGTCTGGTTGCATTGTTTTACCAGTGGGAGGATGGAAAGCATGGTGACATCAGGGAGTGACAGCACACATCCGCTGCAGCTGCCGGGCGCCAGGCTGTCACTTGTCAGTGCTCCAGTTACAGCAGAGCGTGCTCGGCTCTCCTCTCTCGGGTGACAGTGAGTGCGCCGACACAACCTAGGGTGAGGGCCAGAGCGTGGTGCTGGTGGTGGTGGTGAGCTGCAGCTGTGAAAGGAAAGGGAAGCTGGAACATCTGCTTCCTTTCACTTGTTTGTAGATCCCCACTACACTCATCCATCAAGCAAGTTTGCAAATCCAAGCAACTGTGCTGAGACAAAGTCTTGGAGAAGCAGCCTCCCTTTTCATCTCTTGGAAAAATGCTGCAGCCCCACCTCGATCCTTTCACAGATTTGTTTTGGTTTGTTTTTAAAGGGATTTACATTTGAAAACCCCACAAATTAGTCTGAGCCAGGATTCAAACCATTCCATTTATTTAAAAATTTTTTAATAACCTGAAGCTCAGCATGATCTGTCCCAGAAGAGATTGCTCCAGAAGACAAAGCACGCATGCACTTACGAGCACACACAGCAAGCATCCAAAGCTGAACTGCTTTTTTTGCTGATACTGTGGAAGTATGCAAAGGTGTGCTGTGAAGTTTGCTCACACCTTACTTTTGCAGATCCCAAAGAGTCCTGCAAACTGAGTGATGCAGCTCTGCAATTCCTCACACAGGCTCACCAAAGCACATGTGCAACAAGACATGGCCTACACAAAGCAGGGCTCTCCCCACTCCCTTGCTCATCATGAGTCTGCCTGGCTGGGTCAGCTGATGCCAAAAATGCCCCGGTAAAACAGCACCTAACAGAGGTCCTGTTTGCCTGATAAGTGCTTGACAAAGTTACTTGAATTTCTCATTTTTCCCCAGCCTCTCATTTCCACAAAACTTCTGAGCCTGACACAGTACATGCATTAATGCCAACACACTGCCCTCTGTCACGTGAGGCTTAAGTAAGCCAGCAACTTCGGAAGTGCAGGAGGAAAACCAGCGGAACAGATGAAGCAGACTAGGAAACCCCCTGGTGTGAGGCAGGGCAGGGAGGGGGTGGCTGGAGTAGAAGCTTAATTTTCTTAAAATTCAGCTTTGTAGAAAGGGTAATTTTTCCTTCAGGTTCTAGCTTGTTGTTTCCCTACTCTGGTTTCTTCTGTTAGGTTGCTCAATGCAAAGGGATGTTGGCCGAAGTTACATAACTTCTAACAGACTGATTAAAAAAAATCCCTGTGTCTTTTCTTGTCAGTGTACCATGCTTGGAAGCTATGCTACTAAGTGAAATGTAGTAATTGGGTTTAGGCATCAAAAAGTTTTCATTTTAATGTTCAAAAAAGATTCAACATTTCCAGCCTCTCTCGTGAGTCAGCGCTCACAGAACACCATTGTGTGTCAATGTTCAGATTAACTTTTATTTTCAACTGTTGCAGTCAGTTGGTTCTAAATAGAATGTTCAATTTAGCTGTAATATTGCCTCCCAAAAATATCACATTACAGATACTAAAATCAACAGGCTTCTGTCCTGAGTTCAGATCAAACGTGTTCGGCAATATATTCTTGTGTCTTGAGCGTATTTTTTCATGAACATTAGACTTGAAAATACAATTGCATGAGTTGAGCAGAACTCAACTCGTGTCAGAGGCTGCACCCCCCCACACTGAAGAGGTGACATTTCTACTGTGTATGTCTTCCCTTTGAGCTGGGAAAAATTGTCTAGTTTTGTTTTACAGCTCTGATCATTATTAGTAGCAGTGGCATTCCTGTGAGATTGTATTGCCACCTCTTTTGCCCAACAGGGATGAATGACTTTGCTGAGTGAATCTTGGTTAAAAGTGATTCAGACTGGCAGGACTGAGCTGCTTACTTTTTCTTACAGGACAGAGCTGCTGTTTCAACCTGGGAAATTGTGGACGGAGAGCAGACACAGAAGCAGACTGAGAAAAAAAACTGATCCTTCATCCTTGGACTTGTTTTTTATTTCAGCTACTTTGGCAACTGTTGTAAATACTCTTTCAAAATAAAATCTGTTGAACAGAATGGCTAAAAACAATAACATATAATTTGAGCAAAACTGTTGGCACTAGTACTTGGTAAATAAATACAGGCCTTGCAGCACAGG
The DNA here is from genome assembly GCA_013400955.1 of Drymodes brunneopygia. Lineage (NCBI taxonomy): Eukaryota > Metazoa > Chordata > Aves > Passeriformes > Petroicidae > Drymodes > Drymodes brunneopygia. The sequence continues at coordinate 45,025 of VZTZ01012115.1, forward strand.
TGGTGGAAGCATCCAGAACACAAGGCAGCATGGGAGCAGCTGCACTGACTTAACACAGACATGAGTCTGTTCTACTGCAGGAACTGCCCCAGCCCAAGCACTCTGTGATCTGCCCTTGCCCCATGTTGCTGACCTGACACAAAATTTAAACAGAGTGAAGGCAGAGGCAAGAACTTAGGCCTGTCTTTAAGGTGAGAAGACTTAGTTTTTATGCCTGTTGGTGTAAGAATTCTGTTCCTCTCAGACACAGGAGTGGGGGATACTTTTAACCTTGGAGTATTTCCTTTTTGCAGTGGTGCTGCTTTGGTCTTGTGAAACCTTTACCTGTAATATGATAGTAGCCAGTTACCTAAAAGGCTTGGTATCTTCTGTTTGCTTTTGCACAGAATACAAAGAGATTCTCTTTGCACTGGGAGTGCAGCACACTGAGGATCTCTCCAGAATTGGGAAGATAAAATTAATATGTGTATATATTAGTATGTTTAATTTTTACCTGTCCAGTTACCTTTTTGGTAGCCCTGGCTGTGGGCAGAGGGTGCAGAAGCCTCCCTTACACCTGAGGTGATCTGTGTTCTAGGGCCTGTGTTGATATAGGGCTGGTAATTACCCGGTACCTGCACTTTCTTTAAATCAGTTTATGAAACCATAAAAACTACGAATGTGGGTTCATCTACAAGGCACTTGTGCATTTTCAAAGTATCTGTTCAAAAGGATAAAGGCTTTATTTCATACTGTTGAGAATTACATGTGTAGCTGTTTTTCTGCTCCCTTTCTCCATTATCTGTACTTCAGAGAAGAGCGGGGTGTCTCTTCATCCAGCACTGGGGGAGGTGCTTATTTGACACAGCTGGTATTGTACATTTGCTCGTGGCAGTGTTGTTCTAGCAAACCACAGTGAATGGCGAGCAGCAGCTCAGCTGCTGTGTGAGATGGGATCAGCACACACCAGACAAAGGCCAGTCACTTTGCTATTATTTTTATTTCCTACCAAAAGAAACTGCTACATTTCCAGAATGTTTAAAAATTGTAACAATTTGTATACATTAGTCTATGACAGAGTTACAACTTCTGTGTTGCTTTAAAACCAACCGGGCAGGTTGAAATCTGTACTGAGCTCTGTTAATTGACTCACTTCATCTACATGTCATTCAGATTATAATACCACTGATGTTCTAATTACAGAAAAACTCACTTATTTTAAAGGCAGTAGCTGTTTTAAAATCAGTTTTAACTTCCTGATTTCATTTAAAAGTAGTCAGGTTTCTCAAATACATTTAAGGGGGAGGGAAATAATAGCTTAAGTTTCCCCAAAGATGTAGACAGTTTAAAAAACTGCTTAAATTAAAACTAAAACTTCATCTCTTTAGAGTAGTCTGTGAACCCTCATAGAGCAACACAAGCAAACACTTAAAAACCTATTTTAAAAATAGGTAACTGGTTTAAAAAGAAAAATGCATTAGGGTGAGGTAGTAGTCACAGTGCATCCAGAAATACCAACTCTAAGGGCTGAAGGGAAATAGTTGGAGTAGCCTTTCTGATTCTGGGTGCTTTCTGCAGACAGCTATTGCAGAGAATGAGAACAGTATGACTGGTCTGTGAGACACCACATTCCAGCTGAGAGCACTGCAAGAGTGGGTGTGCTGAACAGGTAACATCTACTGCAATAACTGGATGTGTTACATGTCTGTTCTGGTGCTCTAATGAGCAGAAACACCTGGAGCTGGATTGGACATCCGTTAAATTTACTTTGCGTGGATTTGCCTCCCTCGACTCTGGTTCAATCCCTACAAGCTTAAATTCCAAAAATTTAAGGAATGGTCCTGTGCAAAATCCTGTGAAAGTTCTGCTTTACACCTAACACCTGCCTGCTCTGCCAGTGCCCCAGATCAGTGTGGCCCTGACAGTGCCTGTCTGTCCCACAAAGATCAAGCAAAAGCCTCTACACCTTTTGCTCTAAAAACTCCTGGTTTTTGCAGTACTAAGTACTGCACCTGAAGCTCCACCACTTACCACCCTTTTTCTGTTCCTGCCTTTGACTTGCAGCTGCCTGCACTCAGCTGTGAAGGTACAGGTACGAGCCGTGGGCTGCCTTTTGTTCCTTTGACTTGTGTTCCTGCTGGCTCATTGCCACCCACCTACGGATCTGTGTGCTGGGCTGCTCTGAGCTCTGACCCAGCAGGCAACTGGAGCTGTAAAAGCACTTCACTCTTCCACGATCACTGAGAGCTGAACCAGCTCTGCTGGCTATCACCGAGTTTCTTGCCCCACCTAGGATCTCTCCAAACGATAATTTCACAAGTTCATTGTATTAAGTTCCAGTTGAGTCAAGAACAGATAAAGAAACAGAAATACATTTTTTTCAGGTAAGCCTAATTATTGCTTAATTAATTTTACTGCTAAGTTACCTATACCATATCTTTATTCTGCCAAGGGGGAACCTTTTAAAAAAATAACAAGACGTTACAGGAAGGGGTGCCTTGTCCAAATGAATGCTGCCTCTGGGACTGGGAATGGGAAAAGGCAACTAATTACATTCAAAATCTACAGCAACTCTCATGCACTCCCTTTCCAAAGAGGCTTACTTTTTGCTTCTTACTACACTAGCATGGCAAAAAATGAAGTGCAATAGCTAATTCTAAACAGGGGGTCTATGAATGACAAGTAACAACCTTGGTGCAATCCAAGAAATTCAGTTGAGCTGGTGGAAGAATTATATCTAAATATCAAGTGCATTTTTTTTTGCTGTTCACACTTTAGTTATTGCTCAATAACTATCAAAAAGAACAGAGGAATACTTTCAGTTTAGTTTTATTATATTATAACAGATCTGCAACTACAGCTTATTTCAGCCAAAACATTTTTGTATTCCAAACTCTTAAAAAATATCTACATTAATCATATTTTTCTATTCTTAAAAATAAAAGCTATCTACCTAACATACCAATGCTGCTACAGCACTTGAAAGGGTGCATTATGTAAATTCTACGGTACATGTAATTACTCTTGCAGTCATTGTTTTTCCTTTTCTTCTCTGCTGCTTTGGATTCAGGTTTCAAAAAGTTTGTTAAAAGCTGTTCCAACTTCTGAAACCATGTCAGAGGCTGTCATTGAACGTCCGAATTTCTGAAAGGCTTGGTGGTTAGACTGCCTCGTGAGAGAGCAAGCTCCAAATGCAGCCACTAGAAAGGGATTTTGACTGAAAGGAAAAAAACAACAACAAAAAAAACATTATAAAGAGAATCCAAACACTTCTGTGCAATTTTTCAGGTGGTGGACATAATCTTTGTACTCGTAAATGTTAGCATTGCCAGGAAAGCCTCTGAAGCAAACATTTTCTCAGACTCTTGCAGTGCAGAGCATCTCTGTCTAAATTTTTTGTAACTAATACTTCCCTACCCATGGCACAGCATATGACTGAGTGAGAAACACCACCAGGGCCAAAACATGCAGAAGGACAACAGGCATAAGCAGTGGGGAAGGTGTTCCATGTCTAGTTTTACTGATGTGAAGCTTCATGCTTTCCTTCAGAGGAGGACCAAAGGCTCACCTGACAGCCTTTCAACCCCCTTTCCTCTCCATTCACCGGGTAACTCCAGTTAGTTTTGTCGTGCAGGGGTGGGGGAAGGTCATGGCAATGCAGACAAGAGATCATTTTGAACAGGGTCATAATGACTGCTCCAGGGCCTTTGTTAGATCACCTTAGAAGGGGTACAGTGGCAGGTGAAGACCACAGGACAAGCTACAGCACACTGTTGTAATGCTTACATTACAACAATTACGAACTGCCCAAGAGAGTGAACCCAGACCCAGACTGGTAATGCTGAACCTTTCCCTGAGAAACCAGCACAGTCCAGAGCCACCTCCACCTGCCACCTTTTCACAGGCTGGGCCATGGAGTCACTTCTGCTGCCTTAAAACAGGAAACAACTGTAGAACAGTTCAGCAGCCAGTTCTGCACTCCAGGTCTGGCTGATCAAAACCTCACTGCTGCCTGAAAGACAAGAAGGACCTCCTGACTCCTCTGCCTAGTGAGAGCATGGTGAAGGATCCCAATGTACAACACAGGCAAAGCAGGACATGACTTCACAATTAGGTGTTACCTAAGAAGAATTTCCATGTATTCATCAAGGTGCAGGAGTATTTAAGCCACCTTGAGAGTTAATCTTGTATGCCCAAATACTGCTCTGAAACAAGAGCTGTGCACAGGCTCCTGGGCTCAAGGCAGCTAAAGCACCATACTCCAAACCCATCAGCATCCTACCTACTGTACCAGTAGCATCCCTGAAAGCCAGTGCAATCTCAGAGTTTGAGAATCTCTCTCTACAGACCCATTTTGAAATGCCAGAACCAGGCACAAACTGGAAGGACTGGCTAGACTGCCTGCAGTACAGTCTCCACATGGATGCCCTGACTCAGTGAACCCAAAAAGCTCCTCCTTTCCTGTAACACATGAGGTAGGCAGGATTGGTACAGCAGGTGTCTGTGAAGGGTCACCTTAACACCAGTGCAGGAGACACAATGCATTGCTGATGGCAATTATACATTTCCTTCATCTATAAAATAAAGGAGTTTCTGAGCAAGCTGTTTAGAAAAGCCACAGGAGCTCGTCAGGAGAGCCTGGAGAACACGTGCTGTGTTTGCTAATCTCTCCAACAATTTAATACTGCTGTGCTGTACTCCATGCAAAAATGAAGTCACTCTTTTCAACAACTTAAAACAGAATTCCTCCTTTAGTGGTAGCTGCAACTTCAGATATGCAGAATGACAAAGGAAACCAAGATTGTGTATGTTAGATTTCAGAATTTTGAAGCCTGGGTCAACACATTCCCCTGGGGCACCTTGTACAGTGCCCTTGTGGCAACACAAGCACAGCCTGGGTAACTCCCATGGACATCTGATACTGTGCACCTGCATGCAGCATCCCAAAGACTACAGAAAGTCTCCACTCCTCAAGCTTCCATAGTTCATTACTTACTTACAGAGTAACTCCCTGACTGCTTATGTTCCTTTCAACTTTAAATAAAGCTGCTGCTTTCACAGAAAGACTCCATGACTATCTGAACCAGCTAGCTCAGCAGGAATTAACATAATTTAACTAAAAAGCCAAAAACCATCTGCATGGCTGCTTCATGTACAATCCAAGTGGACTGCCATTTAGCCTTAAAAGAATTATTCTCTTTGAAATTGTATTTTATTTGCAAGTTTCAACATACCTGCCCAACTGAATTACTTAGCCACAATGCAGGAGGATTCACCAAAATAGAAAAAACAAAGCCAAACAACATGTCTTTTGAATCACAGAGATGCTATTGCCAATGACTACCACTCAATTATCCTTCATACTTTCTGCCTACATTCAATTGTTTTAACAACATGTACCTCATACATGAATGTCCTTGTGAACAGATCCAGAGGTTCCTCTTCTTCCCCAGACTTGGGAGATGTTAGATTACTGAAGGGTTTGTCTTATTAAAATTATCACTATTATGCAGACTGCTCTAGAACTCACTTACAGTTTTTAGAAGTACATGGATACTTTCTTACCAAAATCTCTAATTTCATTTGAAAATTTATATAATAGCAGGTCTAGGACACTTGCCATAGGTGAACACAGACTCACAGCAATTAAGTTATTAATTAATTTTCATACCCATTTGTTTTTTCAGCTCCAGCAACAAATGCCCAGTGTGCCAAGACTCCAAGAGAACCAGAAAGGAGGTCCCCCTGTCCACCACATCTCCGGCTGCTTCCTTCGTGACTGCACACAAGTACTGTGAACAGACAAACCAAAACCAGTCATGAGCTTTCATCCCTGCAGTTACAGTGACAGCACTGCAGCTGCAAGGGTTACCCTTTGAGGCACACAGCAACTGACAGGTGAGAGGCTTAACACAGGCAGCAGAATATGCTGAAATACACTATTCTTAAAAAAAATGCATTGCATTAACATTTTTAAAAACACTTTTGTCATTACCTTTTAATCCTTTGCAAATAACATTGCACAATGTGCACACCTTCTCCACTTCACTCAGCCTGCACAGGTGAGTTTAGTTATTCATGTGCCATCATGAGCCATCACCCCAAACTGGTCCGGGTCCCTCCACAAAGACATTGCACAAAAACAACTCTTCAGTGTCTCTGACCTTCAGAGTTTGCCAGTGTAAACCAAGGTGTTTACAAAAAGCAAATGCAAAACAGAACTAAAATCTCAAATGTCCTAACATGTCCATCACGAAGATACTTTGTTGAAACAGCCTTTTCCTTAGGCTTTGTAAAAACCACATGCAAGACAGATTTATTTTTTTCTGCCAGTCAACAGTGCTTCACCACCCATGTATGTTTCTGTCAGCAGTGTCACTGTGGATAGGCTGTGTCAGGATATCAGATGTTACATTTCTATTTTAAATACACAAAGGACCTTGGTCAAACTGATCTCTTTGTGCATCTTTAACTATGAGGAACACGCAAATGGTTTCACTACATTTAACTCCTTTGTTCTCCACTCTCAACAAGTCCAAGCAGGAAGCCTGGAGGACATACAAGGCACACAAAAGAAAAACAGCATCAATTCTGCTGTTCTTGTCCAAACTCTCTTGTGGGTATATACCTACCCTTAGCTTTTCTTCTTTCCTGGCTCTGAAAAAAAACCCAGGAGAAATTTATTTTCCTCTCCTAGGAGGATGAAGGGCTTGCAGAATCATGACTGGCCAAGCGTGATCCTTAGCATCTCCAGTCAGCTACTGCAGGATTCAGGACTGTGCACACAATCACTTGTGTGCTGCTGAGCACACCAAATATACAAGCAAAGCATAAAGCAAGACCAGGCATTGCTTGGAGAACAGCTCTTGCCTCAAGCTTGGGCTGCGTTTCTCCAAAGTGTATAAACAGAGTAGCCCAGGTGTTTTAGAGGGAGTATGGCCCATAATTTTAACATTTTAAATTTTTTTTTCTTTTTCAAACTAATGGAAAAAAATTTGCACAGAACTGAAGGACTTGCAGATACATCCTTCTAACTAGCAAGTGGTAAAAAACTACATAATGCCAATAAACCCCTTCCAGTTCGTTAGGTGCAACAGCAAAGAATTGCACTTCACTTCCATTTCCTACCGACTCTCCCAGCAGTAATTGCCGGGCTGGCGAGGCCAGGCAGTTGTGCGTGTTTGCTGCCACTGAGAGGGCAAAGATTCATTAGTCACCACGAGCACAGCACACACCACTGCAGCCTTGCCAGCAGTTCATTTTCCCAATCACTCTTCTCCCCTCCCCCTCCCCCTCTCAAATTAAGATTCTGGATGTGTTTCTCAGTGAGCAGTAGCTAATGTCAAATTTCACAAGTGTAATGCCCTTCTGAGTTAGCTATCTGAAGAAGGTATGCCCTTTAAGGTGGCGTGATTTATTCTTATTTTTATTTTAAATACGCCACTTTGGAGAAATTACCTCTAATTCTACTACTTTGAAGATGCTATCTCACAGGATTTTCACTTTTGAGGGCTTGAACTCCTGGTGGGAGGCAGGATGGAAATCCTCTGTTCAAAAGCTTTGGGGCCTTCTGACTGACAGCTGAGCACAAGCCCCTGCTTATTAGCTGTATGTCACCATCTGCCACTCTTCTGTAGCCCCACAACCTTCCAGTCATTTTTGAGCTGTACAGGAAAGCAAGATCTTCTCAAACTAGGCCAATTATAATACTCAGCTAAATAAAGAAAAAAAACAGTGGTCTTTTGTTTGTGGTTTTAAAAGTAAGTCTCAAATATGTGCAGACTACCTCACAGGCAACAACAAAAGCAGACCTTTGTACTCTGCACACAGATGCTGGAAAACAAATTCATGGAATACCTTCAAAGAAGCAGAACTAGAGAAAATTCACTTGAATGAGGAGGGAAAGATATAACACTCACACAATTCTTGTGCTCAGTTGATCAAAGAACATCTCAAAATAAAAGGATGATGAACATGACAACAGGCAGTGGGAAAAGGATTTAAAACCACTTCTGAATTACACTCATTATTAAAAACTTTTAAAATATAAGAAGGAATCCCACAATGGCATCAAGACAAACCAGCTTACTGCCGAAACAACACAGGATGCTTTTCCCACCCTTCTCCTAGGACAACAAAATAAAACTGCTGTCCTCACGCTCCCCCAGTGCAACATCCCCCCTGAATGTCTGAGCCCTGCTGTGAGACAGTGCCAGCAGTTCTGTAAGGACCATGGGGCCTTTATGTTGCACTGAGCAGTCACAACCAGTGGCAACGTTACAGGACCTCGATTAGCTGGACATGGCTGAACAGTGAGCTATGATGCCAAGAAGGTGGGCACTTCCATTCCCTGGGAACATGCACAACGCTCTATTCACGTGAGGATGAAGCTGCTTTTGATCTGTTGTTCAGCGAGGCTGTAGCATGTTCAACTAGGGACGGGCATGTAAATCAGCAAACCTAGAAAACATGGCTCTTGCAAGAGCTGAGGACATCAAGATGACTGGATGAGGGACAACAAGGAAGCTAAAAAGACTGAAATCACCACAATGTGTCAATTTTGAAAAGGCAGCAGCCAGGGGCACTTAAGGTCAATGAGTTTGACACCAGTCCTGATCAAAACAATGGAGAGGTTCAGTTATAGTTCCACTGACAGAAATACACAATTAATGCTGGTCAAGCTGGCTGCTAGGGCAGGGTGTCTGGTTCTGTTTTCTAACAGGTCTGAGCAACTAAATCTGATGTCACTATTTCTCATGGTGATCAATCAAAGAAAACCCACCTCAGTATAAGTGGCAGATAGTTTTTTAATGAAAACTGATTTATGCCAAGTAACTCTCAGGAAAAAAAATAAGCCAACTCCCTAGCACTTATCCATGCAGCACACATCCACTATCAGAAGAAAAGGCTAGATGAAATAAAAATGTCATCACTGAAGAAATGCCTGCAAGGAGATCTGCTAGAGTCAAAACAACCGCAGTCCTATTCAACAGTTTCAACACAGTCTCAGCAAGTAAACATCACATAAATACAGACAGAGCTTTAGGCAGCAAATACAACATGTCCCTCACATATAATCACATAGATTTCTTCTGTACCTGAATCCATGGATATAATTTGTACTGAGTGCAACAGAAACAAAAAATTGAACGCTGTCATACTGACAGGACATTGGAAAGTAGGCTCCAAACAATTAAAAACTCTGCCCCAGACTTTCTGGCTAACTGTAGCCAGGTCATTTAGCAGCTCCATGTTTAATATATTTCAGGCCATAAGGTATCTTCAAGAAGAGCTGAAAAGGGAGTGATGGTAAGATACGCATTAATACCTGTGAAAGCATTCAGACCATGGTGTCACACTTAGCTGTATCATTGCCAAGTTTTAAGCTGAAAGAACTCCCAGCCCAAATTTTGCTGCTGCCAAAAGCCCAGAAGAATGACCTATTTATGGGTATTGTATGCTTAATTAAAAAAGCCGAAACACAACAGTCTGTTATGTAATTGAAGATAGCTGTCCTCTCTTTGAAGGAAAAAAAATCAGAATGCAGTAGTCTTGCTGACCTCAAGCCCTACAATTCAACTGGGGAGCACAGATTTTGATATGGCTGTATGCAGGCAGCACCATTTACAACGCCAGCTCCTAGACACATCACAATTAGAAAACCAAAGTACTAGAAAAAGTAGTGTGTGCCTGCCTGTCCCTGATTCACCCTGCTCACCCAGGAGTGAAAAAAATTAATGAATCTCTGGGATGGCTTTTAGAACATGGCATGTGAAACACAGGATAGTTTAGTTCTTCTGATGATGGTCGAGAAGGCTGAAGAGCCTATGTGAAATATCGCATTTATGGAGACAGGAAACTGAAAGACTGGAGATTTAAATTTAACTCCTGAATCTCAGTTATCCTGAACAAATTCCTTGCACTTGTTTTCCTCTTACAGAGGAGGAATATTACACTCACCCTAATGTGGTCAGGAATCCATGTAGGAAACATGACCATTCTAACTTCTGATATGATCCAACTGGATCTATCAGCTAACAGCCACCCCACAAAACAAACACACTCTAGGTTTAATTAAAAGGCTTAAGATTTTCATTTTCCTTTCTATCAAGGATCATTTTGCGCCATCAAATACAAGATTTAGACCATTATCAGATTTTTAGTAAAATCTCTTGCCAACATACATCTCTGACCTAGCATTTACTTATAATAGTAAGAAATTTATCTTTTTCCTTTTGCAAGTTAGTTCACAGAAGCACATAGCTGGAGATGGTGAACTCCCAGAAACATGTCCCAGAGTGCACACAGACAGGGAAACCAAGTTTAATGACTCTGGCTGAAGAAACAACTCAACTGATGTGGAAAATGTAAGTTGGCTTTTATATAAAGGGTGCTTATACTTTTTCAATCCCTAATCACACTTTTAAAACTTAGGTAAGTCCTTGAGTGTGAGATAGAGCAGGCAATTTAAGTTAGATGGAAATGACCCAAGTTTTCCATTAATTGTGTTAGATAGGCACAGGAGGCAGGGGCCAGGTGAACAGTGCCAGGGAGAAGCTGGCTGGGCTGCACGTGCCACAGACAGCCCAGTGGCACCAGGGACAGGAACCATCACCTCCCCATTTTGCTCATTCTGCAGAAGCAGGACTGGAGACAAAGGTGCTGCCTCACAGTTATTAACCTAGGTGAGATTTGCTCAGCAGCTGTGAGTGCGTCAGGCAGTGACAAGAACTGAACAGCTTCCTTCCAGCTGTGTGGGGAGATGAGTGGCTGGAATTAAAAGTACTGCTTGGGCACTAATAGCAAGAGTTGGCTTTTTACCCCATAGTCAGTACTCAGTATTCTGCCTCGCATGCTCTCTTGCTTCTCTTGACCATAGTTGCAGCTGTGAACAGCTGTGGAGAAATCAAATTTGGCTACTGGTTCCAGGTAAAGTAGTCCCAGGCAGTAGCAGGATGGTTCCCATAAAGCCTGCCTTTTGGAAGGGAGGACGGTCAAACATAGAAAAACTCATCATAAAAGCCAAAATCCAAATCCTCTAATTCAAGGACCTAACCAAATTTTAAACATGTTAGGAACTAAGGCTGGTATAACCACACTTTATTATTGACCAGTTCTCCAAAGAATAATAAAAAGATAATCTTAGAGAGCTGTGCCATAGTGAATAAAAGCTGACTTACCTTCTACCCACAGGCTGAATACTCATTCCTACCCTGGTCAGTGTTGGCACTGATATCACCTACCAAGAGCATGGTGAAGCTCATCTTTGTAGAGCAGGGAATCAACAACTGTAGACCAAGCTATAATGTGAAATTGCAAAAGGAAAGAGAAAAAGAGTATATAAAACTTAATTTAAAATCTTGGTGATTATGTTTACAGGCCAGTTGGCAGCTCACTACTGAAATGGAGACAAATTTTAGAAAAATCTCCTTTACAGTGGAGGACTGCTACTGCTTTGACAGAGGCCAGTATGTGATTGAGACCGTAAGAAATCACCTGCACCAGCTTTTGAGCTTTAAAACAAACTTCAGAGGTACTGAGACACTTCAAAGATTGTGAATCTAGCAAAGTTCCAGGCACGTTGCTGTACTAGTTAATTTCTTTGCCTATTAATAAAATCTTAATTTGAATTTAATTAAACTTCAGCTTCCAAACAGAATTTATCGAGCCTCTCTGTGTAGATTACAAAGCTTTTTGCTGAGAGTAATTCTTCACCAACACCTTACACCAGATCACCTGCTAACCCTTTCTGTCTTCAGGTAACAGACGTAAACTGTCCACTGCATTTCCTACAGACTCACGAATAAAACTACTGTGAAAATAAGCACTACAATCACTCTAAGCTATAAAGCATCCACAAACCCAGTCTTCCCTACTGCAAAATTTGGTATCTTCAAAAATCCTTCCTTGCTCAACAACTAAGCACAAAACACTAAAGTTACATGGTTAAGTTTGCAATTTCTCAATTTCTGGTTTTCCTGGTGAGCACTGAGGCTTAATTTTCTTTTTTTTTTTCCCTGGAAATCACCCATGCAGTATTTTCCCAAAGGAGAAAGTTTAAAAGTAATATATGCAAACTACAGTGTCAGCATGCTGAACACAGGAGGTCAAGCAGGAAATGCCTAATAGGTAGGGCTTAAGCACTACAAATGGATGATGATATGATAAATAAAAAGCAAGAGGAGTACACAGATCTTTTAATAATGTTTGATTGTGCTCAGAGGACATTGGCCCAATCCAATAACTTGGATTTCTCCCACACTGGAATCATGATGTATGTAGTCTTAGCTGAAAAACAATGACATCAGATCAAAAGAAGAGACAGATGAAAGGTAAGAGCAAAAAACCTGGGAAAGAATTCAAGGTCAGTGACATGACAACATATTCCATATTGTGGCATGGAGCAGACAGTAGAATCTCCTTTCTCAATCTAATTTTGCATTTGAGAAGCTTTTAAAAAAATGACCAGCAGACCAGATCCAAAGAACATTATTGTTAAAAGGAAGCTGAAGTCTGTAGTTTCTGCAAAATTCTCAGGAACCTTCTTGAAAGTCAAGCAAATTCTAAAAACAGTTTTTGTAACAGACACTACAACCTGCTGTCTTAGCTCAGCAATGCTGCCTGTAATGTCTGTAATCCAACAAAGCATCAGTGATAGCACCAAGGTAAGAACAAGAAAGCAGCCTATAGCTGGACATAAATCAAATGCTATAAAGGCACAGAACTGCTTTTATTTCAAAACAAAAGCCACTTCAGTAATAGAAGAAAATATCAGAACACAACAGAGATAAATAACAAGGTGGGGAAAAAATAAAACCAATAAAAAACCCCAAAAGCACACAAGACATACATGAACTTGTGCCACATATGAACATTCAAAATTGAAACTGCAAAGAGCTTCACTTGTTTCCTGTTTTTTTAAATCCTGCATGGCAAGAGACATTGGAGACCTGTCCTGTCTCTCCAACAGTTGTGGGGATACACTCATCTTAAGAGTAACAGTTCAAAAGGAGAACAGAAATATACTAAATAATGTACTCAATCTAAAGTGCTCACCCAGTCTTCCCAATGTTCATTTAAAAAGCAACAATCCTGTATAAAAAGTACATTGTTGACATAAAAGCAGAGAAAGAAGACAACTACAGTGCTCTAAAGCTCTCTAGCTGGCATAAACTGGAGTCAAGACATTTCATCCTCCAGCAGAGTTCATCCACCCTTAAGCTTGGCCTGACAGTCCAAGGTTACAAATCAAGTCTGCTGTGGGTGCAAATATGACAGCAGACTTCCTGTGGGGAAATCTGGGTACTGAGGTACGAGGGAGGTCCTTTACCACACAGATGTAACTGTATTGCTTCCAGGTCCCACTTGCTGCAGTCTGCTACAGTACCTGCACTAAAGGGGTATTTGGAAGGTGGCTCTGCACAAACCAGTTGTCCTATTACATCTGCTTCTCTGTTATAAAAGACTTCCATGGCTCCCAGTAATGAAAAATTGACTGTATATACAAAACAGTTCAGAAGCAGCATAAACATTTATCAGAGATTATCATTTCAAGTAATTAAAAGCAGAGCTGCTGCTTGTTATGTATGTGAAATAAGACCATGCAGGCAAAATGTGACACATGAAGGCACTTGTGAATTAATTTTATACTGATCACAGTAAATGATCAGTATAAAAAGCATCAGACAGGCAGCTAATTTTATTAAGTATACTTTAAACCATACTGGTATGTGACTGTTGTAATGGCAATCTAGAGTTAATTCTTTAATTTGTCAGGGTTGCTGTTCAACTCATCCATGTGCATGCTAATCTGCAGTCCCAGGATGGAGAGCATCAAGGAACTGAGCAGGTCATAAGCCTCAAGACATTGTCACTTCTCACACACACTGATACATGGTGAACTAACAATATTGTTTGGTATCAATTTAGCAATGACAGCTGCACTTAGACAAACCATCTCAGCAAAGAAGTTTCAGACAGTTCACAAAGATTAAATAATTAATTTCTCAATACCCGTGTAATGTAAAACATAATGTCATTTAAATGAGAAATAAAATCAGATACTTTTTTCAGCAACTAAATTTAGTTGCATTCTTAAAATATCAATTTACACAAATCATCTGAAGGTGATCTGCAAAGACAGCAATCCCTCCAACACAGCCAATTGCTATACACTCTACTGGACTATGACTGAAAGCAAACAGAAGAGAACAATCACATTGCTAAAAGCAGAAGGCTTCACTTACCTTTCTCTCCATCTGAAATAAGATCTCTTTCTCCCTTTTGCACCACTGTCAAATTCCCCATGGCTTGGCTGAGTCTTAATACACATCCATGATGATCACTACTGTCTACGGGGTCTCTAAGCTACAACACAAGAATTCCATACACAGTACATATTTTGCTACTAGAACAACATATTCTAACACATGCTACTTACATATGGGGGGGAAGGAGAAAAGGCAACATCATCAGTCTTTCCAGGTATTTTTTCTATACCCACTGCAATGCTAAAAAATGCATGAGAATGGGTCTTCTTTTAAAAAGAGCTCAGTTTAAGAATATGCATTGCTGTGGCAAGTATCCCATGGAATAAAAACCCAGAGTGTTTCTCTCACGTACAAGGAACAGCACGTAATATTTAAGCCAGCAATAAGTTACTTATTTTCAAGGACAAAAAGACTAAACTTGCACATGCTTAAATACCAAATACCAAACTTGCACCATACTTAAATATCAAAAAGGCAAACAGCTCACCATAGCTTCATACAGTCTGCTGAACTCCATGTAGTTTGGAGTAAGAATAGCTCTCTGGTAGCCTTGAATAAGAGAAGGCTGCTGGGAAATGAGCCACAATCCATCCTGTGAAACAGAGTAAGAACATTTACTGAATGGATTCTTAGATGTTAAACCACTGACTGAAATCAAGGAAATACTTACTGCATCAATAATGATAGGAATTCCTTTCACTTTCGATTTCTCTATAATACCCTGCAAAAAGATGCAGATATTTTTAAGATGCTTGCTGATTTAGATCTCCTAAGTTCCAAACCAAATTCATCCAATACATCTGACCACGTAAGTTGTTCTGGCAAAGTGATAGAAAAAAATCTGTTATATTCTGCAAACTAATGTAAAACATTTTCATATCAGCAGGTAATTTTACAGTGACAATGTTTTCTCCCAAGTTTAAGTGTCCACAGACCTGGTATGTGTATTGGGTACTCATGGTAAGGTTTTGGGAGGGGGAAGAGGGGCTACAGGGCTTCCCTGAGAAGTTGCTGGACTTCATGTCCAATAGAGCCAATGCCAGCCAGCTCCAGGGCAGTCCTGCCACTGGCCAAGGCCAAGACCATCTGTGACAGTGGTAGCATCTCTGGGATAATATATTCAAAAAGAGGAAAAAAGTTATCATGCTGAAGCAATTTCAGCCAGAGAAGAGAGGAAGGAGAACATGTGAAAGCTACAGCCCTGCAGACACACAGGTCAGTGAAGATGGGAGAGGAGGTGTTCCAGGATCTGGAGCAGGCATTCCCTTGCAGCCCGTGGTGCAGCTCACGGTGAGGCAGCTGTGCCCGGCAGCCCCTGGAAATCCACAGGGGAGCAGAGCAGGTGGATGCCCAAAGGAGGCTGTGACCCCACGGAAAGCCTGCACTGAAACAGGCTCCTGGCAGGACCTGTGGCCCCATGGAGAGAGGAGCCCACACTGGAGCAGTCTGCTCCTGAAGGACTGCACCCCATGGGAAGGACCCATGTTGGAGCAGTTTGTGAAGAACAGCAGTCCACGGGAAGTCCACTGGAGAAGTCTGTGGAGGACTGTCTCCTGTCAGAGGGACTTTGTGCTGGAACAGGGGAAGAATGTGGACTCCTTCCCCCGAGGAGAAAAGAGCAGCAGAGACAGTATGTGATGAACTGACCAGAGTCCCCATTTCCCAACCCCCTGCACCATTGAGAGCAGGGAAATGAACAATTTTGGAGTTAAAATAAGCTTGGGAAGAAGGGAGGGGTAGAGGGAAGGTGTTTTTACCATTTGGTTTTATTTCTCATTATCCTACTCTGATTTCATTTGTTATAAAACTCAATTAATTTC
Organism: Drymodes brunneopygia; assembly: GCA_013400955.1. Classification (NCBI taxonomy): domain Eukaryota; kingdom Metazoa; phylum Chordata; class Aves; order Passeriformes; family Petroicidae; genus Drymodes; species Drymodes brunneopygia. The sequence goes on from VZTZ01012115.1 coordinate 61,094, forward strand.
CCCAAGTTGAGTCTGTTGTATATACTTCAATACAACAGTAACTGGTGAATGATCTCTCCTGTCCTTAACCCATGAGCCTTTATTATATTTTCCCTCCCCTGACCAGCTGAGGAGGGGAGTGATAGGGAAGCTTTCATGGGCACCCAGCATTCAGCAATCTCACTCACTCTGCCTGCTGCAGGAGGCATGTAATGCCAACACAAGTCACACATAGTAAACACACATCTCCAATTCAAAAAAACCAGAAAAATCCCAGTGAGCACTGCCTTGATAGAAATCTACCAGTAATTATACTAGTTTCAGTTGCTTTGCTGCTGACAGTCCCACTGCAGTATTATTTTATGTACAAACATCTGAGACAAACAGTACATATGATGTCATTTCACCTGTGGTTCTGGAGGTTTTATACTTTGAAAGCAGAACCAAGGTGGCCCAGACAACAGACCATTTGTAGAAGTGTTTTTTTCAGCAAGCAGTATCTCCGAGCAGACTGTCTGCCCTTGTTCTCTCTCCTAACCCAGCAGCAGCAATGACTGATCTTCAGGCTTTTTAATGAGCAGTGGCTGACAGTCAAGTTTTTTTCAGTGCTGGTTATTACCAACTCATCTTTGAAGCTGGAGGGTTTATCTTTTTCCTGTGTAAGATAACAGAGCATGGTATCCATCCAAAAGGCTAATTACTTTTGAATGTTATTAAGCTCTTCAGATTAGCTATCATATGGCACTGAGCTTCACAGGTTAGCAAGACACGATGTAAGGAATAAGAAAGCAGTTTTTAATTAATGTTCAGGGTATCGAACATCTCTCTCTTCTTGTATAGTGGCCAAAATAAACACTGCCCACCTTGCTCCCTGTAAATTGTTAGATATGACATATACATATCTTCACAAACATTACTACCTGATTCTGACTTTTCCAATACCAATGGAAAGTATTTCCCTTCTATTTTCTTTGTCTGGGCACTATTTGCAGTTTGGAAGCATGAGACTGAAACACTACCCACTGCTCCAAGCCTGAGGACTTGTCTCAACACACAGCTGTGGCTACACTAGAAGCTACTAGAGAACAGAAACCTTTCCTACACACACTTGCACAACCTGGGCTGTGTGTGAGACTGCAGGTGCCCACCTCCTTTGAGATCCCTAGGGAACATCACAAGAGTCTTCTCTTATACACAGCTATTTGAATAATCTTGAGCCAATTTTAAGTTTTACACAACTCCTACTGTTCAGCTACTGCTAAATTATACCAATTTATTAGTAAGTATACTTAACAGCTGTGTGAGGATGGAGTCTTAAAACACACCTAGAATGAACTGTGGCATCCTGAAAACCAGAGCGCCTCACTTTCAAACCTTTCAAGAAATGTATGAGAGAGTAATTTCTTAATTCATTCATGGTAATCTGCACAGATGTACACAGCTCAGTTTTCCTTCACAGAAGCTGCACTGCTTTGCCCCTGCTGTGTTAAGTTCATTAACAATTACATTTAACTTGACTCACTTTGTAACTATAAAACAGGGCTGTGGATCTTGCAACCAGATTTTGTGTTTTGCTGTTTGTATTTTCCTTGTATAAATGAATGTTACAGATCCAACAGCCCAATTACTTTTGAACTATATTAAGCTCTTCTGATTAGATATCATAGGGCACTGAGACCCAGACCTCAGCAAGATCATCCTCCCCCACACTTCAAAGGTACAAATACCTTTTACTGCAACCTAGTTTTCTAACTGGTTACAATTAAGAGTATTTCTGTACATTAGCAGCTTTACCAAACTCCTTCAGTACACTTAAAATGATTACTGCTTCACTTCCCACTAATATGAATCACCAGTTTATTCTAGTATGTCAACTTTAGTAAGCCAGTCTTTCATGACGCTTCATTTTATAAAACTAAAAAATATTTCCACAACAGAGTCAGTAAGGAAGTCTGAAGGAAGACACCAGATCTCAGGAGTCCTTATCCTTCTGAACTATTCTCTTGAATGCATTATAAGCAATCTAAGGAAGGAATTTTGCCAAAGTTCTGTTCCCAAAACAGCTAAAGTTTGGCAGTTGCTATTATTGTTTGGCTCCTTTTCATGTTACCTCACAATTGTCAGCTACTGGAATCTCTTGCTCTCTCCTAAATAAGCAATCCTGAAGATCCATTGTACACCAAAAGAATGTATGCATAAGGTAAGAAAAAGTGTAAGTTACAAAGCATGACACTGTATCTACAGCTAAATAGCATCAGGAAGGCCAGATCATAGGTACACTCCAGAGAAATAAAGCATTTTTTTCCTAATCATGTTTAGAATTCCTATCTCTCTAGCACATCCTCCACAGTCCTGAAACATTTGACCTCTACTCTAAAGAGAAATTTCACCTTGCTAAGTAAAACCTACTGGGCAAGCAACTTTTATTGTGCACCAAATCTCTGAGGTATCAGTTTCTAATCTAACATACTGAATGATCTTTGCTTGCTCTTCCTCTCCTTATAAAACAAATAATCAGGGGATACAAAGTCATTTGTCTTATTTAGAAAGTCCATTTTTGATTAAAAAAGTGCCAAACAATAAAAAACAAATAAACAAACAAAGCCCCTATCCCAATCATTTTCCTTTCCTCTTCCTTCCTTAAACCCAGACAGAAACTGCTTGGAGATAGACAAGGAACCTCAGAGGAAGTTCTGGGGAGGGAAGGGGTGATTTCCAAACTGCAATAAACCAGTAAAGATCAGGGAACCCCCATAAGACAGCCACAGGTTTGAAGGACACAACATTTATGGGAGAACTCCTCTTTCTTATTGATTGTGGTCAGGACCACTGCAGAGCAATTCATCCATGCAGCTTAGACACCACATTCAGGGTGGGATGGATAGCCAACAGACAAACCTGTCTCTCCTCAGCTATCACAGGGGGTGCAGAGACACTTTACTGTTTTAGACAGCAAGAATTAGGTGAGATGAAGCCCACTTTTAAACACTCTATTTCTGTAAATACTGTACTAAAAGAAACCCCTTAAATATTTACATTATGGCAATAATGGTAACACTCTGTAGGAAGAGTACTTTGTTCCTGGAAGCAAAAATCAATTTTCAGCCGTATTCGTACCTTGGGATTTGGCATGGACTTTTTTGGTCAATAACTGTAGAAGAACAACCTTATTTGGTTAATAGCTATACAGAAGAACCTTCACTGTTAGTTGCCCAATTAATACAACTCAGACAAACTCTGCTTTCACATCAAAACCTATTGAACAGTTCCTGATAGTATTCTATGCATGAGCAGAAATCATCTGTTCATTTTTATCTAATGTAACAATTATTTCTATGGGAAAGGATTTAGAATAGAACATTGACAATTAAAAATATTAAGAAATGTCACTAAGACAAAAGCTGAAATCCAAACACCAGTGACAAGTGAACAGCAACACATACAGATATCATTGATAAGTCCAAGACATCACCTCTTCCCTTCAAACAGCATTTTGAATATTAAGATTTTGAAGATTCCAGCTCCAGAATATCCCAGTGGACAATCCTTCTGCACATAGAATGTATTATACTACAACAGTGGTGGTTCAGCTTGGAGCAAGGCAGGAGCACTTCCTTCAGCTGATTCCTAAGCCCTCAAGGACATCCAAAACTGAAGCACTGGACTCACCAGGCAACCTTGGCACGAGTCACAAAGCAGAGAGGGCAATGATGGAAAGAAGAGGATGATACACTGCTGTCACCCAACCTTATGACCTGTAGCCACACTGTGTAGCTAAGATATCAAAGACTGAAATTTGGATCCTTCCTCTGCAATTCACAGCCAGGGCCAAAATTCAGTCTCTTACCTTTCATATTGAGAGTCTTAATAATGGGGTTTGGGCAATCTCTCACTAGAGATATTCTTCTTTGTATCAGCTGGCTAATACTTGGTAGTCCTCTGAAACAGTGATTCAATATTTGCATGAGAAAAGGAAAAGAGGTGTCAACCCCCTCTTATTAAAATCAGTGATAATTAACTGTATTGCAAGACTGCAGTACTTGTGCTAGAACAAATCTGTAACAGGAGTTTCCTCTCCTAATAACAAGACCAAATCTGAAGCTTCTATCCTCATTAAGCCAAAGAGGAAATTACCTGGGATTCACACATCCCACTCTATGGGACAAACTCTCTCACAGTTATTATCATCTGTTAGCAGCACCAAATACTTGACATTTAGAAAAATAGTATTTCAGTCATTGCAGTTTTTGGTGGCAGTGGTTGAGGGGAAGAAAGCCAGAGAGGGTAAAATTAACCTGAATCTACTCCTACTCTTCTCTTGAAATACACAATTTCCTGAAAAAGCTTTTTTCTTTGACTCGTTATTCAGGACTTCTACGCAAGCAACCTACTCAGTAAGAACTGAAAAAGAATTTGTGTCACAGTAGTTGGTCTATCTGACGAAAGGTAACTCTACTGTAATTACAAAAATTTACAAAGTAAGGATGAAAAACTCATGTATTTTACTTATTTTTTTATTACCATGGAAACTATGCCCTTAAACGCAATGCATTCATTGTAGTAGAAACCTGTTTTCTGTCCCAACTTTCACATGGGAATTTTAAAACAGATTCTCAAACCCCAATTCCAACCTTTAAAAGAAACCCAAACAACAAAGCCAAAACACAAAAAAATCAAAATCACTGAAACAAAACCAAAACACACCAACCACCACACTTGCCCCCAAAAAACCCAAAACAAAAACCCCCCAACACACCAACACCTGTACAACACACTCACAAAGGCAAAATTATTCAGGCTGGAAAGGGCTGCAGGAGGGAGAAGCCTGAAGGAAAAAATGGCCAGGATACTGCTGAAAGAGGGCACAGCAATGCAGAGAAGCATGATGTTATTTAACCATTTGATAGCCTGCAGCTGTGCTATGAAACACAAGATTCACCTGCACTGTACTAACATGGACATCCAGGACTCCTGCACACTTACACAAGTATTATGGAAAAGGGAATGGGGAATGGGGCTGAGATGAGCCACTTGTTGTAAGAAACAGCCACGTGGGGAATAGCAGGGAACGAGAGGGAGGAATAAACTGCTATGGAGCTCCTAAGTACAACCACAGGATCCCTTATCAGCCATGAAGTTTTCACAGAGCAGCCACCCTGAGGCCCCAGGGACAGAGAGCAGGTGGTGCTCTCCCAGGGAGTACCCACAGCCTCTTGGAAAGAAACTCTGCAGTCTGGACTTCTCCACCCAAGTCCATGAGCCAGCAATAACACCCATCCTATTTATGCCTGCCCACATGCAACAGCATAAAAGCTGGCTCTCCACAGATCCACAGAAAAGACAATTAAGTAGGTTTGTCTACACCTAAGTTAGATACACTTTTCAGCTTTTTAATTAGATGTGGAGTAGCAGAAGAATGCCTGCAGTGACTTTTAATATATTAGTAGTTTTATCACTACTTCTGTTCTTCCTCATGAGCTAGTTCTGCTATACAAGATTTTGGCATTCGGTGTTTACAAAGGGAAGAATCAGGAAATTAGAGCCAGTCATTTCAATATAAGATTGAATTTTAATGAAATGAACAGAAAACCAGATCAGCAGAATATATAAACCAACATCTATCCCACAACAGGAATTAATTTTCATGTTGTCATTTTTCTACCCAGCAAAGGAAAGATTGCTTTACTTGACATCAGCAACAAACACTGCATTTTCTCACTCCCTTCAAGAGTCATGTCTTGACCCACTCTCAGAAAAAGTCTTACTCATATTCTCAAAAAGAAATTCAAGCCTTAACATGCCATAATAATGGACAATATTGACCACTACGACATCCAAACACTTTAGGAAGTAGTACCTTCAGCCCACTGAAAGTGCACTCCAAAGCAACCTGCAAATGCCAAGTATGTAATTACACACTCTGGTTTGGTAAAGACAGGCAAATGTGCATAACCTGGCATTGGGAGTGGCAGCCCCTTTTACAAAGAACCCTCTCCTGAAAGCTACGATCAGAAACTGCTGTTGAAATGCCACCTATAATCCCTTTATTTTCTGCATGGATGTTGCTCTCATGCAGCAATCCTGAATCCATGGTTTTGTCTAAAACAGACAGATAAAGCAAAAAAAGAGCCAAAATTTTCCTGTGAATGCTGCAGCTCGAAGCATTTTCACACACCCTCCTGCCCAAGGTGACCGGGAGGAACAAATAAGTTCCACCCCAACACGCTGCAAATCGATTCCTACAAATAGGCACCGAAAGCCCTAGGAAGCATTTCTGCCTTGCTTGCTTCAAGTCTGGATAAATGCAGAGTTAGCAGGGATTCAGCTGCAATAGAGGTCAGGATGCAGCACTCTGGTGGAGATGACTGGAAAATGGGCTTGGCAAGCAGGAGTTTGTAATCTTGCACAGCTAGAAGTAGGCAAATATCCCAGGCACAGGCTGTGCTCAAGGCTACAGTTGTAGCTGGCAGGGGGGGAACCTTTCCTTAATATAATCTATTTGATGCAAGAAGTTTGAAAAACATTAAGAATGGAGTTCTACTGCTTGAGATTCTTCCCATTTGAGCCATATTTTCAGAAATTTCAAAACTGGTTTTAGGTTTTTTTTGACTCACTGGTGAAAATGTGCAGTTGCCTCTTAAACGTGCTTTTATCAATTCCTACAAACTGACCCAAGGACTCATCCTCCTTTCAAAACTCAGCAAAGACAATCAAAATCTCTCTTTGAGGACAAAGTATATATAAATCACCTTTAACTAGCCTAATAGCCTGAGTTTCACTTTATGTATTTCTGTATGCATAACTATCACTAATTCATTAATCGCTCCACTAAGCCCTCAAACCTCATGCAAGGAATGACCACCACTTGTGAATGAATAATCACATAATAGAGACAAATATTCCTCCTCTGGAACAAATAGGCTCTTCATCTCATGGTTTATGCTCCATTCAATTTAAGTTGGTCTTTTGTCTTTTAACTGCAGTACCACATGCTAGGCCCTGTTTTCCAAAACAGATTTTCAGGTGCACAGCAAAATATTTCACTTAGGCCAGGAAGAGGGTGCTAAAGACTATAAAGAGTACCCCACTACACCATCAGGCTTATTAAGTGCTTTGGGTGATGTTAGAAGCTGTTACAATTGAAGCTGAAGACACTGTAGATGGCAGCTAATCAAAACTGTTCTACTCTAGATCAAAAAAAAGATATGAAAATCATTCATTTGTAGATTCCTTCTTTGAATTCATATTAGATCACTTGCCTTAAGCATGGAAGAAAACTGCAGCTAACAGTTTCTTAATAGCAGCTTCAATCACATGCTAAATTCTTAAAGAAGTGACATAAGCCAAAGTAATGCCTGAACACAATAAGGAAAAGCAAAAGCCTCTGAAATACTGTCCTAGTTATGAAAAAATCCAGAGCACTCCTTTTTGCCTATGCATCCCCAAAATCATGGTCAACCAGAGACCATTTGAGAAGCTACATTTATTCATACATTTCAGCCCCAAACACATGAAAATACACTTTAAGTATTAATCCCATTTATTGCAATCCAAAGTAAAAGTATCTACATCAGAATAAAAAAAAGCAGCAATTTTTCTCATGCTCTCATTCACTGAATGTTTGCACTCACAATGCAAACTCTACAAGGTTTCCAATTTATAGCTGATTATGTTAACTAGATTTGGCTTAAGATATTCATGGTCAGCTGTTGGCACTTTGTCTTAAATAAACATAAACTTAAAATGAACTTGTCATGCTTAAAATGAGCTTAATGAGCTGAATTTATCACTGCCAATTTCTTGTTAGGGTTTCTAGCTGAACGAGCTCAGAAAGAGTTGAAAAGATATCCAACACCAGTGTTTTGCTTACAAATGCTTTTAAGTATCAAAATCAAATTAAACAACAATATAAGCCTACAAACAGAGAGCAAATAAATATCCCACTTCACTGTGAATGACTTTCATCAAGATTCATCACACATATTAGAAATAAATTCTGTTTGCAAGCTGCATAAACCTGTATTTAAGGTACTGTTAGCATACATTCAAATACTGTTTTCCTAATCAAGACATTTGTGAGGAAGCCACAGAATACTAATAGCTCTTAGCACAAACAGCAGTAATTCTTGGCATAACCAAGAAGGTATCTCTGCCTTGAGCTGGTGTTACCAAGGTTTATCTGCACCAGTAACACCACCACAGAGAAAGAATTGCATCCTATCCCAGCAACTGCACCACCTTAGGTGAAGACACCCACAAATTCTGACTCTCATCAGGCCTTTTGAAAGCAATGAAGCTGGGCTAGCAAGAGATCAGTTTTTCACTGTATTCTGTTTGTGATATGTACATCAATGCTGGGCCGTGGGTGAAGGCTGAGAGCACACACGTTCTCACAGAGAAGGCACATACATCCCACTGGGTTTTGCACTTCCAGTACCCCGAACACAAGATCCCACTTACCTCACCCACTCCTCCACTAGATGAGGGCTGAGAACAGAAAGAGGCATAGCCTTGCTGCTACTGCAGTTCCCTATGAACTGCTGAATCCCCACAGCAAGAACCTCCAAAGGGTATAAACAGGGAGAAGCAAATGCACATGACATACACTAAAGAATGAAGTATGGAAAATATTTCTTCTGCTGATTTGAGCTGCCATGAGCAGTGACTCCCAACAATAATACATTCTGTTGGCACGTATTTGTACGTGGTGGTAGGTACCACAGGCAATACTAATCTGTCACCTGCAGCATTCACCGGGGATGCTTCTCAGGTGTCTTACACATGGTACAAATAGAACTGAGAGGGCTACTTTGGTATCAAGAGGAAAATCCTTTCCAAGGCCCACAGCGACAGATTCAACTCTAACAGACTTATATGATAACAAGAGGTGGCCCTGTATTCTGCAGTGCTCTTGATCTTGCAAAAAGCTAGGACAGATAGTGTAGTAAAGCACCTGGTCCCATTCTCACAATTTATTAGGGCTGTGAAGTGTTGCCTAAATCCTGAAAGCACAAGGCTTGAAAGGGGGAGAATAATCCAAACACAGAAAGGCTGATGTCTCAGTCAAGGTGGAATAGAGAATCCACCCATCTGAAAATTTCAAATGGATTCTCTCTGGGCACATGGGACATGATCAGTAACAAGGGCCCAAACCTCTCTCATCATGTAGATGTTAACTACAGACAACACATTTTAACACAACCTTAAGATGATGTCACAAGGGGTGGAAAATGAAATTCTGAAATTTATATCCCAAGAGATAGCAGAGACCTTTAAGGGCAAATGATTGGCTGAGGGAAGCATTGCAGGGCAAGGAGGCTGAGGGAAGAAAAACTGCAACCGGCACAAATGGCAGCCAGGCAGGGCCTCAGCCAGAAGAAAATCAAGGCTGGTACTCCTGACATATTCTGTATGCTAAAAAAAAGACTGAGAATTGAGCAAGAGGAACAAGCATATGGTTTGAGAACCCAGATGATTTTATCATGTAATCTGAATTACACAGAGCTGGCCTTGCCATTAATCATTACCTCTCCTGCAGGAAGAAAGCAAGCATGCTCTGCTGTAAACAGCATTCTGACATCACGGCTGCAAAGCAAGACACAGCAAGTCTGGAGCACCAGAGTCCAGGACTCGGTGCTGCCACTTCAGGGAGAGAGGCAAGGAACTCAGTGACAAGCAAGGAAGATTCCAGCATTGAAGACTTCAGTTAAGAAGAGGGTTCTTCATAAGGATGAATGCTTCTCTACCAGATCCCAACAGTAACTGTTATTCCACCAGCAATCCTGTATCAGTTCATTTGGCCTGAAAGTCAGAAGGAATAGGGGAAAGGAGATGCCAAGAGGATGGGAACTGATGAAGGACATAGCTCAGCCTGTAACTGCCTAACTGCTAGGTGGCAGCAGAATGCAGAACATCCTGGAGCACTAGGCAGCATCTCCTGCTCTCCCAAGAGGCTATGCAAGGAATATGGAACTTTTAACAAAGTCTCCTCAGGAGCTGCACTCATCACCCTGCAGCAGAGGAACCTGCTTCTCTCCCACACCCAAGAAACAGCTCTTGATGGTACAGGCAGAAATTTCCCTGCTTCCAAGATTCTCCTACAAGGAAAATCAGATTAGAGTAAATTCAGAAGTGTAAACATACATGCAACAGCTAAATGAAGTAAATTGTGATTGGCAGATATGACAGGGACGTAATACTGCTGCTGTGTGAAAAAAAGGAGAATATCCAACAGCTTTGGAAATACGCTGCTTCTAACCAGAGGACAGTCATAGGGATCTTGGCCTTGCTTCCACATGGCAGCTAAACTTCTTCTCAACAGGTTAAACCACCAGCAGCAGCAAAACTGAGCTGAACTCAGTGACATAGCATACTGTTATCTCTGGCCAGAATCCATCACAGACACTGAAAGGAAAAAACAGATGGCCTGATGTCCCCTACAAGAAAGTTGACATTGGGGCCAACTTTCACACCAGATGTGGTAAGATTTCAGAAGTCTGCAGTAGTACGGGGAGCAGAAATGCTTCAATCTGCACACTCCAGAGCTGAGAAGTGGACCAGAAATGTGGTTTTGCCCTTTTCTCTTGAAGTGAAGCTGCTTGCACTGCTTATTTGCTTTGGAATTGGAAGGTCTAACCAGGCTGAGACTAGAATTGCCACATCTGCAAGGGATCCAGGTGCACAGATACCACGACACAACAAATGCTGTCTTCAGGAGAATTTTCTAAAGCTGCAGCTCCTGGTCTTGCAAACTCATGGCTAGAAAGCTCTGACAGAGCACCAGCTCCAAGCAACTGAGTAACAGCACGTGAGGGTTCTGGCACAGACCCACACAAGTGGCATATAAAAGAAGTATAAAATAACTTACAGAGCGGCTTCTTGTAACAGGACTTGTAAATGGAATTACTGCCAAGCCCACAAAATCGCAGGAAGCCAGTAAATATGCATTCAAAGACTATTAAGGTGCTCAAGGAAAAAAACATCAAATCAAAGAAAACTGATTACAACTTGGGTTTTTTTTAATCAGTCTGTTGAAAGGAGCTCAAATGCCACAGTGAACTGTGTAGGCGTTAAGAATAAGGGAGGCAGGTGACATACTAAAGAACCTGAGGAAGCACAGCATTCTTTGATCTGGAGATGATGCACCATCTGGTCAATAAGCACTCAAGCTATTCCACAGCAAAACACTGTCTCTCGGCCATATAGCAGAAATTGAAGGCTATAGCACTAGTAATTAAGTTCTTAATTTCTCAATGTTCAGAAGAGAGAAGCAGCCCAAACACATGACTGTTTGGAGAAGCACATTAATTGGCAACGTGCTGGCACAATACTGATAAGAACTGACACAAAAACAGCATCAGAGAGATGTCAGAACATGATGCCTCAGCACCTTAATGGGGCAGAAGGAGGCAGAAGGAAGCTGTCTCACCATCACTACCACTCTGACACAAAACCCTGACCAGAAAGCAGACACTCACCTACCTCCCAGCCCTGTGTTCGTATGACACATGCCACAGTCAGCTTAAAGGGAAACCAGAAAACTTTACACCAAGCCAGCCTCCTATAAAAGTTTAAAATAGCAATACTATCATCTCTTGCTTTTTTTCTTGACACTTAAAATTCGTTGTTGAAGCAAGAGGGAGACTCAGCTTTCTTTCAGCACAGAGAAGCAACAGTCTCCCTCAGACAGGCAGCCAGGGTTCACTTGTCCCCAAAGGCAAGTTCAAAACCTCAGCACTGGGTAGTTGATGAACACTTACACAACTACAGTGGAGACAAAGAGCTTGAGCTTTAATGTGACTTGAAATTAATAAGGCCAGATCCACAGCTCATATGAATGTGCCCTGAGATTTTAGCATGAAGTAACTTCCAAATGCCTGGTCTTTATTGGCTGGGTTTGTTTCTTTAACTCTAAGCTGGCTTACACAGGACAGCCAGACCGAAGAAAAAGTATGCTTGTAATTCACTAAGAAAGCAGTATTATTTTTAGCAATGAGGAAAAAAATACAATCAAGAAATCTTCCAGATACTTCTGTAAGCACATAAACCCTGAGAGAAATTCTGACATAAAAGAAGCTTATCTTAGATATCTTAGATATTATAAGTGATTTCTTATTTTCTTTTGTTTAAAGTTGTTTTCTGTTACAAAAAACTCCATCAAATACATTTTTTAAGCCAAGAAAAAAAAGAATTATCACAAATATTTTTTCTGTAAAAAAAATTCTGAAAAAAATGTTTAAAAAAAAAATAGAATCTCCTTAAATTTTTCACTCAAATACAATTTGATTTCTTCATCAGCTGTAATAAACCTCTTTTTCTGTATTTTTAAATCTTTATTAGTTTTGCACCTCTGTATCATAATATACACATTTTCCTTCCAAAAAGAATTCAAGAAGCAAGAAACTCCAACAACAGCTTTCTCTAACAAAATCCTAGCAAAATCACCATTCATAGTTCTCAAGGTATTCTAAACACTTGGACAGTGTGGTCTCCAGTCTCTTGCCTGCTCTGTTTTGTGATTTCACTGTGTAACTGTCAATATTTCTGTAAATTATATTAATTCCACTTGTTAATGCCACTGATTAATTCAGTAATATTGCTCAGGAAAAAAATTTAATTGTACAAAATTAGATTGACATTAGACTGAAAAATACATTACGAACACACAAAGATGTGTTGACAATAATACAAAACATCATTGGGAAGATGGTCTAAGTACATACTATTTAAATTATTAAAAAAACAACCTCATCTCCTGTTTCAGCTCTCCACTAAGGCTTGACAGAAAATAGGAATACCTCTTTATCCAAAGTAGAAATCTGCAACATTTTATAATTAAGAGTACTATTTCTTATTGCAAGAGAACACAGTCCCTGTTCTTTGGTGCATCTGATACAAGTTGTCAAATATGATTCTGAAAATCTGGAATTCAAATCCATATTCATGTACTTACAGTACTGGTGCTTTGCACCTAAGAAAACACAGAGCCTTTTTATCTAGATATGGCAACATCTATTTCTTAATTATTTACTTTCACAAGCTAAATAAAAACAAATCAAAACAACCATACAGGTACCTAAAATTAAGACTGAAGGTTACAGTTTAACAATGAAGACCATGGATAGAAACTATAATTTTCAGTCAACAATATTTTATTAAATTTGGTATTTAGCAAAAATAACAAGAACATCTGTGCAATGGTGTAAAATATATATGAATGGTTGATAAAATTCAACATAAAGACAACAGGATAAAATATGAGTATGCACATTACCTTAGCGGTCTCAAGCAGAACTTCATCTCTACCTAAGCCGGGTCCTATGACCACCGAGTGCAGCCGTGGTAACCACTTCTCCACCTCATGGACAGCATTGGGACTATCACTACATGGAAACATGAAAAAAAGAAAAAAAAATTTTAAAAGGTTTCATTTTAGTATTCTCAGAAACGGAGCTTGAGATGCAAGATAGAAAGAGGTATTTCCTATCTTGAGTGTCAGGCAATTTTATCTTCCAAACTACCAAGAATCTGTGACCCAGGAAATATGGAATGGTTGTCCAAACAGTTAAAATGAAAAATCTCTCTCAGTTCATTCTTTAGGGGATACCACATAAAAAGGAGGAGGTAACTACAAGTATCCACTACAGCTGTTACAAAATAAAAAAATAAAATCCAGGCAGGAAACCAACAATTTTTAGAGTCTCTCACAATTCCCTATTTAATGCTTCTTTGCAGAGGTTATACCTTGGAGAGAGATCCACCATCTCACAGGTATATACTGCAGCTTGCTAGAAATGATGGAATTGTTTATTACCCCACATGGCAGAATGATAAATCTACTCATACACTTTTTTGTCAGTTGCTTCATAAGCATTTGTTCCAACTGAATTACAGCCAAATTGTCCCCTTTCCCCAAAAGGCAACAGGAGAAACAAGCTATTCAGTATGGGCATTATCTGCTTGTAATGCTTAAAATTTCTATAGCATTCTGGTTTTTGTCTACACCAGAAAAATGATGAGAAAATTCACTGCCAAATATAGCTGCCACAATACAGCATTCAGCCACTGACCAGAACTGTTTATTTTGTTCTGACCAGTTTTGTTGTGTAAATAGGTCAGAATATTTTGAAAGCACTGCCCAGCATTTGCAGTTAATCCTTCCTGACAGTATGGAGGGAGAATTTAGCCTCCCTCCCTCCCCATCTCCAACATTAGTGACAACAACAAATGAACCTTTTAACTGAAGCATGGGGGAATAAAGCTCCCTGTATGCTGAGCAAGGGGGTACTGCTTCATAGTAGTGCTCAGAATATTGTAAGCTTGCAATACTCCAACAAAGCTGTATTATTACAGATGAAAGCCAGTGCATGTTTTTTATAACCAACAGCTGTCCTGATGGGACTCACCACTCAGGAACAAGTGTTTAGGTTGTGTCTGGCAGAATCAGCAAATTCCACAATGATTTCTGCAAGTGCCAGGCAGGAGCCCAAAGCTTTTGCAGCTGCAGGGAGCGAGGCATCCTGCTCAAGGGCGCAGGGATGTGGTGCCTGGCTGCAGCCCAGCAGCCCCTCTGCCGAAAGCCCAGAGGTGCCCTGTGTGCTGACACCACAAAACAGCTCTGTCACAACAAGGCTGCTGGGTGGGAGCCACGACCTGCTGCAAGGGCAAGGGAGACCGTGAACCACGACAGGACAGTGCTGTCCCTGCAGCAGCCCCTCTTTCAGCAAGCTGAATTTCCATTTCAATGATGCAGCTCCCTCCCTTCTCCTCTACCTCGCATGGAAACCGTGACAGCTTGAGAACTGTTAAACAGCACACTTTTCATTTATCTCTGTACAATCACCTAACAGTTTATGATGTAGGTAGAGGCTGGAAATAAAAATGATTCAAGAAATACCTAAAGCACTATTTAAAAAAAAAAAAAAAGACAGATCTTTAATATGTGTTAGGTTGAACACGTGAAAAACTGCCTGTAAACCAAACTCTAGTAAAACATCATAATTTCTGAATGCAGATCACTTTTTTGTGTTCACATACTGAACTTATTTTATCTTTGAAGAGCAGTATATATCTCAAAATAGACATATTTCTCAAATAAATATATCTATATAACATGTAGTTGTAAGAATACTGCTATATATATAAGGATGCCTGGATTCAACAAACCTTTGTGTATCAGAAGCCAAATAAATTTTAAAAAAAGCTTCACTAAACATAAGCTAAGAACAGAGCCACAGGTAGTACCATAAAGTAGCTCTTCTACAAATATCTCATGCAAATAATCTAAACATAAGAAGTTAGTCAATTTATTTATATTCAGGATTAAAAGAAGATAATTTTGTCTAAAACTCAATTGATAATGTGCACTTTCCAGAACAAAGCCATCTCTTGGGAAATAAACAGTCCAATATTAAGCCACTCCTGCACACTTTGCCTCTGGTAATAATAAAAACCTACTGTGGAGCTTTTCATCTTCAAAGCATTTTACAAACATTATGTTCAACTCCTTTGCAACTTCCCATCAAGAAGCAATCCAAGATATGAAGGGTCAAGAGATTAAAAATGGTGATAATGACTACTACGTTGCAAGATCAGCTATAAAAACACGCTGTAAAGTAACTGATGGGTTTTGAATCTTCATAAAGAAAGCAGAAAAACACTGCCTCACAGAAGCACCATGTCAGCTTCACTTCAAGACACTGGATGTTCACAATAGCTGTGGCTGTGCAGCTACGGACACCATACCAATATCCTGGATCTACAGCTGCTCTGGAAGTGGAAGGGCCATTGTGTTATCTCACAGTTTACGTCCACACACGCACATCAAACCAGTAGCATTTTAAAGCTGATAGGGTACAAATGCTCAACAAGCAGCTTTCTTCAGGCACGGGTAAACCTTGAATGTTCCTGACCATGAGATTTAGCACAAAGGCTGAAATTCCTCTAGGTCTTAACAGCTACAGTCTATGCACGATGTTTAAACACACCCAGAAAAGCACTCTGACTCTGAGGCTGATGGCCTCTGCACTCTCAGGCTTCAAAACAGACAAAGCTCAACTTGCCTGTTGGGCACAGCTCCTGGACTATGGTAATTCCTCACCAGTGGAAAAAGTGGTTGGGAAAGGTGAGTAGGCATGGGCCAAAATCCTTGCTAAGGATCATTTAGATAATTTGCCCATACAGATAATTGTGCCTGGGTACTGAGGAATAAATATTGCTTGGCAGTAGTCAGTTTATCATTACAGAAAAAGTCAGTGCATATTCTTGTTTGCCAGTGGATCAAAACCTGACAAAAATGTCTCTGGAAAAAACTCCTTTGGAGGCACCGGCACAGAATACCATGTCAGGTCCTCAGCTGTTCACAGTGCACAACGCTCACACAAAGAACGTAGTTAACCTCCTTTGTCACTTCATGCCAATTTCTCTGCCTGGTTACTAACCTGATCTCAAACCTCTCCTTTTAATTATCACCTCCACTGCCCAAGATATTGAAACAACAATTGAAATTAGTGCTGTATTTAAAAAAAACCCAACACCTCACTAGAAAGGTACGAGGTCTGAAGAAGACGTCCCCTTGATCAAAAGAGATGTTATCTTCAAGCTTTGACAGAAATGAATCAAGTAAGAAAGAACCACTATTGCCTTTAGAGGTGTAGAGCTGTATGATACCCAAATTGATTTTTTTCCAAAAGAGAGATCACAAATGCAATACCCCCCCTCTAAAGCACAAAGCTAGTAATAACATAATGAGGAGTAAGAAAATCTCCTAAGGCCAGAAGAAAACAGCATTTCACTTTCTGAGAAAAGGGTAAAAACCTTTGAGAGACACTTTGATTAAATAAAAATCTGGGATTTTCCAAAATTAAGCAAGTTTTTTTGGAAGGTGATAAGAGCAAGAGTTTGGAAACTAGTCTGGTTTTCCGATAATATAAAAATACAATCTCTGCACCATGGACATACACAGTAAGAATAATTGGGAAGCTGAATCCTACCAGTAACACCTGTAAATATGGAGAGTGAATTACAGTACCATTGTGCAGATGTGTGCAAAAAAAGATTTTAGTGACAAACCACATCAGGGAATAAATGGGGATTGAACAGATCTTCAACAGCTACTTCCAGCTAATCAGTATGTGTTATGTGACATCAGATCCCATTCTGATGAAAACCTAGATTATGACAGCTCATTGTTGTTCAATCAAGCAACTAAGCAACACTCCTCCAAACTCTTCCTCAAAATCTTAGCTTGTCTGCAAAGCAACCAATAAACCTCTGAGTCAACACAGAGAAGAACTATCACAGGGTAAACACATAAAAAATGACTGCAAAACAACAGAATAATTATTAAGAAAAACTGAAAGAGCTTCTGTAACTTGTGTTGTATCTGTGAAGCTGCATAGGGAAGAAAGAGTCTAAAGCCAATGTCAAAAATCACTGAATCAACTCAACACTTGTCCCTTAGTCAGGTCTAAACAAACGAGCAAGCAGACAGAATGGGTTACACGGAGGCACACGAGGAAAAGGACACCAGAAATGGGGTCTGATCAGCTTTCCTTGGCTATTAGTGAGAGGTAAGGGGAGGTTGAGATGATTGATGATCTCTTGGGAAGGCAGACACAACACTTTTATCATTTGCTGTCCCTGAAGCTGTTGGGTGGACAGGACTAAGGCACGGCGTTCAGTATCTTGCATGTTTATCTTTTTCCTCTTTTCTCTGCTTCCAGAATGCATTGAGAAAAGTACTTTCCATGGCAAAATAGACAAAGAGTCTTCAAATTAAACATCACTGAGTCTCTAAAATGGTGAGGACAAATATTCTTTGTAAATTATTACTGGCTTTAGATAACTTCTGCCACATTAACCTTGTGAAGTTCAATAAGAGCAAGGTGCTGCACCTGGATTGGGCCAGTTTTAGATAGGAGTACAGACAGGGAGAAGTCATTGGGGGCAGCCTTGAGGTGAAGAGCTAATATAGAATGAAGAACTAAGTTAAGCTCTTTGCTCTTCAGAACTCCTCTGTATTTCACTATCACAAAATAAAAATTGTCCTAAAACACAGTTTTGGAGATCTTCATCTTAGGGAAAGCTTGATGTAATAACCTTTCCAAAAACAAACAAACAAGCAAACAAACATAAACCCCTAACATTAAAAAAAAAAAAGCAAACAACAAAATAGCCCCAACAAACACCTGAAAAAAAGATGGTGGCATATCACTCACAGTTCCTAAGCATCCTCTAGAGCTGTTTGTAACAGGTATCTGACAGGTGCCATCTGCTTCAAAGTCTGATCTGGGCTGGTCACTGCCCAGAGTGGGGGGACACTTGACAGCTAGGACCTGAAACACCACTCCCATCCTCAACTCTCCAAAGAAATAAAATTTTGTTCTATGCTGCATTTTATTCAAAGACTGGCTTTTACCAAATGATCAAAAGCCACCGAGCAATACTTTTAAATTATCAAAGACAGCTCTAAACACAGCAGCTTTCCACATTCAGGATGAATGACAGTTTCTGTCATTGCTTTCTAGAGGAGGGAAAGGAGCAAGTGATAAGGTGCAGCCTTGTCAAATTTTACATGGAAACAAGAAAATGTGAAGCAAAGTCAGCAAGGGTATAACCAGGAACTACAGAAATTGTAGATAAGCATGAATGACAGCACAAACAGAAGGCAGCAGGACTGCAGCTCTTCACATGGGTTTTAGACAGAGCTGGTACCACCTTAGTAATCAGAGATGTGGTTTGGACATCAGAAAACGCCAATCAGTGGGACCTCCTGCTAGAAAAGAACATGGGACAAAAGCAAGACTGCTGTCACCAGACTGACTATGTGGCTCCTCACTGGAGACTACATTATTCAAATTCTGCTCATTATCTGTGCACACTTGGTATGACTGAGGCAATTCCAAATGCATTAAAATGTACCACTGCACAAGTCTGTTTATACAAAGTCAGAAAAAGCCACACTAAGGGGGCAGTTTCATAGCAAACCTACAGACTTATCTTCAAAGATGGGAAAAAGTTTCTGATCTGAGGATGAAAGAGTTTCAGTTTTGTTTTATGCAAACACTGCAGGTAATTATAATTAATGTGAATCAAATGTTAGACCTGCTGACACTTTTGATGTAACACAACACATCAAAAGAGCCAAACATTGGAAACAATGTGTGGCTCTAGAATTGAAGTAGTTCTCTCAGAAAGCTAATTGTTACTGATTGAGGTGAACCTTGGGTGAGGTCTTTACTGAAAACTGGAAAAATAAGATAGGGAGTGAAATGATCCTGGAAAGGATGGGTCGAAGGAATGAAAAGCAAACCCAAACAATGCAAAAAAATACAGAGCATAAAATTAAACTAATTCTCTATTCCAAGAGTGGCTGTATTTGTCAAGGTTTAAATCATCTTTCCTGTAAATTAATGCCAAATTTCCAGAAGCCCAAGGGCTTCAGGCAGCCTCTTTCAGTCCCATGAACTGAACTGGAAATAATAGCTTATTCTAGAGAAGCTCACTGAGCCCATTATCAACTCTTGTGTCTCTCACCAAGCACCTCAATCAGGTAGAGCAAATTGCAGAGACAACATACTGGCATGAAGCTGTCTGGATGCAATTAGTGAACAAAAAGGGATATATTTATTAAATTAGGATTAGCATATTAAAATTCTCACCCCCCCCAAACATTTAGAAGACAAAAGGGTAATTTTCACCAACAGGCTGTTTAAATCTTTGAATTATACAATCTGTAAACACTGGATAGACAATACATATTTTCCAGCTACCATTTGATTAAATAACAGCAAAGAAAATAAAAGAAAAATAAAGATCTTAATGAGAGAGGGATTGAATTCTATTCAAATCAAGTCTTCATTTCCACACATTGAGTAAGTTAATTTAGACACCAGAAGCGAACCTGGTGGTTTATGCTGAATATTATCAGCAGCAGGAACAGCAACCCATTATCCAGGAGAAGCAGGGGTGTCACAAGTTCACAGGAAGGGACTGCTCTTAATGTGCAGATACCAGTCTTTACTTGCTCCACATTCTACCTTCAAGGCAGTAAAAGTGTGAATGACCTATTGAGGTAAACATTTAGAAGAAAATGCCATATTGACCACATCATTGTTTTGGGGTTTTTCTGATAATGACAAAAACAGAAAGTGTTTTCCACAGCTGCTACCTGGACACCAGACTCTCACTTAGGTATCGGATGTTCTGCTTCTTTAGGAATGGGGTGCTCCACACACTACAGGGATCAGAGCTCACAACAGCCTCTTTAATAATGAACACAAATGCACTACCCAAATGGGATCACCTCTCTTAAGCAGAGCAGAGCCTCTTGCATCCTGTGAGAGAGCCCCAAAGGAGAAGAAGCTGTTACCTGACTCTATTTTCTGACATTTCTCACACAGACATGACCCCAGCACTGAAGGTCAACCTTATCTAGCCTTGTAAAGATACCACAGCTACCAACACAATCATTTTATGACCTGCATTTAGATATATACAAATACATAAAGAAGATGTGGTCTGTTTTGATCTCAACCACATTACCAGTGTGTATTATGACAATCCTCCCCAAAAGCATAATGATAACCAAATGTCTTGACCTCCTATTTTCAGAGGTTTTGGAAGTGGTCTTGACCCATTATATGTCCTGTGAGCTGACTTGATAAATAGAATCTGTCAAATATTTTTCAAATGGACTGTAATCAACCAAACCCGTGACTTTAAAAGCAACAGAATGAAGATGACAATGTAATTTCCCTCAGAAAGGAACACATTTTAAATGTCCCTAGAAAAAATAATGCACTTCTTTTTTTAATGTTAAAACCAGCAAATAAAGTGACAAGCTTTTACCACATTGGTAGTCCTTGTATTCAGCCCTTAAGGCACAGATAGTAGCTGAATTAATACCCAGAAGGCTTGAGTACTTCCAATCAGCTGTGGACACATGAGAAGACAGGACAGGTCTCAGCCTAAATATCTGTTCTGCTTATTGTTATCTGGGGCAAAAAAAAAAAGCGGGAATCCTAAAACCTGCAAAATCAAACCCCAGGGATGCCTGCCTTCACTCAAACTCATGAAAGATTGAACACCAAAGAAATTTGATCCTGGTTTCAAATCACAGCAGTATGGCAAATATTCATAAGGATAAATTTGGCCAGATCTAACTGGAGTACATCTGTTTCTGACATATCAGAAAGCAGCAAGCACAGCAGCACTCCCTGCAGTAATGTTAAAAATTATTGGCTACTTCTCACGTTTTGAGGAGGTGACAAAACCTCTGCTGGAATCACACGGGACCTCTGCAACAACAGGGAGGAAAGGGACTACAGTACAAGGTGAAGACACCTCCCAGCTTTTATTCAGTCTGCAATGCACAGCAAAGAAGGAGCAGCTTTTTGCCAAGAAAGCAAGACACAGGAAACAGTTCCATAAGGAAGCAACTGAAACCATCCAGTAACTCAGTGAAAGAAATAACATAAACCAATCAGTTATCAGACTGAAATATTTAAATTAGTAAGACTGACTAGCCCATTTAAATAAAACATAAGTCACTTACAGAACTGGATGAACAATCAGCTCTGGACTATATGATTTTATTACTGTTGCTGCATCTTTGGTCCATAAGAAAGTTTTGGCCATGGCAGTGCATGACAGAACAAGGAAGAGTTTAAACATATAACTCCTCTGAGTCAGCACATCCAAATTGACCTTAATCTGTTCCTAAGTACTTCAGAAAAAACCCCAAACTTTCTCATGTAATTCCTAGTCAGGCTGATGTCTCAATGAGGCTTTGGAAGAAAGATCACAAAGTTTATGTGTTCCTTCATCTTCTCTGCAGGTATAATAAGGACCCAGCAGCCAAGTCACTTGTGATTTTGATTGTTGGAAGAATCTCTCTTTATTTCCTGACTTTCCCTGGTGACAACTCTGCACCTCTTCCAGCAGCTCATCCAAAAGCAAGGTTAGTGCCAGCATTACACCAAAGCAGTGTTTAATAGCTATCCTCAGCTAACACAACTAAAAGGTGTGAGCAACCTCCCACATTGGATCAATGCCTTTGTATCTCCTCTCCACATAATAAAATACAGGGGCCAAAAATCTTAAGATTATTCTTGGTCTTCTTTAAGAGATTTGGCACTGGTTAAAAGTGCTCAAATAACTTATCAGGGCCTCAGCTACCTATTATTCACTTTCATGACTTTTTCAAATGGTCAAAACATAGCCAAAATTCAATAAAACTAAGTAAAATATGTTCCAGAAACTCTGATCTTCATTGAGTTTCTTCATTAAAGGTAACTGGCCTCAACACACAGTCCAGCCTCACGAGAATTTTCTTCCCAATTATTCTTATTTCAAACTCAAATGAATAATCTTTTTCAAAATCCAACCCAAAACCTGACCTCTGCAATTAACCATAAGACTTCTAGTAATTCTGACAATCTTTCCTAGTCCACACAAACCCAGAGATACAATCAGCTAAGAGAAAGGTATTAGTTCTAAAGCCATGCTTTGTTCAAGGGTGATATTTTTTTTTCGGTGGATAATGCAAAGTTACATCACCTCTTTGGCACCACAAGAAATTAATGACCTGACATCTCATTCTATTTCCCTGATAAAACTCTGGAAATCAAGGAGTATATTGACTGTTGACTTTACAAACTGTCTGATAACCAGTTTACAAGTCAGCTACTCAGTGGTACCTGACTATTTTCTGGCCTACAGAGAAGAAAATCTCTGTACAATCATGAAAAGTCCCTGCAAGAGGGGAATAAAGCACAACAGATTTATTCTCTCTTCTTTTAACATACAACCAAGCTGGGTTCATGTAGCTCATTCAGCTCTGTGATCACTTGCCTATCAGGACAGGGTAAGCTAACCCAACACAGGTATCCAAGAAGTCTATTCAACCTGACCTGAGCCAGGCCTGAACATGGCAAATATTAAAAAGCTGCTGAACACTCTTCTCTAGAAATACCTACACATCTACAGCAAAAATCCACGCAGAGAACACCTGCAATAAAATAATAAAATGCAAAACCTAATTTTTATCTTGCCTGTATTGTGAAACATTTATAGGAGGAGCACATTAGCTGACAAAACAGGAAAATGCAGCACAAACCCAGGGTAGCAGTGACAAGACCAAGGAGAGGAGATGTCACCAAGACTGGGTATATTCCACTATTCAACCCCAACCTCTGCAATAAACATTTTTCACTTCTCCACAGGAAAGCAAGAAGTAAGACAGCAACAATATTGAACTGATTAGCGGGTCAATTTTTGAATAATACCAGTTCATTGCGGAAGGGGCCATAATACATTTGACAGAATCCCTGAACAAAAAGGAGAAGCTACTACTGATAATACTGACTATTCACAGCCCCTAGACACCCTGCTTTCATTATTCTGTCAGGTGGTGAGGACACAGAGCCAAGTGCTGAAACATCATCTCTTCAGATCCCAGGCTGTCACGTGCTGTCCCATCTCTCACGTTCACTTACAGGGAATGAAGTCAAGAAACAAAAAACAAGGAGAGAGTGGCACTATGGGTGTCCCCAGCATGGAATGTTACACCAAAAGGATCGGAGGTCACATGGAATTGCCCTGGCAAGGCTGCAAGTTGGATGTTCGTTTCATAACCCTCCTTCTGCAATCCTGCTCGATCTTTCTCACATAACATTCTCTGCATCCTTGAAGTGACAGACATCTGCCAAAGACCTGAAACGCTCCAGTTCAACTTCTAACTCTCACATACCTTCACCAGTCATGCTGGCAAAGATCTGCAACAGCAGCTCTAATGAGCCAGAAGAGCCCAAGCACTCAGAGGGGACAAGAAAAGAGCATTTTCTTCCCTTGATACGATCCCCTGTGAGGTGAAGGCAGTAGAGAAAGTAGTGGCAGCTAAGATGATAAAATGTCAGACTCCTGGCAGTACAAAATGGCAGCTGAACCCTGGCAAAATGCCAAGCTGTTCCAACAGGGAGTTGAGTACACGGGGCCATAATTATGATTAGCATAATAAGAGAGTGGTACAACAGCTACCTAGTTACTCTGAAGGGTCATGGAGAAATCGTAACAAAGCCAAGTTTGAAGGAGAGGCACAAAAGAAAACAATGACCTAGCTGCTCGTGGGTTTTACCCAGAGGTTCCTCCATGCGTGAAGCGCGGCCCGCGAGAAAGTACAAAGACTGTTTAAGAGATCAGGCTCTGAACCGAGAGCAGCTGGCTGTGCCTGCCCAACCCAAATGGCTCCACAGCATAGAAAGGATCATATGAAACGTGTGACACTGAAGACAAAGGACCTTACAAGAAAAATAGGCTGTTGGTGTAAATTTCAGTAAAACCTGGGCTCAGTAGAGTCAATCAAGATTGTTTCCTGTCTAACCAGAAAGGACTGTTTTCTCTTTCCCTCAAATGAAGCAGAAGAGATAAAAATATGAGAAAATTTAATTAATAAAATCTGAACACTCAGATATTTGCATTTTTTCATTTTGAATGTCACGTAAACAATATTTACAGATCCACTGCATCATGCAATTAGCCCAGCTGTCTGCATGAAATTAATCAGTTTTAATAAAAGTATTAAATACTGAGTTGCAGAACTAAATATATATGGATATGAAAATCTCTAGATTCACTGTACTGGGTAGATCTGAAGGAACTCATAGAGCAGAAGTTTAAAATCAAAAGTTCTCTTTGCAGGTGGAATGATCAGAGTTTTCACTGAAATCTAAATGCCACAGGAGACACTGAGAATCTGCGTGTAAAAAAATGCCACTCTTACTTAGCAGGCACAATCTGGTCCTCCAAGAAAGTTTATTGCTAATCCTGTTTCCTCCCCTTTCCTCTATGCTGCTTCTGTTTCTCCTATTAACGTCTTACATTACCAGATATCAAGAATCTCTGTGCACACAAACAATGCTTTTCCCAAGGCAAAGTCAACTCGCTACCATACAGGATGCCCATATGCTGTTATCTCAAGTGGAACACATCAAGACACCCCAAGTTAAATGTTAATACTGCCATTAGGCTTCTCCATTGTATTTGCTATGGTATGGTATCAGACAGAACATCAACTGAATAGATGGTTTTTAGATTTAAGAGGCAAACAGTCGTACTTGTAAAAACCCTACCTATCTCTCCCTTGCTTTCAAACATCAGTTTTGTTTTGTCTGAAATCTATAAAGTTATGGGTTTCTTCTATCTTTGGGGGTGGGGGGGGAAAGCAACCAACAAAACTCAACCCTGTTCCACTGTCTTCCTCATAAGCACCTCTGTCTATGGCGACAGGAATGAAACCCACCTTCAGAAAGCAATAAACTTCTGACTTCCAACCACAGGCACCCCCGTAAGGAAGATCATGTTCTTGCTCTCAGACACCAAAATATTACTACTGTCATAAATCCTTCCTGACAGCAATATCTGGCAAACACGTTTTTCAATTATGCTTTTCCTACCCTAATCACAGCTTTGCTTTATACACCAACAGACTCTGACACGCACTGGTGCGAGCTGAGCTCAGAGGCATATACCTAAGGCACACATCTTAATTCTCATTTGCAGTGCTCATTGCAAACCATCATAACACCTAATTGAAACAAATTTATCCTATGAAAATTCATCAATCAGTAACACATTTCAGAACAAAAATTTAGAAAAGCACACACACTGATTTTCCCAGTTAGGAGGACAGTTACTTATCAAACTTTTAATCTTCTTGTTAATTAAATCCTGTATTTTGTATCATTTTGGAATATCTATTTATTCCCAAGAACAGGTGTGTATCTCAAGCAACATACTCATGAAGCAAAAGGAGAATTAGCATCTCTCTTGCCTTGTAATTTTGCATAGGTGTCTATATACACACTAGTGAGAGGAAAACAGCTACACTACTGTTAAATACTATTAGGGCTAAAGAAGCAAGAGAACACACTCCATTTGCCTTTCAAATGCAGACTGCAAAATGCTGACTTGTAGTGATTTGTAGTTCTGGATCTTGCTACTATTCACTGTTAAATGCATTACAATCACAGAACACGTCAGCAAGCAGCAGAAAGAAAGATCTCTGCTTTTTAAAAATTGTACTTTGACAGTCATGAAAAGAAATTCTCAGCTGATTGTCCTATGTTTTAAATATTTAACTGCTTGTAATGAAAGGACAAAGCCTGGAGTTTTTGTGGTCTCCATCTCACCCATCCAGTAACTCAGTGAAAGAAATAACATAAACCAATCAGTTATCAGACTGAAATATTTAAATTAGTAAGACTGACTAGCCCATTTAAATAAAACATAAGTCACTTACAGAACTGGATGAACAATCAGCTCTGGACTATATGATTTGATTACTGTTGCTGCATCTTTGGTACAAAACACATGGGATAAATCTGCACCCTAAAAAAGAAAATTTGCAAACAGAATTATCAAATTTATACTTAATAATAACTTTATCATTCCAAAAATTACTCAACTAATAACTCAAATGAATTCTCACTTCTCAATAGCTTAAACAAACTATTATTTTTCTTGTATTTTGGGTTAGACTAGTATTAAATGTTCAGTTCCTTTTGTATCTAACTTCCAATATAATTTTTCTTCTGTTTCTCACTAGCAGGATGACTGAAATCTCAAATCTCAAATTTTTACTCACTTGAGAAATGTTTCTCATCTGCAGATGAGCAAAGACTACAGTGTCTCATGTACAAAAGAACACAGATGAACATGAGATAAACTACAAGAGAGCCATAATACTATTGTAACATGCTTGCAAAACATAGCTATGGCAACCCACAAATACATTTCTGGTCCTACCATTTTTACTCAATGGGCCAAATTCATACAAGAAAAAGGCTGGCACAATTTTGGCAACACACCCTATGTTGAATAAACATTAAAGCTGAAGAGTTGAGTCTCAAGCTTCTGCTACCAACTCAAAAAATCAGAAATACACATAAAATTATGTAAGCAGTGACCAGAAAACCTGATCTTGTATTGGTCATGCATATTAAAATTTCTCGGTATTAAGGAATTGTCTTCTCTGCTTTACCACTATACATTTAACGTTTCAAGCTACTCTGGCTGTTTATGTGCAGATGTAATGGTCTAAGATCAAGTGACTTCAGTAAGGAACCTCCTAGTATTGCCACTGGATTTGCACATAGTGGACAGAAAGCTGAGTGGCCTTGGGATCTTGTAACAACATGGTTAAATAGTGTAATTTCAATTTTAAATCTTTGAGGATTTGCATCCTGAGGGAAGAGGTGGTCAGAAATACCTGGGCTAGTTACCTACTTATTGAGAAAAATCTTCAAAAAGAAAAACATCCACATGAACCGAACATACTGACACACTATATATAGCATTCTGAAAATTAGACGTATTATGTAAGCACGACTTGTTTACATTCGATCAATCATCCTGTATGCAGTCTGCAGTAAATATGTTTAGTCATTTAATATGTCAATAAAATAAGGAAGTTCATGCTTCCAGGAAAAAAGCTTAGAAAAGACCTCTGCTGAGAATGGAAATAAAATGTGCTATTAGAAATTACATTGAATTCCACCCACAATCTTTAGACTTACAGCATGCAAGAATTTTACTAGGCTAAAGTTTTAAGTTTTGAAATAAAGTTATTTCATTCAACACAGTTATCAGGTCCAGAAAAAATTTCTGAAGAACTCACTATAGCACAAAAACATAACTTTAAACAATAATCTAAAGTTGTTTTGTTGTTCACTTTTGGGGAAAATATTTCATCAAGTCTTGGAATTTCCTATCCAAGTCCCTGAAACTGTCAAATTCTGGCATATTTCTAACTTCACCTTACACTGAGAAAGAAAATACAGTGAACAACACATTTACAAAATATTTCTACACATTCTGGACTAAGGATTTTCTCTGCTCAAGAGAAGCCCTTCTAGAACTCAAAGTTCATGTGCACTACAGAATGAATGCCATTTTAAAAATGGCACCTAGGCAACATAAATGATGAAAAGTTCATTTTGGACTTGTAGAGAAGAAGACATACCACTTTGAGAGCTGTAATTGCAGCAAAATACGGTGCTCCAGTGTATCTAGAACGAAATAAAATTTAGGTTAGGAAACACAGTAATGAGGTAAGATAATGATCTTTCATAGAAATATTTACACAGATCATGCCATAAAACTGTAAAATTTTCTAAAGTAACAAAAGTAAAACTATAGAAAGAAACGAAACAAGAGCCGAGAACTGTTTGCAAGCTAAATATGGGATCTGTGACCTGGATCAATCCCATCTGGCTTTAGATGCTTAACTAAAGTGCCTAAACTGTGATTCCAGTTGCCCTAAATTCTCTTTGTAAAGACTGAAGAGAGAGAGATGAACACAATCACCCACCAAAGGTGCTTACTTTAGCCAAGAGGTAAGAACCTACAACCATTAGGTTCTAATTCCTGGCTATTCAACCCAGCTACAATACAGCACCTTTTTGCTCATTATGGAATTTGTTAATGGCAGATGTCCAACAGCACATCTCTCTAACAGGAAAAAGATGTCATCTCTCTTTCAAAAGGGGGAAATTAAAAACAGGGGAGTGTAGTGGCTCATTCAAAGTATTGTGGCCAATACTATTTCTAGGTCAAAACAGCATTTAACTGATTTATGCAGTACCTCTTTTCTCCCCTGAAATAGGATATTTCCATTACTCCAGTACATAAAACATGGTATTGACAGGATCCAGTAAAAACGAATATTTATCAAAATAAAAAGCCCACAAGAAAACATAGCATAAGAAAATACAGAGATACAGTTCCCAAGACACCAAAAAATCAGATGTGCCACTGTCTTACTCTACTCTACTCATACTATAACCTCATCATGCAATGGGAAAAGACTAACACTGAAAGCAGAGAGTTTGGTGGTCAAAAACAACAGAGGAGGTAGACACAAACAGCATTTTAAGGTCCCATAACATTCAGTATCAAAATTTTGCAACACATCTGCAAGGTACCATGTCCTTTCCTAAGTATGCATGGTCATGATGATGGAGTATTAGCTCTCTGGAAAACTGTGATTTAAGTGTAAGGTGAGTTTGAATGGCTTCTACAAGTAGTTATGACATTCTCTGCTTTATGAGAAGCAAAAATCAAATTTCTATTTAACTTACTCTCGGCATCCTCCAACAATGCCTATCCGACCATCTTGACCTTTATGCTTTTTCCCTGTTAGAGGAGGGATAACATTGCGCACCAGCTGAAAAATATTCTCCATATCCTTCAGAGTGTGTGTTCTGTGCAGTGAAAAGGATCTCTCTATAACTGAAAAGAAGAAAATAAGGGTTACTTCAAAGAATGTTCTGTCTTAAACTACCGCCAAGCACTCATGTACACTAATAAAATCACACAAAGATACACAAAGTGACATACTTCTAAAATCCAAATGCTTTGTCACTTAAAGGCCTTTAAAACAGTGAGTAACTAGGGAAGGTGATAATGCACTCAGAGTCTGATGCACAGAATATTCTCACTGACTGTTCAGAGTCCTAATTTGGGGCTCAGGTACTGAAAGAAACAACAACCCAGAATAGCTATATGAACATTTTATAACTAGAAATACCTTCTTCTTAGCTGAGCCTGAAATCAGTTCCATAATTAAGCTCAACTGAAATAGCAACACTTAGTAAGGACTAAACACATCCAGACACAGAGCAAGCACAAAGCGACTGAAACCAAATTTTAAATGTGCACCCTACCTTATATTTTGCTTCCCCTTAAAGACTTCCACATCTTAGCAGAATCAGGGCCTATCTCACTGCTCTTTTATTTTGGTAGGCGGTTACAAAGCATAGTTAAAGTATTTCTGCAAAACTATAATCCAACGCACTAGATGCAAACATCACAAATATCACACAAAGATCATTTCAGCTATAATACATCTCCAGATCTCTGAAGCAAAGCTACATGTCAAGCCACGTACTAAAACAACTGCACACTCAGTAGGATATGTATCAAATAATTCTTTCAAAAGGCTACAAAAATTTAGGAGAAAAAATTATTTCAACAATTACAACTAGAGTGAATTAAAACATTTACCTAACATGGGAAAAATGTGCAGATCACTACTTCTATCAACATGTTAACCATAAACTGCAGCAAATACACTAAAAGAGCAAGTTCTTGAAAGCTCCCCATTACCTGTACCATTCTGTTCAGAAGAGCAGTTTATTTGAATGCTAATATCAGCATCCTAGACCACAGCCATGCTTACTTTCTTTTTTACAGATCTTCCAAAAAACTTTCAAGGAACTGCTATGCACGTATAATGTAATTATGTAGAAAATAACTCCCACGATACTCCTTATTTTCATCTGTATAAAACTCAGAAACCTCACCCCCCAACTCCAAAATATAGAGGAAGGAAAAAAGAAGGGGGAAAAAAAAAGAAGAAAAACTGTTCCAGAAATACTGGGCATAATAAGGGGAAAAAATGCAATAAACAAGAAAATGCCAAATCTGTATGCTATCAGCAAATTGCATCTTTTTCTCTGTCTTACATAGAATCTAAACCTAAACCAGACAAGCTAATCTTCAGTATAAGTATGCTTTAATGTTCAATAATGATACTCTTAGTTGACCTTTTGCTTTTGAATATAGGCAACCCACTCTTACTAAGAAATAATAAAAAAGGGAGGGGGGGGGAAAGGAAAAGAATGAAAATAAACCCCACAACCTGTTTCGGATTACAGCCAAAATAGCATTGTAGTGACCCAGAGGAGAACAAAATGCTCATCTCCTCTGAAAATTGGGCAGATTATTTTCTTTAAATCACACTTCATACACTCGCTGGTTTTCAACTACACAAGAATATTATATAGCTTGGAATCTTGAAAGTGCAGTGTTGTTAAGAAGGCCTTCTGTTTATCTGCTGCTGGTTTTTGTTCATGTGAGACTATAAAGCGACTATATAATAAATGGAGAGAAAACAAAATTATGCAAAAAGCCATTCTTAATATAGCTCTACTCTACCTACAGAATCACTATGGCATATTCAGCTCTTAACAAATGAAATCTTAATTCCTTGAAAGATGTGTTGCCTAAAGCATTATGTTCACATTTTAGTATAAACACTTTTTTTACACCTTTGCCAATTAGAAGATTAGAATATCAAATTGCTCTTGCTACAGTTAAATAAAGAAAATGCATTTTTGCATAGTGCAACATGCCTGTACACCTGTATGATGAAATCCAGCGAGAAAAACTGAACCTCAGTTTCAGGTTGTTACACATAATTCAGCTCTTCAGGAAAAGATTTTCAGAAGTAATGGTAAAGCCTTGTAGGTACCTTCACCCCAGTCTAGAACCTTAAATGATTTCCAAGGGGTTTTCTAAAGCACTCCAGTTTTCCTTTCTTTCAGAAGTGAAAACATTTGAAACACTGTATCCATGCATACCCATAATTTATCTACAAAAGTCTGCTGCTACCAAAAATCCTAAACACTAGCTATCCACTCAAGAAGAAACATAACCAGATCTGCCAGCCTAAACCCCCAACCTAACCACCCAGTCTGCCATGCATTTTACAGGAAAATACAGTAAGTAACACACAACTGAAACAGCTCCAAAAGCCTCTCAGGAATCAGAGAACGCCCCTTGGGATCTGGCACACCAGATTATTATTCAACACTGAGGCGGGGTGGTTTCTTTTTCCTTCTTTTTTCAAACTATTTTCTTCTCCCAAGCAGTGGGAAATTCAGAATTAGAACGGAGTAAGACTTGTTTCATTTCCACATGGAAGGCCACAACCACTAAGCCCCAGCCTGATTCTAGTCCCAGCACTGATGGAGTATCCCTGATTTCCTCCTGCCCATGCAGTCTATCCCCATGTACAAAGAGACCATGACAAAGATAAATGCCACAGGCACACAGATCCCAAGAAGTTTGTTAATGGTTGCTACCATCAGCTTCTGGCCCACACATGAGGTACAGAAGGAAGAGTCTGTGCATAAATACCAATTCTTGACATATTGGTTCGCCTTTTTCTTTAAAGTAATTCAGATGCCCAAAGAATTTATAAAGAGCTGGTGTGGAAAAAAAACATAAGGAAATACTTTCATCTTCTATTACGCCTACTACAATAATACAAAGTTTCATTGATAAGATTCAGAATTTTGTTGTAAAGAAATTTACTTTAAAGAAGCTAGATCTTAACATCTGACTTACTTCAGTGTAGACAAAATTCCACTCTTTTCCCAGCCCTGAAAAAACATATGCACGGCCTTAACTTCATAGCCTGGGTTATGCTAGATAACTTGAAGCAGAACAGCAGCAAAACTTCTGCTACAAAGTAACTAAAGTTTCCAGATTGCTTCCAGCAACTTTTCTACTTGCCTTTTACATACAAAACTCCTCCTAACTTCACTATACAGAGACATGAATGTGGAAAGAAGCTCCCAGTGTTTACAGGGTTCAAAAGGTATGATTTTGCTCATCAAAATTTGTTATAACTAATATACCTGTATTAAATAAGCAGTACAATGGTAAGAATAATGATTTAATTTCATTTGACATCAGACACCTTCACCACAGTGTTAAATAATTCCAATTAGCTTTTATTTCCAAAAGCTGCTTACTACCAGTGCTTTCACACAAGTTTTAAAAAGTACCCTAGCTTTTATTTATGCTGTAGAAGGAAGTACCTATCGGTGGAGAAAGTGTAGCTGTCATAGCATTATAATTAAAGTTATCCGCATATGAACGATGGTTCGCTCTCCGAGGGGGACTTGCTGGTATAGACTGTGACCTTTGTGATACCGTAGAAGAAATTCCAGCCAACATCTGTCCCAACATCTGTAACATCTGGAGTTCTCGAGCATGCTCAGCTTCCCGGCGCTTGTCCTCAATTTTGAGCCTCTGCTCTTCGAATCTGTAAAATTTCTCATCTGTATCCATGCTCTGCTGCAGGAATTTTTCCATCATTTTATCCAATGTTAAATTTGTATGGCGTTTTTTTGATCTTTTGGGCTGATTGAGAGGTGGGGTAATAGTTGGAGCATTGACTTCTTTAAAGCCTAAAGCAAGGAAAGAATCAATTATTTTTCTGATGGAAAACAATTTTCTAAGAGGAAAGCAGTAAAAAAATCTCCCTACAAGATGTGACCGAATACCTCACGAATCATTTGGTTATACTTTCCCAGGTGAGCTGTATTTGAGATCTTTTTCCTCCAGAGTACTAAAGCAAACCACAAATTTCTACCAAGTTGCAAGGATAACACAAAAATCACAGAGGCATTTTTTAATTGTTGTAGTACTAAACTTCAACAATAGGAGTCTTTTTTATCTTCTAAAAAGGTTTAAGTGAAGGTTATTAAATAGTATAACCTCATTTATGTATTGCAGGTAATTACATTAATCTAAATTGAGTTTCAGTCTGTTGGCATTGTAGATTTGCATTTCAAAAGAACATTAGTGTAAACAACTCTTTGATGGGGTTTATGTGTAAAAAGAAGGTTGGTTAAACGTCAACAAATTGGCTGATTCCTAAGTGATGTCAACTTCTGAAGACAGGTTCATGTTTGTATTAAAAACCCTGCATTAATCTAGATTGAAAACAAACAAGCACCACTTCCCCCGCAGCTCCACAATACAAATGCAGCGGGTAAAGAATGTGCAGGGAAAGGACAGGCTTTATCGAAGTGCTGCTTCTGTCCACAAGCCCGATAAAGTTAGAAGCAATGTTTCCGAAACAACCCATGCAATTAATTATGTAAAAGCTCTCCCCTAGCTTTCTGCCCCATCTGCAACAATAAGCAGATTTTTCAGGTATTATCGTCATCATCGTTTTAATACCGATTAGCAAAACTGCACTCAGTCTGCAGGGAAAGGAAAAATCCTTCCGCGAGAAGGATGCTTATTTTCTTGTACAATGCTACCTGACACTTTGTCTCGACAATCTCTGCGCTAGTTTTCCATGGGTTTCCCATTGATAAATACCGATAAAAACTCACTAGAGTCCCTGTCCACAGCATCTCCCCCTACCCGGTACGCAGCTTTTCCAGCACCCGCAACAGCCCGCTCCCCTTCCGGGCTCCCCAGTTCACGAGGACGCGCAAGGTGCAAGAGCGGGGGGAGGCACGGGCGGGTTTCGGAGCGAAGAGGACGGGGCGGGAGGGAGCAGAGTAAGGCAGAAGGCACTCAGAAGCGCGCTAGTTGCGGAGAAGCGCCGGCAGCCGGGTTGCGAGAGCCCGGGGGGTGAGGGGAGGACACCCAGCGCCCGGAGCCCTCTGGTACTCACCGTCACCCGGCGGCACGGGGATGGCGAAGGACGGGCACTCCACCTTGATGGGATGGTCGGCGTAGGAAGAGCACTCGCCGGAATCCTCGGTGAAGTTGTCGCGGGGGGACTCCGGCCCGGCGTCCTCGTCCAGCTCGGCGTCCAGCTCGCGGCTGTTGTGCGGCGTGCCCGGCGTGGGCGGCGCGGCCAGCGGCCCC
>VZTZ01012115.1:113564-179245 GCA_013400955.1 Drymodes brunneopygia
TACCTTCAGGTTAAAATGCCAACTAAATTAATCAAATGATAAAGGAGTATTCAGCAGAGCAGGGAAGACTGCAGAGTGCTGCTCCTGCAAAAATTAATAGAGACATTCTGGAACACTGACTTTATCGCATGAACGAGTCTGTAACCTCAACTATGAGAAGTTCATTATATGTGTAGCTTTGGGGGATTTAACAAACTGTTTCAAAGACTGGAGATTTTAAGAAAAATGAAAAATTAATTAAATATGTTTGTTACAGTATCATTACATCATTTTGCCTTCAGAAACTGACACATATGATTTGGCTGAACAGACATGGAACAATTTCTTTTGATCAGTATGAAATACAATGCATTTTACCCTGCTCCTCTTACTCTTTCTAATGCTCAGGTTGCATGGGGTTTGATTAATGTACATGTTTTACACAGGGTAATTTTTACTTTTATATCTCCTCTCATAGCTATATAAAAAGGCAGTATCTACCCTGGATGAAAACTCCCGTGTTAAAGAAAACACACACATATGAATTTTTTCTTTTCCTGAATTTTTGTTCTATGGTTTTAAAGGAAAGAACTTTGAAGCTCATAATTTTTGCTCTTTAGTGAACATAGTATTGGGCTAGGAAGAGAGCAAACCTAGAAATGAACAATCATCCAGAATCTCTTACAGAATACCACCCAAAGAGCTACAGGCTTGGCCTTATGGATGCACTTTAATATTGTCTCTACAACTAGTAATTGAAGGCAACAAATATCTTAGTGGCCCTACCAAGACCATTTGATGTATTAATCTAGTTTTAGGTATCCAAGTAAAACCTGTTGCTCCCAATGTTCTATATTTTTGTGACTGGAGCATGTGCATTTAATTGGTAAATAAAATTGAAACCAAATGGATTATTTTTGTGGTGATATTTATACCACTGATAAAATACAGCCTGCCTCCAGGCTGAGAAAGTTCAATCATCCCTTCTCAATATGGACGAAAGTAGATTTTTTTCCCAAAAAAACTCATGTAAAATTTAATTTCTTCAGTGTTGCTTTTGTTCTCGTATAGATATAAGCCTACAGGCTTCAAAATACTCCATGAAAAAGTTATTTAACTTCAGAAGACTTGTCTAAAAGTCTCCAATGGTGTAAAAGGGCTGTTGCATTGGAACTATTTGTGTGTATCAGTGTTTACAATACTGCAGGTGTTGTTAGACACTGACTCCTTGAAAGTACAGCAACTTCTCAGCTTTTCTCTTTGCTGCTTTATTTCTAGTGGATTGCAACGCTACACTGTGCCTGACTAAGAATCTGCTTTCTCTGACATTTTCTGATTTTGACTGTGATCTGCATTTCAAGGCAGCAGAAGTGAAAGCAGCTTTTCTTTTTAACCATCCCATTGACATTAAGGGCATCACTGATAAATTGAAAACAAGGCAGTTCACCTCTTGAAAAAGTGTTTCTGACTGGCTGTGTCAGGGCTGCTCCTGTGCCCTGGCAGAAGCTGCTCCACAGAGCTCTGTAGCAGCTATGGAGAGCTTTTTACTCATCATGAGCAACCACTCAAATACCATGAAGACTCCACATAGGAGTCTTTCAGGATTATTTAAAAATAGGGAAGAAAACCCAAAATCACCTCAAACTCTCAGCATCACAGTTTGCATCAAAGAAAATCCTCAGCTTGTTTTTGACCCCCAGCTGCTCCTTCTTTACTCCACCCTTTGCAATTCAAGGCATCTACCCAGACTTGGGTTAAGACAGGAGGACATTTAGATCACAACTAAATTAGAGGGGTGTGTATATTTTCTTACCATATGAGTGGCTGTATTTTTTCATGCTACCAGAGTGCTTAATGCAGTCAGAAGGTAGTTTCTGAGATACGTGAGGAAACAATGAATAGATATTTTGTTATTATAGATAAAGCAACATCGTGTAGAAATAGAAATCATGATTTGGGAAGCAGGAGATACAGAGGTGAAAAATGTTGTTTGATGGCTGACAAAGTAAATGGAAGCTGACTTGACAACCTTCACTCCTGACAGCCTAATCCAGTAGGCTGTGCACTGAATGTAGGGGTGAATTCTTTTTTGCAAAGCCACAGAAATACCATCAGGTGTGTGCACCACTTCTGCAAGGTGAAGGCCTCTGTGATTGTTGTGGCCAAGGCAGTGTCCATGCACCAGGACACTGCTCTGGAGCTTGCAGGGTTTTCATACTGCTCTGGCCACTGTGCACAGCTCAGGTGCCAGGAAAGGGCTTCAGCACATCTTGGAGATGGCCAGCAGAGAACTTCCTCCACACAAAGGGGCTCTTTGTTGGCATTAGGTGTACGAGCTGTGCCCTGCAGCAGCCATGCTGCCCTCCTGGGGTTTACTAGTGCCAGGGGAAAAGGACAGACTGGAGAAGAAGGACTGACAGAGGTCCATGTACGTTTTCCAGACAGTCCCAGGATGGACAGTTGTGGCAGCCTGCACACAGAGCCACTGCACCAAGACTGTCACCTGCTGTTGGTGAGGAGCAGCAGAGTTTATACACGTGTGTAAGCACAGGAAGGAAAAGTACAGGAGCACCCACAGCACAGGTGCCTGAAAACACACAACCTGAAAATTATCCAGCAGGAAACAACAGGACACCTGACACAGGTTTTGTTCAAAACAGGCTTAAGCAAGGTATATGCATGCATAGGAGGGAGCAGAGAGATTTGCTGAGCCAGCATGACTATGAGAGTGGAAGCAGGGAATATAACATGCACTTAAGGGGAGGTTATTTGTTTTCATGTCTTTAAGGAATGCTGTCAGTCTCTATGCTCATCAGAAACAGATAGCAAATAAGTTTTTTCCAGAAAATGAGTATGATCTTAACAGCATCTCACTGCACATGTGAACATTTTCTGAAGACAGTGACATTTCTA
Source organism: Drymodes brunneopygia (assembly GCA_013400955.1). Taxonomy (NCBI): domain Eukaryota; kingdom Metazoa; phylum Chordata; class Aves; order Passeriformes; family Petroicidae; genus Drymodes; species Drymodes brunneopygia. Next base: position 116,457 of record VZTZ01012115.1, read on the forward strand.
TTGCTTTTTTATATAAAGCATCATTGGGAAGAGTACTCCATGACAGAGTATTTACTGTAAAAGCAGGACAGAAAAAAGTGACTGAAGGAAGAAACCCCTCTTATTTCAGCACTTTAAACATGGAGCTGGCTGTTTGCATCTGGCTTTAAAGCTAAGAGACCTTGCACTCGGCACTGTTCCTGTGGCATCCATTTCCAGAGCATGAAGAGGGGTCTCACAGTGGCTGGTGAATCCCCAGGCAGCAGCAGCGTCTGGGCTGTCATGACAACCACAGGGCTATGACCACGGGCTCTGGAGGCTTGCACACACTGCATGGCTGTTGGGTTTGTGACTAATTCCTTACCATCAGCTGACTCTTGCCCTCTGCCAATGCTTCTTCCGGTTCAGAAAACACGGGAAGTAATTTCTACCAGGCAGCTCATTTGTACTGCAGACTTAATGGTACTTTTCTGATGAGTGGAACCAGATTATTCTACAAAAGAAGACATCAGTTGACCATTTTATGAATGGCCTAAAAATAATATACTGTCTTTTGTCTCTTTGATTTCAGTGGTAGCCCCTAAACCATTTCTTTTGTAGGTTCAGGGCATTCTTGATTATTCCAGCAGTGACAGAGAACATGAACAGCAATATCCCAGGAATGTCAGCATCTCAGTGTGGTATGGCTGCAATACAAATTAATTTTGGACTCACACTGTGGCTATTTAAGGGAAGAGACTCTCCATCTCCACCACAGTTCCTTCACAGAGCTTAGCAGCAGAGCTTTTCCAGAGGGTGGACAAGCCAGGTAATCTCTGCTGTTTGAATCATCTTTGTTAAGCATTTCTTGCAGTGATAAGCTTTCAGTTTAATTTGTGGATAGAATAATTCATATTCTGAGTAGAACTGTATCCAAACAGGATAAATGCTGGTCCCTGATTGCCACAATACCATGCAGTTTCAAGATGCTGCTCTTCGCTTAGAGAGAGGGGAATGAAGAGCTCTGTAGTTCTCCACTGGCACACCAGGGGTGTGAGCGGCCCCTACTCACACAGTCCACGTCTCAGCATTGCTGAAACCTGCACCGAACTGCACCAAGGCCCCACCAGCCAGTGACACCTCTCTCCTCCTGTGAAACCCTGTGAGCAGCTGCAGCTGCGGCAGCCCTGCACACAGGCTCCGGGCAGCTCTAGGTCTCCCTCTCCAGGAGCAAGGCTGATGAAAAGGCAACTGCTGAGGCTGATCATCAGTTCCTTCATTTGCTAGCTTCTTCAGAATGTAAGACTGTGAATAAAATCTTTCTTACTGCGCGCACATGACTGTGTTTGAGCTTTCAGGTTAAGCAGTTACAGAGCAAAGACTAGTGAAGAAATACTTAGAAACAGACTTAGATCTCCTGGGTCTTCAGAGTGAAGGGACTTCCCCTGACTCTTTGCAGCAATTCTTTTATTAGCTGCTGGGAAACAGCAATAATAATAACAACAAGCATATGTCAATATTTATCAGAACTTTTCCCTTCCCCACGAAGTTTTGCACTTCTGCAAAGCCACACAGGGGCTCAGCAGGTCCACGAGGGGCTGGCAGCCTCCACGCAGCAATGGAAGCTCTGCCGAAGGTACTGCTACCTGTAGCATTGCAACAGATTACTTACACATAATGGGGTGGCAACTTAAAACACTATAAACAAGTTTTCCATTAGATATGGCTTCTGTGGCCACTTGATTTCCATGGGAAGTGTATGCTTTGACTGCTGAGCCTGTAAGATGTCCCCCTTCCTCCTTGGGTCATGGCACTCACATTTCCCTGAGCTGCATGACTTTAGTTAGCAGTATTCTGGTTTACAGAAAGACCTGACCCTGCCATCAGCAGCGGGGGTGCTCTGTCTCATTGCTCCTCACTCACATTCCTGTCAGTTCAAGGGTCCGGGCACACAGACTCTCAGGCACAGCAGAAAGCTCTCGCAGGACAGCAAGACGAATGTGCTGCATCCCTCAAAAAGATTCCACGTGTAGCCCGAATCGCCCGTTTCATATTTGGGACCTGGTGTCGTGTTGAGAAACGATGCTGTGAGGAGGAAGACGAGACACGCGTGGGCAGTGGGGCTGCCTCCCGCCATGCCTCTGCCATTATTTGAGNGGCGCCCGTGCCGCCACCTGCCGGCCCCGGAGCCCCGCGGCGGCCGGGCAGAGCCCCCGGCACCTCCCGGACCGTCCTGCTGCCCCCCTTTGTGCACTTCACAAATTATCCTACGGTATTTCTAAACCTCTCCGGGACCAGGCATATCCCCAGCATTCGCATGACATCCAGGATGTTTTATGCGACTTTGTAAGGTAAACATTAGTATCACATATTAGGGGAGACTTCGGGAAAAAATACAGCTGAGAGAAAGGGCAATCACGTATTTTTCTTTGCAAGAGCTTGTTTCAGAAGTAATCACTCCAGTTTTTGGCTGTGCCAACAGTGTTGTGGCATATATTCTGTATACATGCCTGCAGTCTTGATTTTCCTACTTGTTCAGATAAAGGCACCAGCCCGAGATTGCACATTCTCCCTCCTATCTGAACATCTAGTTTTCTTTTACATAGAAAAAACGAACAGCAAAAGGACAGGAATGGTGCTTCAGCTAAAAAATCGGGACACAAATTTCTAAGCATCCAGACTCAACAACAGAGAGATGCCCTCATGCCCCATAATGCAGTCACATTCTGAGCATCCTATTGTAATTAGAGTAGTTCATATTTCCAGGCAACAACAACACAAATCTGCAAAACTCCCACATAATGTAGTATGAGATTAAGCACCAAGTTAAACTGTCATTTCTTCAAGGATATCTTCCAAAAGAATATCTGTTTTCTAAAGGCTATCCCCCTGCTTCAAGTTCTTTCATTTATCCATGCCCAGAACAGACAAAGCAGAAATTCAGAGAATGTTAACTAGATTTAACTGCAGGGGTAATGCAATAGTAGATGAACTTTATTGTTAATAAATGAGAAATCATTCACCCTTGAGACACCTAGACCTGACAGGGTCTCCTACAGGAGGCCTTCAAAAACACCTCTTTTCCTTGACTGTGTAGTGTATGCCCAAACCATTCAGTTGGGCAACTGAGGAAGAAAGTGTGGCTGAAATCAACAAGCTGCTTTTAGGACAAGGTACACCATGTATCTTTAGCTCATATTTAGCTCATTTAGGTCAGATCATAGAATTATCAAGGCTGGAAAAGATCTTTACAATCATTGAGTTCACCTGTTTAGCCAGCACTGCCAAGTCCATCACTAAACCATATCTTTTAAATACCTCCAAGGATGGTCACTCAACCACTTCCCTGGGCAGCCTGTTCCAGTGCCTGAAAACACTTGAGGTGAAGAAATTTTTCTTAGTATCCAATCTAAACCTCCCCTGGAGATAATTTTCCCTCATTCTGTCATTTATTTGGGAGACTGACTTTCACCTCGCTACAACCTCCTTTCAGGTAGTTGTAGAGTGATAATGTCTCCCCTGAGCCTCCTTTTCTCCAGGCTGAAGAACCCCAGTTCCCTCAGCCACTCCTCATATGACTTACTCTGTAGACCTTTCACTAGCTCCATTGCCTTCTCTGGACACACTGCAGCACTTCAATGCCTCAATGTTTTCTGCAAAAAGGGGACTGTGAAGAAACCTAGAATACAGTTCTGCTAATACAGATTAAAGATGTCAAAACAACAGGCTGGGTTGTTAGCCCCTGAGTAATCCTAGTGAACAGTTACTTTTACTTCTGTGTTTTTTATCATATTATGTTAATGCAATTAATATGCACAGAGTAGATATTGATCTACTGCTCTCTGAAGAGGCTAATTTTTTTTTCTGCCATCAGCAACTGAGTTTGTCAAGGTCATGAATCATCTCATTCTTCAGCAATGACTGATTTCAGAATGTGACCAAGCCAGCCTCCATCTACTGGTTAATAGTTAACAGTTTATTTCAAGTGCCTGATAAATTCTGGGCCAGATCTCCTGAAAACATGTGAGGGCTCAGAGTTAATGTTTATCTTAGCAGGGTGAAAATACAAACCACCTATTTCTGTAGCCTCTTGTGATTTGTTTTCGTTTCCTGCATGAAACAAATGGGGCACAAGCAGCCACCTATCTTGCTAGGGAGACAATAAAAGAGAGATCAGAAAAGTCTCTCAGAAATAGAAGACCAGACAGGAGGAAGCTACAAGGACCAGAATCATAATTTACCACCACTAATCAGGTAGTTTAACATCTACCCTCACCTAAGTTTTGATCAAGTTATGCAGATTTTGCAAAAACTTTTCCATTCTAAAATCCCTAACTAATATATATTTCTTTGCTCAAATCCAGTATAGATTATACTACATCTGAAATCCACATTACTTATTTTTTTTCTTTCAACTACTTGGATCATGTCAATATAAGTTTTATGATCCTTCCAGCTGGTAATCAAGAAGCAAGAGAGCACCTACAGCTTGAAAAATGAAACTTGGAACAGTTGTTAGTCTTCATGTGGTTCATGTGGGTCTAGTAGCTTTATACTAGAGGATGTGGAAGGCCAGAATCTGGGGGACCCTTGCAGCCCCTTTCTACAGTCACCTCCTACTCTGACAGCCTCAAATTCTTAGTGTCCCACAGAAGGGACAAATGAGCTGTCATTTTTAACTCCTGAAATGCCACAGCTGTTGGGTTAATGCTTTAAGACAAGCTGGCCCAACTTTCAGTTTATGATTTTATGTGGCTTCAGCAGTTTGGGGGCTGCTTCATAAAACCATTCCATTCACAGAGGTGAGGAGGGATCAAGTGGGGAAGAGAGCAAATGCACAGGAGCTCTTTCCAGGTAAATGCTGCTCAGAATTAGCAGCTTTGGGACATTCTGATTTTCATTAGTCTAATCTTCTTTTTTTTTTTTTTTTACTTTTGACCTCCACAAGGCAAGAAGTTCTGCAATGTAATCATGCACTGAGAAGAAACAATTCCTTCCTTCCATTTTAAGCCTCCTACCGCAAGACTGCAATGGCTCCTCTCACTATTGGTAATTTCCTGCTAGTTTCTCATCCTTTGTATTGGCAATTTGAGGACAGAGACAACAAGGTAAATGTTTTATCTGGAGAACAAACTCCACTTCCACTTCCTGAATTGCCTAAATTCTTCAATTTTAAAAAGTCCTTCAGTTTCAAGTTCTTGTAGCTCTTGTGCCTTCATGCAAAGGTTTGTTACAAATCTTTTCTCCTCCATAATCACAAGATGCACTTGCAATGAGTATAAGCACATTGTGAACTTGTGTGCCTTATGCATCAAAACACAGGCTGTGACCTGAAGCTCACTGAAATGGATGGATTTTTGCTACTCACTCTGAAGAACACTGCAAACAAGTGTTTGTTGCAATTTCTCCATCTGTACTCAATTATTTCTTTTTGTTAGTATCCATTACCAATCCAGAAGTTGGCTAATTTATAACCTAATCAAAAACTCATAACAGAATTTAAATTTGAGTCCATCCTTCTTCACTGAAGAATTTTAGCATAGGTTTCATTTGCTTTTAACTGTTAATAATATCCCTAAGAGCCTAGAAAATACTTCAGCACCCAGCTAAATATGCCACAGGATTAAGTTCATAATTGTCGTTTCACTGAGAATGGAATTTGTTTCCTAGACTCACTGATGTCTTACAATCAGACTGGGTATTCCTATTTCTTTTTATTTTACCCTCTTCCATGCTTGTTTTGCATGCATATATTCTATAATGAGGCTTTTAAACAATATTTTGTAGCCTCTCTCTTCTCCTTTGGACATACCCTCTTCTATTTCACCTTTTAATTTCAAGCACTTTTTCCATTCAGTGTCATTTGTCTATATTAAATTAATTGTCACCGTTCTCCTTTTTCTGATTTATGAATAGCAGTGTTTCTATGTTTTTTTATAGTAATCCCGTCTGAGCTTTAGAGACTTACAAGCTTCTTTATTTGACTTAAAAAGGAACAAGCTTACTCCAATAATAATATCTTATGTTAACATCCCCAATATGTTCTAAAAGTTTTCTTTACTCTATTATTTTTACTCCTTAAAAAGACCAGCTTTGACAGAAGCAGATGTTTAAAGTAAATTAGATTATATCATATTATATCTGGAATGAGTTTCACCCAACATTTCTGTTTAAATTAGGGACTCAGATTAAATATCAGCTAGCATTAATAATTTCTGCAATGTCCTCTATCTCACAGGAGCTGTTTACTCAGTGTCTTAAAAGGACACATATAATTCAAATTCACTGAAAAAAAAAATCTTATAATAGAAATTTTTTCCCTGAGTATTTTTCTTTCATCCTTTAGGGTTCCAAGTTTTCCCTCCTGATTAAGAGTTTCTTGCCCTGGGTGTGAAAGAGGGTTAGGATACCTTATAATCAAAGCTCTGAAACCAATCAGTGATGTATGAGGCCAAACACAGAACTGATTTGCTCCCATAAGCAATTCAAGCAATGTTTTAGTGAGGTTGGCTTAAGTGTAAATGAGCACAGAATGTGGTGCTGCATTTCTGCAATGCTCTGAAGATGGAAACATCTCGACAATACTAATTAATACTGATAACTTAATGCCAAAGAAAGCCAATCCACAATTATAATCACCTCCCACCTGGAATTTCAATTGGAAAAAAGCAAGCAAGCAGACTTTTAAATATTTTCAGAGCTGAAGCCAGTCCAGGAGGTACTAAATCAATTACTTTAGCAACTTGCTTTTATAAAGAAAATCCTCAGCAATAGATTTCATTTCTAGGTGACTTCCCATGCCCCAAGAAACATAGCAGCATCTACAGTCTGGAAAGATGTCAAAACAGCAGCATGCAATTCCTAGCAACCCATAAGTGCCAAAAAATATACTGGTTCAGCAAACATCACTTGGATCAGATTTTCACATAACAGAGCTACATAGAGAATAACTACTATAGCAGGAGAAAAAAAATTAAGTTTCAGCTGCAAGCACTAGACTCTGTTTGTCAGAGGCATTTTATAAGTATTTTTGCTCTTGAATTTACAGCAGAATTTTGTCTACGTAATTAGATTGGAGAATAATCTTTGAGATGACTGAAGGTCAAATTGCATCGTACTTATTTATACCTTGGCTATGAATAGTTCCACTGATCTCAGTAAGATATCTGGAGGAGTACCCAAGGTGAGTAATCATTGAAACCTTCGTTATTAAAAAAGAAAGGGTAGAAGCAAACCAGAACAGTTTCCTAAGATAAATCAACAGCAAATTTTTGAATGGTGAAATTGAAAATGCACTCAAAAGAATTGATTCTCAGAAACACTGTGATGTAAAGCAATATGCTGGGGAGTGGTGCACTTCATTTTAATCATAAATATATGGTTAACTACCCAGAAAAAGTAGGAAATTCTGACTGCACCATTTTTATGTAAACTCTCTAAAGGATATTACGGTATGGCAATGTTTCAAATGTAATGAGGTTGCCTTCATGCTGTGTTTGAAACTATTTTAGTAAAACTGAGCATATTTTTAGTAGGCTTTAATGACTAGATATAATGTCTGAAACACTGAAAGTCCAACTAACTAGCTAGCAACTAAAATCTGAAATATTCCAGGAGTTTTTGTCTCTCTATACAATTTAGAAAGCATCCAGGGAGTCCTTTTTCATATTCTAGAAAGATTTTCTATTACAGAAGCAACTAAGAAAATCATTATAGCTTCCTTTTTTTCTAGTTCTAAACCAGGACTAGAAAAGGACTGGAGCATTTTATGCAGTCAGTTTCTAATTTGAAGGCTACAAACTTGGCAAGAATTTCCAGTATTATTCCCAAAAAACATTCTAGTATAAATTATATTTGTATATTCTAAATTCCACTTTGATCATCCTTTTTTTTTCTAATCTAGAAGTCACATCTTCACACGTGTAAGTAAATCATTACTATCTTTACCCTTCTAATTGCATTAATATTTCCTTTGTAAATAGGTTCCATTATCCATGGATAATAGGGGCATCTCTCATCCAAGGGCCAGATGTGGCCAGATGAAACAAGAGCCCATGAAGGGATGCAATACTTTTAGGAGAAATCATTGTGATAAATTTCATTTCATAGTGATCAATTTACCCTTTGAAGGTCACAATGTTGTCTTTCTGTAAGGGGATAAAAAAAGGATAGGTGTTTTTCCTGCCAAATTCAAACAAACTTTTTTTGACCTTTAACATGCACCAGGAGGAGAAATCCCACTTCTCTCTAAAACTGCCGGTATGAGTGGGGAGGAGTTCAAAGAGGAAGGAGAAAAGGAGATTGCAATGGCTTATCCAGCCAGGAGGTGAAATGAAAGTGTAGTAATAGGGCTAGAGGCAGGACAAGTGGAACTCCTGACACTGGATGTGTGTCATGGTTTAGGAATGGTTCCCCAATTTAGTGTTCTCAATGAAACACTCCAAACCACATGCCCCGTGCTCACTGCCCCACATCCCCTCCCTTTCCCTGCAGGCAGATGGAGAGGAGAATTGGTGGCTCAAAAGGTAAAAATCATGGTTTCAGATAAGAACAATTACTGAAAACAGAAATTAAATATAAAATTGAAGAGTAACAGCAACAATATTAATAACAAAGTGTCCAAGAGGCCAACAATTGACATGCAAGCACTCACCACATAGAAACCCCTGACGACACCCCACCATGTGGCCATGCTTTGACACCAGGAAGGGACCCCTTCCCCGGTCCCCAGAAAATGATGTGAGGTGCTACAGAATTACCTCCAGGCTCTAGCCACGACCTCCTGCCTACTGCAAAAATGAACCCTGTCCTGTCTGGAACCAGGACAATGTGATTTTGCCCAGAGGCAAATTTCTCTGTGACACTCTTCAATTTTCTTCATGACCAGAAACAATGATGGCCTGCTTGGCACCATGTGAGTTTATTCATAGGGAATAGCTATGGCTACAGCCTAGAGAAATGACTTAAGGTATAAGATACAAAAGATACTTGATATGCATGCATGTCATTAGTGACAAGGGGGTTCAAATAAAAACATAAGTCTGTTCCGTATGTGTCACTTTTTTCAATTCATATGATGTCAGCATTGAACTTGCAAGTAAAATTTTAATTCTTTCAACTTTCATAAATGTGTTTTTAAAATAACTTCACATTTAGGGGTCACAAGTAGCATTTCTTTTGACTCCCATGTCATTATTAGTCGCTAGGATCATGCTTTCTGATTCTGTCAAATCTGCACTCACATTCCCATTGTGGGCTGCTACAGTCCATAGGATGTCTCCTAGATACATGGGTCTGCTTATCATGGACAAGAATCTTAATGAGTTTATAAGAACTAAAGCAAATTCTGTCTTACTACTGCCTAACTTACTCCATCTCCTTCATGATGCCAGGAAGAGTGAAAATCTAATGCACTTTTTTATAGGCCATAATTCTGTAATTTCCTGTAAGCGTATGTGTACCTCTGTACACATCCACACACAGTGCCCTATTAAACTTCAGGAACATGAGAGTAGGACAGCCTTGGATTCTTGTTGTGCTGGTGGAGTCTGATTAGACCTTAAAATGGTGCAGTTAAAAAAAAGCAATCTATGCAAAACTCACATTTTGTGCACTTACCAGAACTTCCTGCATTGTGATCACTTTGAATCACAATGCTTATTTTTTGATTGATTTTCCAGTCCTATATTTTTATGTCATTTGGTGAGTATATCCACACTAAGCCCCCTGAAACTCAAGTAAAAAAAGTTTTCTTTCATATATTGGGAAGCCTAGAAAAACTAGAGCAACTGATTCCTTCATACAGAGAAACTCATCAGTCTTGGTACAAGATACTGGAGGGCTCAGATGATTTTGGTGAGCAGGAAAGCAGAGGATCGAGCTGTCTGGTGCAGTGGGCACAGCAGGGCTGCTCCCTCCACACAGAGCCAGCAAGAAAGACTAGATTAACTTCCTAGGAAAGAACTGGGTGGGGAGCTTTTCCTGAGGTCCTATTTTCACCTGCATCTCTAGCACCTGTGTATCAGGGAAGAGCTTATTTTTGCTCACTCAGTGGCTGAATATATCTACAGCTCAGGTTGCTTCATGGTTTCCATCAAAGACTTGGTGCTCAACTGTCTGTAACACAGGCAAATGCTAATCATCCAGGTCAGGCTTTTCCTGGAAGGAAAAGGAAGCCTTAAGCTGGGTGGTTTACCATCTCATTGTCAGTGTGCTGTGATTCAGACACTGACCAGGCAGAAGTTATACAGTAAAACACTTTTCCAGTCCTGGTGAAAGAAAACAGTCCTACAGCTGAGGTACTCCAAAACCTGCAAGGTTTGAAGAGAAGGCAGAGCAGGGACACTTGCCAAGGAAAAGTAAAAGTCTGTGAGCAGCGAGTGCTGCTCAACTGAAGACCCAGGGGACTGAAGCTCAGTGGCTCCAACCATGGGCTGCCTCAGCAGCCTCCTCTGTGCTGATGACAAAACCAGCAGAAAATTACCCACTGTCACTGTTGAGCTGGTTTTTCATCAGCTCATCAAGCTCAGTTGTCATAGGAAATGGTCAAGCGAAGCCAGTGCCAGCCTAAGAAAAACTCCAGGAAAAGGAGAGGGAGAAAGGTTTGGAACTGCAACCCTAGAGAAAGCAGACTAACTTCATATGCAGTACAGGTAATTTCCCTTGATTAGGGTACCGAGGTTGTGGACTAATCTGCGGCGTGAAGAGGAAGAACCTAGTATGTGTTAGAATAAATATGTAGGCAGAGCAGTGGCAACGTGAAGAATAGCTTTTTCAGGCTACACAGCTACTCATCACATTGCCACTGCTCTGTCTACATATTTCAGCCTTTGTAGCCTGAAAGAAAGCACCTTGAGAGTGAGCTCTATTTCTGTTTAATGAGCATGCATACTTATTTACTCATTTAGAAGAGAGAAGTCATAAAGGAAGGCAATCAGCAGAAACAAAACCAGAAATTGCTGTGGTTCACCAAATGGTACCTGTTCATAGCTTCTGCAGTGACCTCATGCTTCATGAAGAGGTGCAACAAGGCACTGGTGGGCCAGCATGTATTAAGGACAAGGAATAAACCTCCCTTACTGTCCTTCTCTTTGGTTCATAAAGCCTTGTCTAGGATTCAGTAGGTAACTGAGATACAGATGGCTCTGTACCACCTTTATTATTACAAACAGTCCCACTGAGGCCAGCTGTGGCACCTCCAGAAAGCACACATCAAGTATGGAGAGTCAACATCTGAAAACACAGAGACACTGCCAGAGAACAAAAAGGAGGCAGACTGAGGTGCTGAACACCAAGTCCACAGCACATCTGTGACACTTTGGGGGCAACAATGTCAGCATTAGTAGCTGACATGACATATTCTTTCAACCACTTGCTCAATTTGTCTCCAAAATAAGATCAGCTCAGCAAAAAAACAATCCTGTTCTGTGACAAACATTTCACCTCATGCAAACTTACAAAATATTGTTAGCCTGAAGATAAAATGAGGCAGGACAATGTATATACGTATACCTAGGGAAGGCTGGCAAGGAAGCAAATAAACAGGCTTAAATTTTCTCCTGCAATATTAAGCAGCTTTCATACTGTGGGAGACTAGAAAGGTTGAGTTACCCTGACGTCAGTACAGTCATTATTGTCTCAGGTTTTTGGCTTGTGTACAAGGCTAACATTCTTACTCTTGGGAAGGTCTTACTCTAGCACAGAAGTGGGTAAGAAACTTTAATGTGTTGTCCTCCTCTGTATCCTAATCCAAGTATCTCAATTTCAGAACATCTGGAGACCAATCATGGTGAGCACATTTTCACGCTGTCAGCAAGGCTAATGAACAACCTCATTGTAATTAAAGGTGTCCTCAGATGCTCTAAAATGAGAAACACCAGACAATGTATGTAGTCCCCATACATGCACTGCCTAGAGAGTAAAGCATTCCATATTCCTTCCTATCAAGCAATTTGACATTCTTCATGCCCATACTCAATACTGTGGAGACCTCTTGCTACAGACGACTCAGTGATTTGGGGAAATTATCTTGCAACAGGCCAATGCATTTGAGTGCTAGAGAGCAAATTACAGGCTCCTAATGTTTTCCCAAATATTTTCACATATGCTCTGTTATTATTTATATTGCATTACAGACTATCGTGAGCCATTTGACTTTAACAAGAGGTGACTTAAATTGTATGCTGTAGTTGGGACAAGGCGACGTCGGCAGTAACAACAAAACACACTGTGCTCTGCCAAGGGAGCATGTTTTCCTGAGGTCAGCAGGAGCTCAGGCTGCTGAGCACTTCACAAACACGAGTCTTTAAGGGCTTACCTCAAGAGCCCTTCGACATACCTTGAACCTGTTCAGATCACCATTGTCCTAAGTTCTCCCAAGGATCTGAAACAACACGCAGTACCCTCCAATTCTTTAGCACCTGATTGTTAGGGATAGATTGCTGTGAAACAGAGACCAATGAATGGGAGATGAATACCAGTGGGATAATGCACATCCCTGGCTGTGTGAGAGTCGTTAGCTGTGGCACCAGGTCCAAACCAGTACTGGACCAGAAGAATTTGGTGCCTTGTTGAGCTAGGCTATGTTTAACATACAAAAGTAATACATTGCCATCAGTGACATTTGGCTAGTGACACTTTCAGGAGAGTCCCCTGTCTGACTGATGCTAGCTGGCAATACACGCACTCAAATATGTGAGGATGTAGGTATGTATTTCAAGAAACTGGAAAACATCTGTGAAGGGAGCAGGCTTTTCTTTTTATAGAGCATGTTATTAACAAAGCCTAAAATCCCAGTTGCATTTTCACCCTATTATTGAGACTGTTTTCTGTCCTAACTTCTCTGCTTAGTTTTAGAAACTATTGATACTTGCTTTGAATACCAGAAAGACCTACATTTCACTAGTACTTGAAAATAATTCAAACACAGCAGAATTTTGGTAAAATTCAGAAATAATTAAGTGCTTTAAATGCTAGGATTTGGTAGCAGAAGCACTGCTGTAAATCAATAACTGTGTTTAAGCTTTTAGGTGTTTTGTTATTCTGTGGACAGTAAAACGATTCATAAGGTAAGAGTACATAAACCCAGGATTTTTTTACAGGTGCAGATCCTTATGGTCTAAACTCTTTGATATGAGATTCTTCTTTTCTCTTTCTGAAATGGCATCTGCCACTTCAAAAGGGTGTAACATATTGCGCATGGGAATTTGCAAGCAGTATCCATACAAAGAGAATTTTTGTTCTTTTACACTTTCATACCAAGCACCCAGAAGAAACCTACTTGCTCTGCGGTATGTCAGAGAAGCACTTTGAGCAATGAGCATATTTTTCCCAACTCTGGGAGTGAGATGGGAATCCAGGCAGAAAATGGGTATCTGAGGCAAAGGCTGCACATGCCACAGAAAAATAGTGTCACACAATTATTGAAGTGCAACAATCCCCCCCCTTACACAGTATTGCACACAGCCCTGAATCACATCCCATATCAATATCTGAAAGTCACTTATAAGACCTTTTTACCTAACCATTTAACATCACCTCTCTTTGGGGATCTCCAGATCCGTAATATCTGGAGCCTATCTGATTCTGAACTGAAATTATGTATCACTGGGTACAGCTGCAAAACTACAAATCTGGTCAGTAAAAGCAGAATAAGCAAAAGTGAAGTAGGCATGGCTTAAAAATCACACACTGTCACACAGCTAATCCTTTTTAGCAGGTAGGCAAAAATCAAAGCATCTCATAAATATGAAATGAGATAAAGCCTAGACTGGCTAAAGAAATTCTAGCAGTTTCAACATGAGACATGCAAGAATGAGGATGCATGTTCACTTATTAAGAAAAGTGCTTCTATCTGACCACTTTCCAGTGGGAAGGGAGAGAAAATTAGTATCTAGTAAATTCTCTTGTGAATACTGTAATAGTTGTTTCCCCCCCCCAAGTTGGTCTACACATTATTCTTTATTTGCCCCAAATTTGCTTATGTTTTATTAGTATTTTTTCCCAGATTTGTTTGGCTGAGGACTGATGCAAAAATGACAGGCTAGATCTCTGGGTAATTTAAATGACTGCAATTCCGTCACCTGTAATGGAATTAATCTGAATTACAACAGCCGGGCAACTGACTGTGAAATTGGTAGACCTGGCCCTTGGAAAATAATCCCTGATACCTCCCTCTCACCAGGGCAAAGGTGTTTGCCAGGCAGCTGTCACAGCTCTGTGAGAGATCTTAATTTCGGAGCAGCTTTCTACCCCTCCATATACACGCCGGGAGAGGAGCGGGATGAGCGGGCTTTCCCTCGGGCTCCAAGAGGGCTGCGGAGATGGTGTCTGTGCCATCCCCAGCTGGAAGGACGCGAACATCCCGGGACGCAGCTCCATCCCCCGAGGGCTCAGCGTGGCCGAGCTCGGCCCCGACACACCCGGGAGAAGCGGCTTCTCGGCAGCCGGGACACTTCACCCGGCTCCTGCGGCGCTGGGCCGCTTCCCCGCCCGCGTCCCCTCCTGGGAAGGGGGCGGGAGCGGCCGCCGGCAGGGAGCCGAGCCGAGCCGAGCCGCGATGAAGAAGCCGGACGGGAAGGTGGTGCTGCTGGGGGACATGAACGTAGGCAAGACCTCCCTGCTGCACCGCTACATGGAGCGGCGCTTCCAGGAGACGGTCAGCACCGTCGGCGGCGCCTTCTACCTGAAGCAGTGGGGGCCGTACAACATCTCCATCTGGGACACCGCAGGTGAGCGGCACCCCCGGCGCGGGGGGCGGCACGGAGGGGTTGGGTCCGGCCCGGGGCTCCCGGCGTTTCCCGGCGGAACGGGGCTCCCCAAACCCGCGGGGTGTTTGCTGGCGGGCTGCCCGGCCGCCGGCACCCTTTATGCCTTGGAATGCTTAGGGCTTTCTTTTCCCCAGTTTTGGCTCGTCCCTAATGTACGAGCTACCGATGGGAAAGATTGCGGTGGGGTGACCTCGCTCGGGACAGCTTCGCCTTTCCGAGAAGCGGCGGGCAGGAGATGGGACGGTGACCCCCGCGCCGGGAACCCTGCCCCGCTTGCTTATCGCCTTGTTTCGGTACTACGGTAAAGTCAGTCTCCTGAAACATAAGGGTTTGGCGATAGGACAAAGTCTGAAAAGAAACATGACTTTGACGGGCCGTAAGGGGCCTTACGAGTGCTCATCGCTGGTATTTTTGGACTTCCTTTGCGAGATGTAGGTGTGCAGGGAAGATTGCGGTGCGTGGTTGCTTTCTTTCACCCCAATAGATGGCTATGACTACAAGTTCAGTCAGGAATTAGAGAGGTTACAGCTTCTGTTCATCCCTTCTCGTTGTGTACTGCTGAGTTAGATATCAGCTGGTGTCAGACTCGGACTTCCAAATGAGTGCTGCTTGCCAGCCCTTCAGACGTGGCGTTCCCCTTCGCGGCAGCTGTAAGAAATTGGTGCACAGAGAGCATGGGCTGCCGGCAGTGTCTGTCTGGGATAGCAGCAAGGGGCTGTCTGTCCCACTGTTGTGGCGGGCAGCATCTCCGGGAGGCAGGACAGCGTGGGTTGTGGTTTGGAGGCCTGGGCCGGAGGAGGTGGGAGAGCACGGGCTGGAGAAGTGGCTTGTGGTCTTAGTCATATGAATGTCTTGCTCCTGATTATTAAGTCAGGAAGCATGCCTCTGTGATGTAAATGACCAGAGTGTCCTGCAAAATGAATTCAATGGACGCTCTTGCCTTTAAGCTGTTATATGCAAATATAATCTCGTTCTTTTTTTTGTTGTTGTTGTTGTTTGTTTTCATGTTTAGGTGGATTTTTAAAAATTGGTTAGTGGCAACGTGAAGAATGCAGGTTGTATGTCCTTGTGAAACTTGCGGAGCTGCAGCATCATGAAACATTCCAGTTTCCTCTTGATGAAATTTGGGAGGGAAGTTCATTTGCTGTGTCACTTCATGACACAATCTAGTCCAAAATGATTTTTTCTGTGTCAGGAATTCAGAAGGAGGAAGGGGAGAAACAAAACCGTCGAAAAGTTACACAGAAACACTTTTGGGAAGTGTGGGGAGGACGTGTTTAAGAGCTTTTGCTTCTTGCATTTTGTAATCTGTTACTATCACGAAAGCTTTCTACCAGTAGCTCTGTTTTAAACATACTTAATATACTTTCTATGTCCATTGCAGTATTTTTTTTTTTAAATCTACTTTATTTTTGGAATTGTTGTGTTTTGTTATGGGGAGTCTCTTGTGGGCAGTTCCTGCTTGCTTCTAGTAAGTCAGACCCCCGTGGGTGATTAGCAGTGGGCTTTATTTCAACAGAAAAACTATCTGTCTTGGTGAGATTGGTGAGATAATTTCCATTATACCCTTCCATTTTTTTTATCATACATAATAAAATAAATCCCTCCAGGGCTCTTCTGCTGGTTTTAGAGCCCTTTTTCTCAGTCATTTATTCTTATTGTGGTATTTTTTCTGTGTTAATTGAGGAATCGGGTTCCAGTTGTATGTGGAATCTGGAAAGCTCCAGAGGTGGATTATCCATATGCCAGGTGAAGCACCCAGGTGATGCCTGTCTCAGGACAGTGCAAGTGTTCAGAGCTCAACAATTGATTTTACAGTGGCCACAATTCCCCTGCACCCTGGAGCAGGGCCACTGCCAATGCACAGCTCTGCAGCAGGAATTCCTGCTGCTCAGTAGGACTTCTGGAGCAGAACTGCTGAAGCTGTATTTGCAGAGCAACAGTTGAAAAGTGTTGCTGTATTGTACTAGTGGTGGCATAACACATCTTCCTCATTCTTCTCTGTTGTTGGAGTTAGCACAGAGCCTGGCTGTCCCCTCTGTGTTTCAGAGGCAGGCAAGGGCTCTTGCACTGTCCCCCTGCTGTCTTATGCTATTGCAGAATGATGGAAATTGCCAAAACTGGGCTAGACTGTTGGGGCCTGCGGGCTTTCATTTATTAACAGCCCTCGTTAATCTTGGGAGAAATAGAAGCTCCCAGGGCACTCATGTGCTAGAGACCTTTTTGACACTGTAACTCTGGTGTTAAGTCACAAGGGGATTCAAAAGTTGGTTTTATTTATTTATTATTTTTGGTTTGTGTGGACCTTATGCTTTTGCTGGCCTCAATGTGTCTGGAGACCTTGGTTTGCACCTCTTATCTCTGTGTGGTCTCACTGTCTTATCTCTACCAGGTGGGTACCAAGTAAGCTTGAAATGTGTAGTAAGGAAGAGTTTAAAATTTAGCTTTTTTGTCTGATTATTAACCTGATGTTGCTAACTACTGAATTCTTGTGAAGCAGTTATAGAGTTATCAAATACGATACATTTTCTTTAATTATGTATGTGTAGATATATAGAGAAATCCAGCAACAAGCAATCATTGAGGAGATTTTAAATTCTTTAGCACAGCAATGACAAAAACGTGGATCAAAGTTTGCACCCATCCCACCTACCTAAGTACTGAGTGCCAGCTCAGGATGTCTGTCTTAATACCTCAGTATCTCTTTATACAATATGTGATGTAGAAATATGGAAGATTGGCCTAGAAGAATTAGGGGATGAATGGTAGCAACTACTGTACTAGTTCAATACATAATTAAATAAGGTAAATAGAAATACATATTTTTTAATTTTCTCATTCCTGTTACATTTATGTGAATGTATGTTTATTTTTGTTGTTGCTTATCAGCATTATTTTTGGGACTTATCTCCGTAGAAGTCCCCTATGTTTTACTTGCAGTTTGGACTGTATGGTTATTTGTTTTTCTGGTATGGGGTCGGCATTTGGCTGTAACAACACAAGCTTCAATCCACTGAAGCACCATTCATGTAATACAAAGTGATGTTTGTGCACAATTAGACTTCAGTGATTGATGAGAATATCTGCAGTAGTGGTGATGGATCAAAAGTTAAGTATGCATGGATACTACTACTACTAGACAAGTTTAATTGCTGATTTTCTGAGTTGTTTAAAATGTGTGTCATTTTCACTAATCACTCTGTTGATTTTGCATTACTTCCTGCTCTGAATTTAGAAAAATCTCATTTTCCTAGGAAGAATTAAATTACCACAGTGCTTAAAATGTGCATTTCTGTGTTATCATTCATGAACTCAGTGTGCACACCTGACCTGTTCTACCAAGTTAGATTTGAAGTGTAAATCAGTTATTCTAGGGAGGACTCTTCCCTTAGCTGTATATTCACACCCCTCCTTATCTTGGAAAAATCAGCTGCTTAGTCTAAATCTTTCATGTTCTCAAGCCCTGTGAAAGGGTGTGCAGAAGTTGTCAGACTTGATTTTTTTTTTAATGTAAATGCTCATGGCAAATAGTTCAGCATTTCTGGTTTTCCAATTTGATGATTATGAGAGAAGTTATTTGGAAATTGTATTCAAGTAAAGGAAACAAATAAGCCACAGATGGAGGAATACTTGGGAGAAGTATCATATGCTTGCCATATTTCAAAGCTCTTCTTTTCCTAGCCATCTGCTTTTGACTGTTTCTCCATTGACAGAGGCTTGGATAGGCAGTCTTGTCTCTGACCTAGCATGGCTGCTGTTGTATTTGGGTTGGTGCATAGAATTATTTACTTCTTACATTCTGATGTGACAAATTACATTTGTTTGTTTTCTCTTTGGATCAGTTAATTCAAAGGAGCTAAAAAAAAAGAGCATAAACTGTACAAAAAGAAGTAACTGTACACTTTTAGCATGTTTTAAAGAACTACTTTGCTGGATAAAGGCCTAGTCTCTAAAGCATTTGAGTTCATGTTTTGAGACCTTTGTACTAGTTTTTTTAAGTAGTATATTTCTGAAGCAAGGAAAGTAAACAACAACATCAGTGCAAAGAACTTCCTCACACAAAAGGATCGGAGGTTGGACACTCAGGATGTCAAAGCTATATATATAGATATATATTTCTTTGTGTGTACATACATATGTGTGTATGTGTGTATATATATATTTTCTAGGCAGTGCTGACAGCAGCTGTGGAGTAAACTAAAACTTCCTGCTGGGTGCTGATGGCATGTAGCTCAGAGCTAACATGTAATCTTCTATGTCTGGCAACACAAAACCTCCTGAAGTTTTGAGGGTCTTGGTCCTATTCCACCATTAAACCCAGAATAATAATGTGTGGTGACTACAGCTAATGATATTGTAGGAGTCTTTTGGTTGTTCAGGCATGTTTTCTGATGCCTTGATGTTTCAAAAGATAAAACTTTTTTTTGTATGTTAGATTTCAGTCTCTTTGACATTTGTTCATCTGACAGATAAGTGTTTTTTTAACCCCAGCAGCAAGTTTTCTTAATTATGAGTGGTCACGTCCCCTTGTGTTGCTGGCATAGTATTAGAGCAATCAACCAGTAAATGAGTGGCCAGTATTTTAGAAAGTTCACATCAGGATCCTCTAATTCTATTTTAAGAGGCTGGGTTTTGAACTTGCCAGCAGATATTCATGCAGTATTATAATGGGGAAGCATAAAGGTTAACTTTATGGTAAGCAAACTTCCCTTCTTTTCCTTCTCATCTTGAGCAATCTGTCAGCAAGGACTGACTTGATTTTTTTCTTCTGTGAATACTCAGCTATTNAAAAAGGAGACAAACAGCCTAGAAAAGGCTTTTCTGTGCCTTGGGTCAGTTGCTGCAGTGTATCTGCCTAATAAGTGCTTGCATCTCTTGTGAGTGGTTTGCTGATGTCTGATGTTACCAGTGCTGGTGAGCACGTGCGAATTGCTCACAGCTTCTGATCTCTGTCTGCTGGGGTTTCACAGGCTGCAGTGCAGGCAGCTGCCTGTGCTGAGCTTTCTCGGGCAAGGTGTGAATGTTTAGCCGGTAAGATGTGTTAGATTCCCCCGGTAAAAAGGATTAGGTTCCTCCGTTGCTTAGTTAGGCTTTGAGGTTTTTGCGGGTTTGGTTTTGTTCTTTTTTTTTTCAGAATTTATCTGTGTTCATGAACACTTCCTCGTGCACACAGAATCAAAGAATATCTTGAGCTGAAAGGGGCCCACAAAGACCAAGTCCAATTCCCTGCTCCTTGCAGGTTTACTTAAAACCAAACCATTAAACCAAATGACCAAGAGGGACCTCCTTGAACTCTGACAGGCTTGGTGCTGTGGGGAGCCTGTTCAGTGACTGACCACTCTCTTAGTGAAGAATCTTTCTCTAATGTCCAATCTGAACTTCCCCTGATGCAGCTACACTCCATTTCCTGGTAAAGGCTGTGACCTGGCTTAGTTCTCAAGGGAAACCTGGGATATGGTGTGACTTGGTCCTCAGAGTGTGAGATCAGACCAGGAGGCTGTCACCCAACATTCCCCTTTGTAGTGAGAAATATTCAAATTGTCAGTAGGTATGGAGGAAATATGGTCCTCTGTCATATTGAAACAGAACAAAAAAAGAGGAGGATTTAGGTGACATATTTTCCTCACAAGTGAAGACTACTTTGACTTTTGGAAGTAGAGGATTACAGCAGGGAAAAAGAAGCTGCAGATGAGATGACTGGGTAGGTTGGTTGACGCCAAAGAAGGCTCTGATGTATGTGCCTTTCTGCACCTGATGAAATTCTCGCAGCGGTTGGGGTTGGGTATTGCTGAATGTGTAGTAAATTATCTTTAGTTCAGGGAGTTTCTTATTGGAAGGATGTAGGGGATATCTCCTCAAAAAGTTCCTTGGGTATCAGGAATCATCAGTGAGGAAGGCTGCTGAATGTATACCTGTGCTCAACAGGTGAGAACTAAACAACATAGAAGTTGGAAATTATGGAGAATAAAATGTCTTGCATTTGTTGCTGGTGAGTCATTGCTTGGGGGGCAGTTACCAGAAAGAGTCTTTGGTTTTTATATATTTTTTTAATTAAAAATTATTTCCTTTCTGCCCTTGGGAAAATTATTTTGCAGAATATTATGTTGGCCTCAATTAGTTGTTTGTGATTGTTGTATGTAAAACAATGATGGCTGAGGACCAGTGCCTCATACACACATAGTGTGGCTTCCCTGAGATTACTGTGTGTGGTTATAGGCTATATATTTTCATATCTTGAAAAGGAAACCATAAGAGTGGAGGTTTGAAGGGACAGAAATTCCTGAAGAGAGTTCACTGTCAGTGAGCTCAGTATCTAAAGGCTCTGAAGCAAATTCAGAGGAAGAAATAAAGGTTTAAGCTTTAGACCATCCCTGGAAACGTGTTTTTGCTGTTGTGAAACAGTGCAGTGGATTTTTTGCAACGAATGTTTCCTTAAAGGAGCAGAATTGGGAGGTGATTAAAAATACGAAGAAAGAGTAAACTGCCTGGAGAAAGTCTTGGAGGAAGTTCTATTTTCTATGTCCAGCAGTTTAAAATACAATGATACACAAGTAAAGTCAAAGGTAACAAATTCACTTCAGCTGAAAGTGCTTTCATATGCAAATTAAGTAAAAATATGGAAATACCTTGTCAGAGGGAATTGTGAAAAATACATATCAAAAAGAAACAGAAGACAAAAGTAATACAATTTATTCAGCTATAGCTAACTCACTTTATCGGAAGCAGAATTTTATTTCTAGTGTGTAATTTTATTACTGACTGGCAGAGGCAACCTTATGGAGAGGTTATGTCACCTTGTGAGTACTTGATGCAGGCCAAGGTAAATGTTGTGTGTGGACCTCTGTGCTACCTTTTGTGTTCCAGCCCCCACATTAAATCCCTGCTTTGCATGTGGTATTTAATAATAGTGTGCAAAGTGACTGAGCTGTTCTAGCCTAAGTGGGAAAGTACTCGACTCTCCCTGAATAGTATCAGTGACCTGAGGTGTGTGCCTGGCTAAAGCTGTCCAGGGTCATGCCAAGACATTGTGGCTCCACAAACATGAGCAACTTTGG
Organism: Drymodes brunneopygia; assembly: GCA_013400955.1. NCBI lineage: Eukaryota > Metazoa > Chordata > Aves > Passeriformes > Petroicidae > Drymodes > Drymodes brunneopygia. The sequence goes on from VZTZ01012115.1 coordinate 138,238, forward strand.
CATTCTCAAGAGGACTTGAGTTTGTACGAGTTCCTGAACTGATTGAATATGCTGTTTTTTAAAGTCACAGATTCTAGGCTGGAGCAATATGGAGAATCTTCCTAATGAAGAGTTTGTGCCTCTGGCATTGCATTCTTCCCTGGTTACTGAAGGAAGAGGTGTATTTTGCAGATGTCTGTCAGAATTGGCTCAACAGTTGAAAGATCAGTTTAAATACCGTCTGCTTTGTGGCAATATTGAAAATGTATGAGGAAGGCATGAACAACAGAAGTGGTTAGTAAAACAATGTAAATGCAGTGGCAAAGCTCCTGAAAAAAACTGCAGATCTATGGAAATTCATCTTCCTGGTGGATCAGGAGCTTGTAGGAGAGACTGTAGAAAATAAAGGTGTCCAAGAACTGGATTATTGGCTTCAGTTAAACTGGTGTCCTAGAGGGTATTGGCGAAGGCATAGGTGTTCTGGGCAAGAAAACAAGTTATTAATCCCTTGTTGAGTTCTTCAGTTTGACTGTAGTATTTGTGAAGTGTGTACCTGAGCTGTCTAACAAACAACAGCTCTTTCAGTTTGAGCATGAGGGGGTAAACACAGGGATGGGACGGGATATATTTTTCCCAGCAGTTCTCTGTCTAGCTAAGTAAATAGTGTTACACAGAACAGTAGAAAGTTTCATAAGCTGTAATGTAGAGATGAAGTATAGAAAGTAACACATGTTGACTCAGTTTGTGTGTGTGTGATTTTGTTGTTTTTTTTTTTAACTGTGATACAGTCACATTCCATAATGAAAAACAAATTGGTATTTAAAATTAGTATTGTATGTCTAGGTGCCTGAACTTAGGCAGTCAGGGTTGTGGTGTCTTTCTGTTGACTCTGCGATGAACTTTAGCTCTCTTTTGGAAGGAAGGGGACTGTGGATACTTAAAATACAAGCATGGGGCAGGTAAATGGCTGCTAGTTGTTTTACAATTACTGCTTTGAGTGCTCATGTGTGGTGAGTACATTTCTGGTTTCACCTCAGTACATGCACACTGTGGTGGCACAAATGTCAAAACCAGGTTGACTTATAGCCAGCCTCACAGTACCTTGGCTGAGCTTCTCCTGATACTCTCTAGGTTAAAGTATCTTTACTTCACACTGCAATCACATCTTTTATCTAGATAAATTGTTTGCTTCACTGCAGTTGCTATCTCGTGTTGAAGCCACTGGCCATGTGAGCTTTCAAGTGGCAGTGTTTTACTGCCTGAACTGAAGGTACACTTAGTAATCCCTCATCTGAGTCACATTGTGCTATTGCAAAATATCCAAACAAATAACCTTTGTTTGGGTCTCCATCTAGAAAGACGCTGAGTCTGTGGTGGATACATTTCTAGCCATATAAAATTATGGAACAGAAAGAATAATTTTCTCTTCCATGTCTGAATGATTTCCTTTCTTTCATGGGAACACGGTACGACATCCAGGGGGTTGATCAAAAGGCATCAATGGTGTGATAAATTCGTTTTCCTGTGCTTGATTAACTGTAATTTCATATTCAGTACCTAAAGATATGCCTAGGAAATGAGATTTCAGGTTGGTGATTAAACTTAACTTATGCAAGTGTGCTGCAGAGAGCAGAGGTGGTCAAAGGAAGTGAGTGGGTTTTTGCTCTTAATTTGGATTCTTAACATAAGTAGTTTGCCATCGTACATCATAGGAGATTCAGGATAGCTTCCTTTAGGGCAACCAACTCAATAAGCATACAATATTTCCACACCTACCTGGGTGGAGAAAGAAACAAATCTAGAAGAGTGCTTATTAACATGGTTTTTAAAGGGAGATAGATCATCAGATGTGTTTGTGAAATTTTCTAGTATATCTTTCCATCTCTTAAGAGGCAAATGAGAATTGAAATTTGCTTTGCATGGGCCACCAAGAAGCCGTTCATGGAAGATCTCTGCTGAGAGCCTAAAGACCTGTGTGAGCATCTGATGGAGATATTTCTCCCTGTTCCCTCAGCCTTTCTTTTTAATACAATTACATATTTTCTGTATTCTGTTACACAATTTAATATTCCTAACTACTGGTTTTGTACTTCAGGAGATTCTTACAAAATACAGAGAAAAGATGTTGTCCAGCCATCCAACCACTTTGACATACTTAGTTTAAAAATAGTGGTCTTCAGTATAGTTGAAATGACAGGAAATTTTTTATTTATGTTCTGCAGCTGATGACTACTTTTGAGTTTTTAGTCATATATAAAATATTCAACCATATATATTTAAATATGTGAGATTTTATTGTGAAAGGCCTCAAAAATTCAGTTTCTGTTCTTCATAGTGGGATCTGTGATCTGGACATATAAATCTGTTGTTGTTATTTTCTCAATTGTTGAAGGTAGAAATAAGGATCCTGATAATATTCTAGAGGTTTTTGTTGTTTATTTTCTGCCTATCATTTGCTCTCAAAAGTTTTATTCATTCAGAAAAGGGAGAAATTACCGGAATCTGTGGCGGCTTATAGTTACAAAAATAAATGAAAGAAAAGGCTGTATGTAGTTGAGTCAGCATCTTCCAAACCTCATAAAAGGGATCATCAAGTCTTCTGGTTTGCTTCAAGTGAGACTTAGGTGTTTTAAAACAAAACAAAAAATCCCCACTGGTATAATAAGTGAATTTATTTTAAGTTTTTTTTTCTTCCCAATACAGGCTGTTGCTTTTTTAAAAAGTAAATCTGGAATTTTGTGAAACTAAAAACTGCTCAGCTTCTCCAACCCCTACCAGTATGATTACTTCTTATTTTTATGAGACTGTGAGACTGTCTTTAGGACATGAACTTTCCCTCCTGCAGCAGATAGCTATATGCATGACATTTGTATTGTTTCCCTTATCTCCCTTCCTGTTCTAGTGTTATGTGCCCTTTCCACATTGTCCTGTTTGACTTCTTTTTTCACTTCAAGTCTGGGAGCCACTGTAGAAGTGGGATAGTTGATGTCTGTCTTCTCTTTGAGTGGCAAGAACACTTTGTGACCTAAAGATACTGCCTTAATTATGAAAGCAAAGGATGCAGTGCAAGCAAGTAAGCAGTTCCCTTTCTGTAAGCAGCTTCCCCTCTTGGCACGAGGGTTGAATGGGCAGACACTGGACAGTGGTGACATTGCTCTTTGTAGCTTATTTTATTCAGAAAGTTCAGAACTGAGTTGGTTATGAATTTTAGTGCTGATCCCTTTGTACCAGGTTGGAGAACATTATTGACATGAGATTGTAATCAAACCAGACGCCTGGTACATAATCAATTTGTTTAATTCTCAAATCAGTGCTCCTAAACTGTGGATGCTACATATGCTCTTATGTGTGTGGGCAGAGAAGGTGGAAGTAGAATTAAAAGGATGAAGTAGTGCTGGAAATGTAAAGGCCATCTGTTTATCTTAGTCAGCATAAGCTCTGAAAACACAAGTCACTCGTCCTGTGACAAAATTATCTTAATGATTTGAGCGAGTTTTAAATACATTCCCACAAAACCCAGGTAGCAGCAATGTGTCTGGCACAGTCTCCCACTTCTGCTACTTGCTGAAGGCAGCCCACTGGATAACCAGAACTGCCTCCTGCTTTTGACAAATAGCAACTGTTTTAAAAGCACCCAGTGAAGAAGATTCCAGCTGAATATAAACTGATGGTAACTGGTGAGGAATAGAAGCAGTTCTGATTTTCTTCAAGGTTAATTATGCATGAATTCATTGCTTGTGTTCTTAGTTGAGAACCTGCCTATAAATCATAGAAAACGTTGAAGCAAATAATAATAAGTGAACCTAATTTTGTCTCATGTTATTAATATGAGTTTTCTCTTCAAAAAAATAAAACAGTAGACTTTTTCATTCAGTTTGCATGATCCATGGCCGTTATTTCTACACATTTAGCAAAGTTTAAATATTTTCAGTATGCTAATGAAAACTTGTGTGAAGTTAAACACCATGTTACAAACCAGGAGCTAGCATGTAGGTCTACTACACCTTAGTTCCATTTCAGTAAACAGTGATATGACCTTAAATAAGAGGCACTTGCAGGGGCAGTCCAGCTCTGGTTACCTGCTATTGATCTGATAACCAGAGCTTCCTGAAGCATTTTGGACAACTGTGTTACTTGTTATGTGTGCAAGAATCATTCCTCACTTTTGAAATGTGTGACACAGAAGCTCACTTCTTACAAAACAGTCTGCCACCTCCCAAATGTGTTTGTGTGAAACCTGGACTCTGTTTTTTGGGATGTTGTGAGTTGTAGATGCCTTTCCTTCCCCCTCCTCACCTAGCAGTGATCAGTGATGAAACCAGCATTTAGCTGCTGTCTTGCACAGTTTTGTAAAAGCTAGGCCTCTAGGAGTACTTCTAGTTCTCTTCTTCTTGTCCTCTAGGCCTAATCAACCTGGAAATGTACTGATAGGATAGAAGATTATTCTATAGGATAGAAGAAATAGTGCTTGAGATGCTGACTACATACAAGCCCAGTAATTTTTATCTTCAAAAGGAAGTGTGACCAATATACTTGGGCCCCTCTCTACACTGCAGTGCCCCATGCCTGTACAGATTAAAGCAGTGCCACAGCTAGGGAGGAAGAGAATGGTCTCTGGCTGTGTGGTAGCATTGGAAGGTGCATTCCCAGGGGTATGTGACCTTCCAGACTGGTTCCTAAAGGCTAAAAATCTCTTGCTTCTGGTGGCCTGATGCTGTGGTAGAAACAGCCTGGAGATCCGTGAAACTGTCTAAATACTGAGCTTCTTGCAGGGTCTTAAAAGCCTCTGGCTGGTGTCCTGGGATGGCCCTGAAGTGGAGCACCAAGGGGCAGGGCTGGGTTCTGTTGGTCTGTCTTTGCTGCTAGTGCTTTTGAAATATTAGTTGAAAGAATTATCATGAAAGTGGTGCTGATGGAAAATAGGCACTACCACAGCTAATGCTCTTGTAAATGAATCTAGAATGGTTTGGGTTGGAAAAAATTTAAAAGAACAAGTTCCAGCTCCCCTGTCATGGTCCAGAATACCACCCACTTGATCAGCTTACTCAGGGCCCCATCCAGCCTGTCCTTGAACAGTTCCAGGGGTGGAACACCCCCAGCCTCTCTGGGCAGCAAGCTCTGAAGCTGTCCTGTGGGTCTGTGGAAGAAAGCTAACTTACTGTGTTATCGTGTGTGACTCCCATTGGATGGATGTGCACAAGAGAGTACAGCTGCTTCTTGGTGGTTTGGCTTCCTATACTTGGGAAGAAGGGAAATGACTGACAGCCAGGAGGCAGAAATACATAGAATGTGCTTGGGGTTAAAGTCATAATAAGGAAAAAGAAGAATGTTTCTAAAAGACTAGACCATTTAATTTTATGTGTGGTTGGATACAAAATTTAACCCAAAGAGGGTCTGCAATGAGTAACAATAAACTCATTTTGTGCTCTTTAAAATGTCAATGTCCTTAATTAAGATGTTTATGAAGGTTATGGTGTTTTCTCACTCAAAAATAGTATGATGTATTGTACTGATTGACTTGGTATGTATGTAGTAAACCCTTCTGCAAAAAATCCTATGGGGAATTTTGATTTTAAAAAAAGAGGTTGTAAAAAGCTAAGGCTATTGCAAAGTATCTAATGAGGAAGTTGAAAAACCTAACTCAGCTTAAAAAAGGAATAAGGAATGAAGAAAAACAGGAAGAATTTCTTGTCTGTGAGGTAGTGGGTAGCCTCTGACTTTTTGCTGAGAGCTGGCAGGAATGCTGATGAGTGGTAGAATTTCAGAGTGCTTACTGAGATACATTAGGAGGGCAATCTTAACTAAGCCCCAAGCAGCCTCTTGCTTACTCTGCCCCACTGGAATGGTGGAGAGAGCTTGGGGAGTAAAAGTGAAAAAAATCATGGGTTAAGACAAGGACAGTCTAGTGGGTAAAGCAAAAGTTCCTTGCGCCAGCAAAGCAAAACAAGGAATCCATTCCTAACTTCCATTGGTAGGCAGGTGTTCAGCCATCTTCAGGGAAGCTGGGCCCCATCTTGTGTAATGTTGACTTGGGAAGACAAGTGCCAACACTCTGAACATCCCCCACTTCCTACTCCTCCCCACAGCTTTATCTGCTAAGTATGACATCATATGCTGTGGGATATCTCTCTGGTCAGTTGGGCCCAGCTGTCCTGGCTGCATCCCAATTTCTTGGGCACCCCCAGCCCCCTCACTGTTTGGGTGATGTCACAGAGTCAAATAGGTTGGACAAGATCTCTGAGATCAAGTCCAACCTTTGAGCACCACCATGTCAATTAGATCATGGCACTCAGTGCCATGTCCAGTCTTTCCTAAAACACCTCCAGGGACAGCCCATTCCAATGTCTAATCACGCTTTCTGTGAACAGGTTATTCCTAATGTCCAATCTAAATCTCCCCTGGTGCAGCTTAAGTCTATGTCCTCTTCTCCTGTTGCTGGTTACCCAAGAGAAGAGGCTGACCCCCATCTGGCTACAATCTCCTACAGGTGGTTATAGAGGGTAATAAGGTCCCTGCTGAGCCTTCTCTTCTCCAGGCTAACCAACCCCAGCTCCCTCAGCCTCTCCTCATGGGACGTGCGCTGTTGACCAGCACTCCCAGATCCTTTTCTGCTGGGTCACTGTCTAGCCACTCTGCCCCAGCCTGTGTTGCTCCCTGGGGTTGTTGTTGCCAAGTGCAGGACCCAGCCCTTGTTCTTGTTGACCCTTGTGCCACTGGTCTTGCCCCACTGATTCAGCATGTCCAGGTCCCTCTGCCAAAACTTCCCAGTCCCCAGCAGATCAACCCAGCTTGATGTTGTCTGGGAACTTGCTGGTGGTGGATTCAATCTCCTCACTCAGATAATCAAAAAATATTACACAGGACTATGCCCAATACTGATCCCCGGGGGATACCACTAGTGACCAAATGCCAACTGGATGCAGCACCATTCACCCCGACTCCCTGGGCCCAGCCATCCAGTCAGTTCTTAAGTCAGCAAAGAGTGCACCTTTCCAAGATGTGAGCTGCCAGCTTTTCCAGGAGCATGCCACGGGAGGTGATGTCAAAGGCTTTGTTGAAATCCAGGTAGGCTACGTCGCCTTTCAGCACATAGGGATGACCTGCTCATGTGTCCTCAGGATTCCTTTCTTAAGGTACATATTGCTTAAAGTGTGTATTATGTATTAATTCAAGTTAAAATATTTTTTGAAGTATATGAGAAACAGGATGTTTTTGAACACTGTGCAAGAGTTGCTCAGCAATAGCTAAAATATCCCTGTGTTATCTATGCAGTTTCCCAAATCAGCAGCACGTCTCCCAGAACACAGCTCCATACTGAATACTGTGAAGAAAATTAACTCTGCCCCAGCCAAACCAGCACACCAAGCTATCTTTCCAGTTTCTTATTGAGCAATATAAAACATCCAGTAAGTGTGGAGTGACCTCCTGGCCCTGCAGTGCCAGTCGAGCCATGCTAAAGTACACTTGGCCACGCATTCCTGCCTGAGCTAAGGACCTGCTTATCAATTTGAAGAGCTAGCTTTGTGAGGGAGTGTGGGCTTTGAAGGTCTCCTTTGAGTGACTCTGAAGTTAAGGACCTGGCAATACCCTCTGCCTGGAAATTGTATAGGGAAGTGGGCTCATCTGCATTGCACCTACCCCTGTGGAAAGGAATTGTAAATTTAAGGAAAAAGTATCAGTTTTCAGGTACTGGAAAGAAAAACCAGCTGCTTTTAGAACTCACCCTGTGGAAAATGAATTGGTTTTCTGTAGAAGGTACTTTTTTTTGATGAGATGAATTGGGGTTTCGGCAGGTGTTAAAGCTGAAAAGCTTCTCCCACAGGCCAGAAGCGAGTGTCTTGCCCAGGTCAGGTTGTTGTACAGCCCTGTCCTCTAACTGGCCTCTTTGTTACTCACTGCTGAGCAATATTTGACTGTCAAGCTCTGCTGCTGCAGTTAAGTGTTCATTGATACTGCTTCCTGCAGAACTCCTCCAAAGTAAATCCAAGGTTTCTTCCCCCCCATTATGATTTGCTTCCAATCTTATTTTCCTTTAGGAAAGCTGCCAAATGACCACTTCTTTCTAAGCAGCAGTTTCAAACTTTCTTTTAGATGCATAGTTTCAGAAGAATTTCATATAAATGTTTTTTACTTGCTCAGATTTACATTTCTGGTTTCAATCTTGCATTCCTGCTCCTTTTTCAGTACAGGAACTTCATAAATTTAACTCTCAAGCACTCTGCCACATTTTCAGTAGACATGGTGTTGATGCTAGATTTCAGCTGGAGTTCTGGTGAAGCATTTGCTTGTAGACAGGATGGTAATGTCCCATCAGTCTGTCATGCCCTCATTTATTTTGCCAGATATCAGTGTTCAGATAAAACATTTTCCTTCATAGCTGTGAGATTTCAGAGAGAAATAGATAAATCCTGGTGTCATTTTTTCAGTTTGTGTTGAAGATGCACCTTGGTATGCTTGCTGGTCTGGCAGGTCTAAGGTCAGTTCTGTTACAAGGCACTACCCTTCCAGGCAGCTGAAAATACATGAACTGCTTGAATCTTCTGGGGTTATCTCCCTTTTCAAGAAATGAACACAGTACATCAAGAGAACTAACTAAAATGAATGGTTTGAAGAAAGTAAATCTATCTAGCTAAATGTGAGCTATTCAGGATTGTAGAGGCATCAGTGGAATCTTTAGCTACAAACAGGGCTTTTTTGATGCCAAAGTTTTTGTAGGCAAAAATATACTATGTAGTGTGGTTAGGAAGTTTTCTCTGTGTCTCGATGTAACGCTTTGTGTTGCTAGACATAATATGGTGAAGTTTAAAACTTTGGATAGAAAGCATATTCGTGTTTTTATGAAATGTGATAGCTTTGGATAGAAAGCATACTGGTGTTTCTATGGGAACGCCTGTTTTGAAATTAAAATTCCTGTGAATTTGGAAGCTCAGTCTTAATTTCATTATTAGAATGGTAAGTTCTGTATATTCTTGGCAGCAAGAAAAATAATTTTGCATTTATGTAGCAGAACAGATTCCAGGTATTCTTTTGTTCTAGAAAAGCTGAAACTAGTGTGCTGAACCTTGTAGATAATAGGAATCTTCTCTGATATTTCTTCTCCTTTATATGGGCATTGTGCAGCTGAAGATATTGCTGATAATAGTAACCCTAAATATGCCTTTAGTCCAAAGGCAAATAAATCTCTTTTTATAAAGACAATTGGAGCTAGAAATATACAGACTAAACAAATTTATAAGGCTGCAAATGAAGAGAGACTAATGTTATGGGGTGCTGGCCACATTTTAAGCTAGATTCACTGGGCAACAGTATGTTTTGCAAGGTCCATTGAGTTGGTTGTAGATGGCAAACCAAGCTCTTGGTACCTTGTGCTGTCCCAGAACCTCTGATCTATTCTGGAAAGTACAAGTGTAGGGAGAGATAATAGTCGTCAAGAACTTAAGCAGCATTGTAACTTCAGGGAGACTTTTTACCTTCTTAGTAATAAAAAAATATGGAAAGATGGGAGAAAGGAGCTACAGGTATGGTTTTAGGTTTAGAGAAATATGCCAGAGGCAAAGAGTCTGAGTGAAAAAAATACTCATTTCTCTGGCCTAACAAGAAGGAGGTTAAGTCATAGGGGAATACCTTTTAGGAGGAGTGTGGAGTTTTTCTGGGGTTTGGGTAATGTGATGTTTTTTAGTTTGGTGTTTGAGAGAAGGGTGTTTATTGGTTTTTTGAACAGATTACTTTGTGAAGCTGAAAGTCCATCAAAACTCAGAATCTGAAAGCTGAACTCCAACGAGCTAATTGGTGGGATTCTAATTTTCCTTTCTTTAGCTACTTTATAGAATACAAATTCCTCCTAAGTCACAAGACAAGGACTGAGTGAAATTCTATCATCTTTATTATGCAGGAGGCCAAATTTGAATGAGGATTACACTTGGTCTCTGATCATGCTCTGTAAATGTTCTTTTTTTTCCTTTATTATTTCTTTTCTCTCCTCTTTTATTCTCTCCCATGTAAACTTTATCTCCTCCTTTCATTGAGTGTGTCTGATGGGTCTGTCATTGGGAACCAGAAATGCAAGCCTTCACTACCAGTTACGGAATGAAAATGAAAAAACTGCTCTTCAGGGCTGGATTAAAAAAGTTTCTGGGAATATTTAAACTAATTCATGAGAGAATAATACAGGATTTGACAAGATGACTGAGGGTTGTTTATTATATTTGAGCTGTGGGTGAGAAGGTTTTATCTGCGGTAATCAGCTTTTTTGGATACACCTGGGACTCAGAATGCTCTGCAGGTTGTAACAGATTGATTGGCACCTGTGTAAGCTGCTAGGCATCTGCTTGTAGTTTAGCTGCCTTTAGAAAATTAAGCTTTTACTTAAAAGCACATTTCTCCATAAAGTATCACACTGTTAACTGTCAAAAAAAACCACAGGAAATTTTTAGCCATGTTTCAGTTGTTATACAGGAGGTGTGCTGTGAATTAAGGCTACATGGCTTTTGATGCATTTCTTCCACACGTCAGAAAAAGGTGATGACAAGCCTTTTATTTTGGAAGTTCTACCAGGACATGCCCAGATTGATAATCTTCTTGGAGAATATGAAATAAAACTAATCTCTAGCAAAAACAATCCCACTATTTTCTGTTTTGTGAGTCTTATTGAGCAGGAGTTTGTGTGTGCCTTTTTGCTGAACAAAAGCATGTTGCAACAACCCATCTTCTTCAGATAATACTCAGATGATCCTGTAGATCATTAACCACATCTTGCAGAGTTTGGCATGCGATGTGCAGCACACCACGCTGACATTCTTGCATAACTTCTCGGTGTGCTATTTGTCCTAACAATAAAAGGCCCATTTAAGTGAACTTCTTTGGAAGAATTGTTTTTTGTGAATTGTGCCAAAGTATCGCTTTTGGAATGTTAATTGAATTGATGTTCTAACAAAAATTAAGGAGTCAGTTGAAACTGCTTGACCTATTAGTATAATTCAAGTTTGACAAGGGAAAGATGTTCTTAGAAAGGTCAGTGGCATAAAGGGGATTTTTCTCCCAACAAATCAGGGCTTTCTTGAGTGGATTGGCCTATAATCATTCTGGGGGTATATAGCAAAATAGAAAAAAACAGGAAACACAGCCAAAATAGAATTATGAGCACTTTTTACAGGTGAGAACCATAAAGAGAAGCACATTAATAGTAGTTCCTGCTGTCATTTATTTTAGCTGGTTAAGATGAGATGGGATCTTGTCACTGCACACAAATCTTAAGGGCAGGTGTCGAGATGATGGGGCCAGACTTCAGTAGTGCCCCTGTGGTAGGACAAGGGACAGAAGGCACAAATCAAAACATAGGGAGTATAATCTAAATATTACGAAAAACTTCTTTGAGTGTGAAAGAACATTGGGACAAGCTGTCTAGGGAGGTTTTGGATTCTCCTTATCTGGAAATGTTCAAAACCTGCCTGGAATGATCTTGTGCAACCTGCTCTAGGCAAGCCTGCTTCAGCAGGGAGGTTGGACTAGGTGATTTCCAGAGGTCCCTTCCAACTCCAAACAAGCCGGGGTTTGTGTAATTTTCCTTTTGAAAAGGCTCTAAACAAGCTATAAGCTTGAATCTGTAAAGAAATATAGACAGCATTACTTTTAGCAAAGTTATTAATCCTTTTTAAGGGAAGACTCATCTTTCAAGAAGGTAGATGAAGTGGGTAGAATTTTACTGCAAAATCTTTTACATATTTTGTATTTGTTGGTCCTTGATTAAACATGTCCTTCAAATCTTACATATGGCGTATTAGCTAGCTTTAGTTTAGTTGTTATACTTAAAGGGCAGAGGAAATAAATAGGCTAAAAGAAATCTGCATAAAGCTTTTTTCATTAAATATATTACTATTCTTAGGTATAAAGTATAATGGAATTTCCATTTCCAGTAAGCACCCCATTTTTCTTCATTTCAGATGCCTTCTAGTGATTCTTTTTGTTTACAGTTATTCTGAATTAATTCCTTTCCCAGACACACTGATTGTGGTGGTTTTTTTTATTTGTGTAGCAATGTGATTTGTGCTTTTGGTACCCTTAGATAAAGCAGAGGAAGTGTGTGCTTCATTTCTTAATGCACGCTTGTAGGTGCTGGTGTAGACTAGCCTTCCAGGGGGTAGTTGTCTTCTCTTGGCAAAATCCTAATACCTAATTTAGATGCCCAAAAGGATGTTGGCTTTGTTACGTAAAGAAATGGAAATAAAGGATGAGTTTTATTTTTTCCCTTGCGTATCAGATTAGAGACAGGATCCCGAGTAAAAGGCCTTGATGCTTACTAATGCTATTAATTTCATCCAGCTTTTCCTGAAACCTGTTGTAGATTTTCCTCTTACTCCATGGAGAATATATTAATATCTGTTAAGTATTCCTGCATAAGTTTGCTTTCAAAAAGAAAAGGTAAGATTTATGAGTTTTTAAAAAAAGTGTTTAAGAATTAGTCCTTTCTCATGGCCCTTCACTTACTTATCTCTGTGTATTTTTCCTAGATCCTTATTTCTATCATAATTTAGATTCCCTAGTAACAGAGTTTATGTATATTTTATCCCAGACACTGTTGGATCACTGATGGTAGTTTAGTAGACTTCTAAAAAAATCTCTCTTAATAAAAATATTTTCATTTACGTAGAAAGGTACAGATTAATCTCTCAGGACAAAAGTCATACTGTGGAACCATAGCTCATAAATTTGGGATTATAGTGCCAAGGCATTTCCTGTTTTATCAAAACTTTCTCTGCTTCCAGTTAGATGACTGGTTGGATTTTCTTGAGTAACTTTATCCAGTTGTCCAGACAAAAATCAGATCTATTAAACTGGATTTTTAATATTGCATAGAACTCTATTCTATTGTCTGCCAGTAGAATAATTCAGAGTATAAGATTCCTGAATGTGAATTCAGTGGGGACTAGATTATAATGACATAATGTAATGCCACTTCCAGATCAGGAAAATAATGTTACATTCCTCCCGTATAACAGTGCACTGCAGTCTCGAGATCTGCCTTTTATTCAAATGTCATAGAGTTAAATGTATTAGAAAGCATCTTCTGCTTCACTGCTTACAGTTCATAAGGCTTTCTCATCTGTGGCAGTCAGCTCAAACACATTGTTGGTTCCTCTGAATCTGGGTCTTGCCTCCATTGGGATATTATGATCCTTTTTATGGGAAGAGATTTGTAGCACTTGGAACGAATGTCCAGAGTTATGTTTGCCTTCCTGAACGCCAGCCTCCAGGGGAGGAGAAGCAGCTCATGCGGTACATTTCCTTTATCTATATAAAAGCAGCAGTATAAATACCTAAATGCAGATAGGCTTGCCTCTTAGGTTTGGATCTAAGCTTGGGAATGACCTCTGTGATAAGGACTCTGTGTGTGTATATTGGTAGGAAGAAGGAACCATGTGCGACACGATGGTGCTTTTACAGGCTTTTATGTTTTAAATCAGAGAGAAAACAAAAATGTTATAAAGACTGAAGTTGTGTTAATAGTTAATATTTAAGTGTTTTAAAATAACCTCCATTTTCCAGGACCAGACCTGAGGGTGTCTAAGTAACTAATAGAAAATGATTATGCAGAGTGCAAGTTCTAGTCTTTCTAGTCATTGATTTTGTGTCCGAGGGGCACATTTGTTATTGGAGGTGTGGTATTTCTAGTACGATAATTAAAGTTCTGGAGGATAGGGCTCAGTTTGATCATGATTTCTTCTCACGCTTAAGTGAAAAGTGAATGATTAATCCTGGTTCATGGGTTGTTTTCTCACACTGAGCTGCTGTTTTGCAGAAGGAGTTTTATAAGCCTAGAATAATTCAAGTTTGTAGATTGGGGATGTCTTGGCAATTTCAGACTCCTTCAGAACTCAAAGTATTTGCTCATTAAGTAAAAATTGCATAGATTTAAGGGAAACTATGATTTCCTTTACAAATATAAGTCTTCTATTATGAGATAAAGATTCTTGATATAACAATTCAGAATAAATTGTGTTTAAAAGTGGAGTAAGCATGTCTCAATCATGTATTTGTTTGAGCCCACTTTCTTGACTCTTTTTGATGTTTTTTCTTTGGAGAGCTGTAATAAAGAATTTTCCTTTGTTCATTGTTCACTTAAGCCATGTGGTTGTTATTTTCTTCTTCCATGTGTGGCTCTTTCTACTTTAAAACATGAAAGTGAAGCCCTTTGGGTATTAAGATCACAACCCTCCTATGTTTATGTTATATTCTGCTTTGGCCAAGACATGCATATCTAATTTTAATAACTTATATAGAAGCTGCTAAAATAGGACACAGTTCATGCCTTGAATGTTGATTCATATCTCAGTAATGAGTATAAACAAAATAAACGTCATCTTGTTTTTTAGCAGCGCTAGACATCTGTTGCATTCTGAAACTTCAACAGACAGAAGTGGCTTCTATAATGCAGCTTTAAGAAGGTCTAATACTGGGTGAAGGTGGAGCTTAAAAGAATTTTATAGTTGCTCAATGGTAATTGTTTTTGTGGTTGGTGGTTTTTTTTTTCTGGGGAGGAGTAGGGAGTGTTGTGGAGGAGTTTTTCATTTGTTTGGATTTGTTAGTTGAATTATTTAGTTTTTCTCCATCTCAGAGACTTTCATTCCATGGGGAATTCTGTCTTGAAGAAAAACCAAATGTTGGCATTTTTCTGGCAGATCAGGAAATCATGTATTTGGACAGCTCCTGGACATGTAGAAATTGGACTCTTCAGTGCTTTGTGACTCATGTTTCCACTATTTCCTACTTATGTCCTCCTTGTTAGTCCTTTGGGATGGAGAGCTTTATTTTTATCCCCAAGTAACCACAGGTGTAGTCCAGTTCTTAACAAAGCTGACTTCAAGGGAAATATGATAAAGCCACCTACAAGAAATAAATACCAATCTTGAACAAGGTAATGAAGAACTCTGACTTCATCACTGTCAAAACTTGGCAGCCTGACTCATGTGTGGGCAGAAGAATTTTCCCGAAACCTTTAGGGACCCTTACTGTTTGTTCTTTGATAGTCATTACATATCTTGGTATATGTGCACAAATAGAAATCTCAGTTCCTCACAGAAGCATTTCCCCTGATGTCCTTTAAAGGGTCACAACTTTACTGCCTTTTCTGTGAACAAAAGGAAATGTTGTTCCCTTTTCAAAAGGGATCTTTGTCTACTCTTGTGATCGCGAGGATGTTCCTGTTGAGGTAACTCAGGAGCATAAGGGTCACCCTTTGAACCTTCATCTACTGCAGCTGAATCCTCAAAGCTTGTTTCTTTTTAATACTGATTTCTGTGTTGTGTCATGAGTGTCATACTTTCTCCTTTCCTTCCTCTTCCAGCTACCTCCCTAGGGTACAATTCCTGCCCCTCTCTATGTACACTCAAGTTCAGACTCTTATAAAGCAGAAAGAGAATCCGAAAGACAAAACCTAGCTGATACCTTGTGTCTGTGTTAAATCCTCTCTGCTGTTCAGATTACAGTACCACTTAAATCATACTGAAAATCCTTGGAAGGTACCTGGCTAATGAACTGAGAACTTCCTGGACAATTCTGCGATCTTGTGCAATTTTAATGCAATGATATCACGCCTCTGTAGCCCACCTTTGTGTACTTCTCCCCACTACATATTTACCTTAGGAACTGAGTTATGCTGCCACTTAGACTGTGGTGTCAGAGTAGAAACAGTACTTTTTTCAGTACTTTATTGAAGAGCTTTTTAGCTCTTTAATATTCGTTGTGTTTTATTCCCTCCAGACTGAAAGTAACAGCCTGTTTTGCATTCTTGTACGTGCTCAACACTGAGAGATTTAAAACTTCTTCTTCTGATAGAAGTTTTCTTGAAAGAGTGTGTGTGTGTGAAGTTGTGCCACTTCAGAAGTTGTGGTAAAAGCCTTTGAAGAGGTGGTAGGTAAGGAGTGTTCAAATGTGGCTTCTGCTCCCATAGACATCCAACTTCATGGGCTACTTCAGATACCACCCTCAGGGGACATGAGCAGGCAGAGAGCAACACTGAGGTGCTGCTGTTGTCAGTGAATCCCACAGCTGGGGAGGGATTGGGATGCTTGGGTGGCCTGTGGTCCCATCCAGAGAAAGCATTCACAGGGGCTGCTGCCTGCCAGCTGGGAACTCAAAGTGCAGTAGGAGCCTGACTAGCCCAAAGCCTAGATCTTAAATTCAAGTCTTAGTACACTTTAAATCTAGCCTTGCTTATTTGTCAAGCTGGCCTCTTGCCAGGTCTGCTTTTTGCTTCTTTCTCTGTTAGGTTCATTACAAACTTTATGGTACTGAGGTCCATTTGGCTCAAAGCTCTTTGATTTGTTTGTGACAACCACCATAGGATTTTAAAAGTGCATGTTGGTTGTGCTGCCTCTGAGTGGCTGAAGTCTCCAACAGGAGTTTGTATACTTGATGGAAGAGCTTCTGGAAAGCTAATGATGCTGCAGACATGGATACAGCTGTGGGGTTGTTGAACTGCTCTAAACAAGGCAAAATATAAAGATGTAAAGAAAATGAAAACTAGTTTTTAGTTGATTGGTTTTCAGAATTTTCCCTGATGTTGTGCCTTTGTGGTTGATTTGGTGGTTCTTGCAATTCCTCTGATTGCAAATTATTTGATAGTTCTGTCACTCTTCTCTGTTATCTTTATTTTTTTTGAAAGGGCAAAATTGTTTAATTGTTGGATTCAGGTCTTACCATTTAATATAACTAATTGTATAAAAAAATATGTGGTTGGAGTGGGACCAGATGGGTCCAGAGGAAAAAATAACTGGCTCCAAGAAGGGGATGGCTGTTCTCATGCAGTAAGTTTTTCATCCTAATGTCCGATACTCTTTTGCCTGACACCTTGAGGACTGATAATAATTTAAATACTTTGTGTGGTTTTGGTTTTTTTCCATATTTAGAGCTGTTCCACCCCTTAAGTGTCAGAAGAGGTCTGTACAAAGGAACTGCTGCAAAAATACATTGTGCAGTTTTTTCTGCATGTTGATTGTGCTGTGAGGGTGAGCAAGGGAGTCTATCCATAATCCCTTTGACATAATTAATGCCTTATGCAAGATAAATTCTTACTGTTTCTTTCCCCCTTTCAACAATATATTAGTTGTAGAAGTGGTCAGTTGGTAGTTGCCATGTAAAAGTGTCATGGTTTGTATTGCGCTGTGCAAGATTAGATTAGCATACAAATGCCATGAGACAAATAATAGTATTGTTCTAGTGCTTGGTTGCTGTAGCAAACGATTCTGGGGGCTGCATTTTATGGCTTCAGCATCTGAAGTGGGAGAAGAGGGGGAGATACATGTTCCATTGTGGTTTCCAGTATAATCAGGATTTGGGTGAGAACAAAATCAGTCATGGCACAAACTTTTATTGAAAAATCGGGGACATGTAAAGACTCTGTTGCAGTGCAACTGAAAGTACAACTTTAACGTGAGATTGGAGAAGAAAAGCGTAAAACTGAACTCTTCCCTCCCCTGTATCCCAATCTCCCTTGCCCTTACTCAGCATACCTAAACAAGGGTATGGCTATTCATTTTTTTTAAGCCTACTTTTTCCTACCTCCCAGATCAGTAGTTAAACAATATCTTTTGCTGAGGGAAGGCAAATCAGAGGTTATACAAAATTGCACCGAAGCAATTTTCCATAAACTTTGCCTAATGGTTTTCGGAATGCCGTTCATTGAACTTTTGACCTCTGCAATGTTAAATAACTGCTATTACCAATTATTCACTTTACAGGAAAGTATTTAAATTACATGCATGTTTTTAATGTGAAATCCTCGTTTTCTGTGTGTCAAGAAGGTAACTGAGGAACAATTATTTATTTTTTCTCAGCATTAGGCCTGAATTTATGGATATGTTTCTACCCTTTTTTCTGTCATTCACCAGCCTGAGAGATCCCACATTTTTCCTCATGCAAATGTTTCACATACTTGTGAGCATTCTCACCAGCTTCCTTTTACCCCTCTTTATAGTGAACTCTACACCTTTCCAAATCTGTTTCTCTGGCAGTTATCAGAATTTCACTGAGAGTTAAAAGTGCAATGAAATTTGGATTTTGTGTTCTAGCTTGAGGTTTCCCAGATCTGTTTTACTGATAATGATGAACACTTTGGCTCTCTTCTGGCAACTGTGGAGTAGTCCTGATATTTGACTTACTGCAGCGACTGTTCTGTTTCCAGCCAGAGGTAGATTCTGAGTTCCTTTCACAGTTCATGTGCAGATGTGTTTTCCTAGTATATGCTGACCTGCATTTTTCAGCTTTAATTTTTTCTGCCTTTCCTATTCCACAGTCTTTTACAAGGATTTAATGATGAATCATTGATGATGATGAAATAGCTAATGGTGGTCAGTAGCTTTGTGCAGAAGATGAATGTAACCAGATCTCTTCCAGATTTTCTATAAATGAAGGCCCTGTGCAAAGGGATTGTATGAAAAGAGTTGGAAAATTGTGTTGATTTTTAAACTTTTATAAGAGTCTAGTTGGCTCTTTTTCTCTTTATTTCTTTTTTTTTTCTTCTTTGTTCATTCACACTTATCTAGTGACCTAAGGCTGACTCTGATGGCTGGTTGAAATCTAGTGGTTTATCTTTTTCTTGATACAGTTTTTTATAGTAAATCATACAGCATATTCTACAGGTAACAAGTGCTTGGGGAAAGTAGAAGCTCTCAACAGGAAGGAAGGCTAAGTTTGTCTTTTGCCTCATTTCCCTTAGTCCCATGTCAACTACTGAAGAACATTGTTTGCTTCCCAGGATTTAAAGAATAGTTGTTTTTTTTTCTTCCAAGAAATGAATTTGAAGGACACCTTGGCCTCAAGGCTTACTTGGAGGTGCTGGAAGATAATCCCTGAAAGAGGGGAAAGAAATGTTTTAACTGTTGGTTATTAAGTGATGGCCAAGGCAACTTAAAAGATAAATTTCTCTTAGAATGTATTAGGATTTTCTGTATATTGTGTTTTTAATACTCTAAAAAATGTGTGAAACTGGTGGTGGGACAGATGCATATCAATACAGGCTGGATACCACAAGAGACTTTTCCTGTAAAGCCAATGTATCTGAGAACTGTGGGCATGTAGCATCAGACTAAATAGCTTACAGAATCCTTCAAAACCTAGGAAAAAGTGGATTGCTGGTATTGATTCAGATTTCTGAACTGGATGTACTTGAAAATCTGTACTGAATAATAAATTCTAGCAGAACTTGAAATGGTAGAACTTCTTTGTCAGTGGTGAAGTAGATGGATGGGCCATCTGTGGGTGCAAGCAGGGTAGTAGTTAATGTGACGTAAATCAACTAGCATGCAATTTAATAAAAAAGAACCCAGTTTTTTTTTGCTCTCTTCAAGTGTGAAAGCTGCATGAGCTTCCTTGCTCATTTGTCTCTACAGATTCCCTTCTCTGAGACTGAGCAAGGAGTGAGCAGCCCTGTTCTGTGGCACTGTTGCTCTCTTATGGAAAAACAGAAGGAAAAACCTGAAAGTGCTACAAATAGCACATTTTTACCTTCTCTGCTTCATCCAGACTTGTAAAATTGGTTTAAAATTCCTTAAACTCTTACTTGGTTAATAATGTGTTTTCCAGCAGACTAACATTTGCTGTGTTTAAACCTTTGCCAGGACGGGAGCAGTTCCATGGCCTTGGGTCCATGTACTGCAGAGGAGCGGCCGCTGTGATCCTTACGTACGACGTGAACAGCCTCCAAAGCCTGACAGAGCTGGAAGAAAGATTCTTGGCACTGACAGACAGTGCAAGTGCTGACTGCATTTTTGCTATTGTTGGAAATAAAGTTGACCTCAGTGATGACTGTACTTCACCACCAGATGAAAATAGACCTGAGAAGTCAGGTGCCAGCTGTGGCCCAAAGGTGCGAAAACAAGTCCGTGCAGAGGATGCAATTGCACTCTATAAAAAGATACTGAAATACAAAATGCTAGATGAGAAGGATGTTCCAGCAGCTGAGAAAATGTGTTTTGAAACCAGTGCAAAAACAGGATACAAGGTGGACTACCTCTTTGAAACTGTGTTTGACATGGTAGTCCCCATAATCGTACGGCAGAAAGCTGAGGGGCCACCGCAAACCGTAGACATCACGGACTACAAGCCAGCCAAAAGGACAAAATCAGGTTGTTGTGCCTGAACCATCTGTGTGACGTAAGAAAAGGGGAGGGATTTTTCACTCCAGCAAAATGAGGAATAGGAACTGCTTGCAGTTCATCAGAAAGGAAGAGTCAAGGAATAAATAGACTAGAATGTTGTATGCAAAAAAAAAAAAGAAACAAATCTTCTGACCATTAAAGGCTTCTGGGAAGCTCTATGTATAAAAAATGAGAATATGAGTGAAATTATGGAGTAAGACTTGCCAGTTTCCATGGGCTCTGAAGACAAATGATGTGTTATAACAATGGGTGGTGACAATCATTTGGACAGATTTGAAAGAGTCTGATTTTTAGTGACTTGCCATTTCATGTTGCATGTAAATGACCTGTTTGTGTACTCTTGAAAACTTTCATATGATGATCTTTTCCCTTACGATTCTAACTTTGGAAGATTGAACACATGGTACTTTTTTATTCTTAAGGAAAAAAAGAAAATCCAGGTATATTTATATTTGTAGCTAATAAATCAACTGCAGTCTTTTTATGTCAGACATGACAGTGTACGATTCAGAAGCTGAACTATTAAAATCACTGCGGATATCTACTATTCATTTGGAGACTTTATTAATGGGAATTCTTCTTCCATAGTGGGCTGCCATGTGTTAACAAGCAGTATCCTAGCTCTTTCTCTTCTAATTGCAAGTTGCAGGAGGAAGGTTTTTCTTTCCTTCCACTTCTCTCTTGTAGTTCTTTTTAATATAGGTGGGTTTTGGGGAAGAAATCAACCTTAGTTTGTCCGCACTGTTGTAAAAACCTCTTTTTGGTGCCTTTAGGGGTATCATTGTGTTCAGTACCTGTGTTCTGTCTCGTTTCCCACTCCTTAGTTATTCTCAGGCGCAGAGCTGCAGCTTTGATTTTTATCAGCTATGCATGACATTACTACCTGGAGCAGTAATTACCTCTAACTGGAGGGAATAAAGACTGGTGTTTTCTGATGTGAAACGGGCTAATGCAGGAGGAAGGGAAGAAACTGCCTTTTGTGGATTAAAAGGCCCATGAAAGAGTAATAATGAGGTACATGGTTGCTCTCCTGACTGCAGTGAAAAGGAGTGGCTAACACTTAATATAGCTCCTGGAGTTTCCCAACCCTCTCAGCTCCAAAGAACGCACATACGTGTGACCCAGCAGCTCACACTGAACTGAGGCAGAGTGAAGAACTTCTAGTTTTTAAACACCTCCCCCCACCCTGAAAACCCCTGCCCCGTTCCTCTCAAAACCAGCCAACCACTCAACCCCAAAGATGGAGCTTGCATATTTTCAGTTTTGCGAGCTCTTGTGTGGGAGCTCTGTCTTCCTTTGGATGCCTCTGGTAATTTTCTAAAACTAAGGCTTTGTCATTGTCTCTCTCTGTCCCACCCAAATCACAGTTATTTAGTACATAAGAGACAATTCCTAAATATGTAATAAATTAAATTATTACTAAATATATTTAAAGCACTTTTTTTGGAAGTACATCCTCTTTAGCAAATTGCTTCTGAATAGTAGCTTTGTTTTCTGCTTTCGAATTAATTCATAGTACACATGTAGTGGGGAAGAATGGCTCAAGAGAGAAACCACTGAACATTAAACCATCATAGGTTTGGGCTGGAAGGGACCTTTAAGTGTCATCTAGTCCACTCCCCCATGTGTTAAGCAGGTAGGTCTTCAACTTAATCAGGTTGCTCGGAGCTCTGTCCAGTCGAAACTTGAGTATTTCCAGGGATGGGGCATCTACCACCTCTCTGGGCATCCTGTTCCAGGGTTTTACCATCCTCATTTTAAAAATGTCTTCCTTATATCTAGTCTGCACCTACTCTTTCATGGTTTAAAATCATTACCCCTTTTCCTATTGCTACAGGCCCTGCTAAGGGTTGTAATCTTTTGAGTTTGCTAGTGGCTTGCAGACACCTACCAGTCTGTCAGAGACTAAACAGCACCTGAGCTGTGGTATTTTTAAAATGTGTATAATTAGAAACCTTCTAGCTATTAACAAAATTCCAGGGTCAGTATGTAGTCTTCCCTCAGGACTGGGAAGAGGTAAACAGGCTGCACTCTCAGTTTTGTTTGTGACCAAAGGGATCTGCTGGCACATCTGTGAGAGGTCCAGTGCTGGCTTTCCTTTGTTGACAACTGAACCTGCAACAAGCTCTGATTGCAAGGTCAGGCATTTTGGGAGATGCTCAGGAGATGTACATCTAAAAGGTACAGAACAGGAAAAATATTTGTACATTTAACATCCAACACTTCTTAAGTTATAAATATTTTCAATTCAGTTGCACCAGCATTTGATTCATATGAGATCTTAAGTAATTCTTGCAGTCTTTCTAAAAGTGCCAGCTTGGGTGTTTACAGCAAATGAGATGACACAGGAACCAGTCTTGTGTGCTGCACTTTTGCCCTTAAGGCTACGCTTGTCTGGCATGATGTTTGTGACTTTTCAGTGTTGCTGGCCATTGTTCCTTGAGAAATTTCTGGGTTATGATGGGTTGCCACTGTACCAGCCTTTGTGAGCTCATGGGCTTACGTGACAAAACCTGGGAAGTTTTGGGAACTACTGATGAGTTGTCTGGGGCTGTTGTGGTGATGCTGCTGAAGCCAAGGAAAATCCTCCCTGCCTGGACTAGTGAAGGTGGGTGAAAGAATGGATGAAGGACTCTGCCTGCCCTGCCAGGGAGGGGGTACTCATTTTACAAGCATTTATTTCCCCTGCCCCCCTCCCTGTTATGTCTGGATTATGTGAAGTGATTATATAGTGAAATAAAAGAGGTGCTATTTTTGGCCATGCTGGGTGAATGTGAGCTACAGGCCAGCCAGTGCCTGAGGTGATGGCTGAGCCAGGCTGATCCATGGTAGAGGATCCATCCTGCTTTCTGCCCCTCACAGGCACTGATGGTGCCAGGATGGAGGCTGCCATGAGCCCTTGACAACCCCAACAAGGCTTCAAGTCTTGTGGGGGCCACAAAAGAAGCCAGAACCTCCCCTGCCAGTGCCCATGGGGTTGGCAAAGCTTCTGAGCCTCTTAGTCATATCCTTGCCCACATCCTGGTGGGAAGCACTCCTGCCTGTTTTTGCTTCTCTCTCCGTGAGTCTGGGGGTGCAGTGATGTTGCTTTTTCCCTTGTTCAGAAGGGTTTAACTGTTGTGTGCTGGACATCTGCAGGGCCCTGTCCCCACTCCCCCTCAGTGGGTGGCCGTGTCTGGGGGTGCCACTGGTCCCCGTGAGGTTACAAGGGCAGCTGCTGCCTGCACTGGGGTGCTCTTGGCATATTGGCAGCGACCCCTCAGCCTCTCCTCTGGCAACAATCTCACACCTCCTGTGCCAAGGCCATGTTTACTGCTTGCTGTTCGCTAATTTTCTATTTCTGGCAGCCATGGACAAGCACAGTCATGTAGGGTGTGAACAGACTCTGCTCCTTTAGTCAATACACTCTGAGGGAATAACTGGGGTCAACTTACGTCACTGGGTTGACTTTACTATATCTGTGTTGATATACTGATGCACTATTACCTATGGATGGGGAATATAATCTCATTTATCTTCTCCAGGCTCAGCAGCATGTTCTGCTTCAGCATGTTTTCAAACAGGAGAGTGTAGGAAGCATACACCAGGCTTTGAAGCAAAAGATTTGGTCAAACCAAGGCAAAAGGTTTATTTTTTTTTTGCATCCTAGGCTGGAGCACTGTAGTTCAGTAAAAGGATTGTTTTATTTCCCTGTAGCTGAGTTTTTCCTGTATAAAGATGTTTTAGCTTCCTGAAAGTGGGTTCTACAGTGATAACTGTGGAATTGTTTGGGTTTGAAGGGATCTTCAAGAATCATCTAGTTCCAACCCTCTGGCCATGGGCAAGGACACCTTCCACTCGACCAGGTTGCTCAAAACCCCTTCCAGCCTGGCCTTCAACACTCCTGGGGATGGGACAAACACAGCTGCTCTGTGCAACCTGCTCCAGTGCCTCACCACCCATACAGTAAAAAACACCCTCCCTTCTGTCCAGTCTAAACCAACCCTCTTTCAGTTTAAAACTGCTGCCCCTTGCCCTGTCACTACAGGTCTTGTTAAATCTTCTTTAGGTACTTTGAGACTATTTTAAGTTCTCCCCAGAGTCTTCTCTTTTTCAGCTGAACAACTCCAACTGTCAACCTGTCTTCATAGGAGAGGAGGTAAACTTGCAGCTAAGGCAATTTGACAAGTCAGTCTCCTTGCATGCAGTGCTGTGGATTAGCTCACCAGGTGAAATCCTCTGCTGTGAGTGTTCCACGTGTTTGTGTGCACGAGCTCCCTCCACTTCCAGAGAGGCGATTGCGCAGGCTTTGGAGAAACTCGGCTGTGAGTACACAGGCCTGGAGCACATGACGTGCACAAAGTACAGAAGCTCAAGCCTGCCAGCACCTTGTGGGTCTTGTGGTTGGTTTGTTTTTTTCCCCGCACTTTGCTGATGTGCATTCTATGCTATTCCACTTAATGCTGTGCTGGGACTGCTCTGAACAAACTTGTTAAGAACAGCTTATTGAGTCAGAGAAAATGAAGAGGCAAAGCAACTGTTGGTGGAAGAACTATGTGCTAAAGTTTTGTGCAAAAGCAATGAGATTCGTAGGAAGATTAAGCAATATATTAGCCATGAAAAGCCAAATAGTTTGCTGCTGTTGTTGACATAATCAGTTTTTACACATTTGTATAACCTTCACTCGAGTTCTCTTTAAACACTGAATATGCTGCATTGCCAGAGTTGCATGCTGTACAACTCACAAGTGATAGCTGTGTGATCATCCCATAACCACTGATGTCTAGCAATATGTGGAAGAGGTAAGTTGTCTATTCTTGTGTATTTGTTACTGCCATGTTTAATTTAAGAGAATTGGCAAATACGGAATAGATTTAGCTCATGTTGACTGCAATGTTTTCCGTACTAAGAGTTGTATTTAGGTGGAATAAATAATAGTGTGGTAAGTTTGTTAAGGGGCTGCCTTTCAGAGCTACAGCATGGTCAGAGAACTTATTTAAAGCCCAGGTAATTTCTTTATTCATGGAAATACCTAATTATATGAACAAATAATCTAGGTCAGACAGTGTGCTAGGTAAGTACCTGAAGGCAGCTACTAGAAAGATGACAGGGAATTTTTACAAGGGCATGTAGTGCCAGGACAAGGGGGAATGGTTTCAAATTGATAGTAGGTTTAGATTAGATAATAAGAAAAAATTCTTTACTGTGAAGGTGGTGATGCACTGAAACATGTTGCCCAGAGAAGTTGTGGGTGCCCCATCTCTAGAAGTGTTTAAGGCCAGGTTGGATGTCACTCTGAGCACCCTGCTGTCCCTGTCCATGGCAGGGGGCTTGGAATGAAATTATTTTTATGGTCCTTTTCAATTCAACCCATACTATGATTCTAGAACTTTAACTTAATTTATATATTCTTTTGTGGGGGCAGCACTTATCAAATGTTGTAAATGTTGGTTTCCTGAACATTGTACAGCATGAATAATAAATTGTTTTAATCTGCAATACTACAATTTATTTGCTTTAATCATTCTAAAAACAGATTAAATACTATTTTACTTGTTCAGCTTAAATAAGTGATTTTAGACACAGCTTCCCTCTTAGGTCTTTTAAAGTGCCATGAAATAAACAAATGTATTCTGGTTGAGGAGTTTGACTTTCAGTGGGAGGAGTTTCCTGGGAGTGCTTTTCTAATTCCTTAGTGCAAATAAAGTATTTCAACAGAGCAGTCCATATGCATTGTATGGAGAAACACAGTTTACAAAATAGAAATCACCAACAAATAGAGATGTACAAAAAACAGGTTTTATTTATGTTACAGTGAGGTTGGAATGTAATAATGAAAGTCAAGAAGCACCTGAAGCAGGAGTGAGGTGAGTTACTGAAAAAACTGTCATTGCTATAAATGTTAATCAGATTATGTGGACATGAAATTTGTAGCTGATCCTTTTTTCCCTCCTCTCTTGCAGTGCTGACTGACAACTTTTGGTTAAATTGCTTTTCTACAGAAGGAAGGGGCTAGCCATTCTGGCAATTATCAAGCCTTTTCTATGGGAAAAGATGGTGCCAAATAAATGCCTTGCTTCCCTCCCCTTTGCTTTTGCAAGGATGACTGTGTGCAGGTTGGGATGGTGGCCGTCCCATTGGCACTTGTCCCCAGCTGCCAGAACAGCAGGCCTTCAGAGAGCCAGCTGACAGGGCTGCAAGTTCTGTGTTTGAGGGTCCTGTGGCATCGAGCAACCCTGCAAACCCTACCCTGTGTGCTGCTCCAACACGATGTGGTTAAAGCCTGTTTGTGATGAATGGCTTGATGTCAGAGGGGAAAAGGTGCAATGCAAAAACCAATTGCTGCTGCCTCTGCTCTGTGGGTGGTGTGACACAGATGAAATGCCCACAGCATGGTGGAGCAAGGGATCCTTTGGCTTGGGGTATGTCTAGAAAAAAACTCATCAAGCTTATAAAAAACCACTAATCTTCATCATGTACACTTCTAACCAAATTGAAAGAGTTGCATTTTGTGGTTACTGTTTTAGGGAGCCTGTGGGCTTTGTTATTGGCAGTGGTTTAGTGCTAAAGCATGGTGAGGCTTGAAAAAAATAAAAAGATTGTGTTGGGTGTGTTTGAAATGCCAAGCACAAAATACTAACATGTAAGTTAGGTTTCAGTGCTGGACATGAGCATTTTGGACCACAGTATATTTTCAGTATTTTGTAACAATTTAGGATTTAGATCACCCTGTGTTAATTTATGGAACTGCAGCTGTTAGTGTTTATTGTTGTGGCAAATACAGTAAATAGAAACATACATATATTCTCTTCAGGTAAATGTGGTGGGTATCTGACCAAGGAAACCTTTTATTACTGAAGTTTTTTTGGTGTTTCAAAGCTGTATTTCTATCATTTGGCAAATGATGTAACATTAGACTAGCAAAAAATGTGTATATATACTGCATAGTGGGAGAACACAGCACTAGATCTGTTAGACTTAATTTGTGTTATACTTCATTTGCCTTTACAGACATTTAAAAAATTAATTTCCATTCAGCTTTTGAGGTAATAAGTTAAAAAAAGCACCAACATGATTTATTCAATTGTCTAACCACCACAGAAGGCTCCACAGTATAAGAACTACATGACAAGGCAGTTCCTTATACTGTGAGAGACTTCTATAAGTTTTTCATACAGACTTGACATCTGCTGATATGGCTTCGGATGAGTCCTGCCTTGAGAGTGTCTCCCGAGGGCTTGCTTTGGAAGGGTTGGTCGATGGTGGTGAGCCAGAAGCTGTATTTGTTTGCAAAGTAGTGACAGGTTCCGCGTGCGCCGTTGCATTCGATGAAAGGAGTCGCCCTGAAATCTTCCAGGCAGCTCCCAGGAGAAACCAGTGACTGTCCTCCACCTTCATCACCAGCAGCAGTGTGCTAAGGAAGACAAGGAAGGCACTGTTCAGAGTGCAGCCTCACGCAATGCTCTCATCGACTTACATGTGTGAAAAGAGACAAACCACTAGAATTGCTCCCAATTCTTATATCTGGAGCAGAAAGTTGGCCAGTCCTGCAGCTGTGTAAGGGTTTGGCTATGCTGTAACTATATAAAGCAGCTAGCCCATATACTGATGCCTCTTCAAAATTTTCTAACAAAAATCTTTTCTATAGTTAGGATTTTTACTGTTGGAAATCTTAGAACTGGAAAGGGCCCACTGGAGGTCACTTCCCCTGTTCCCTGCTCAAAGCAGGGCTGACACCAAAGTTGCCGTCAGTTGCTCCAAGGCACTGTTGAATTGTTAACACCTCCAAGGATGGACCTCCCACAACTTGTCTGAGCATCTTGCTCCTCTGTTTTATTACCCTCACTAAGCACTACTTTTCACCATAGATCTAATTTGAATTTCCTAAATTATAAAGTCTGTCTTTGCATTGCATGTGAGGAGCACTGTGGAAGCAGAATTAGCTTCTATAACTAGTATGACATATATTTCCCTGTATGACATGTTTTTGTGACACCAAAATCATGCATCTTTTCACCACTCAACTGTTGCCTTTGACAGGTTCTGTGATAAGTTACATTCAGTTCCTTTTTTTTCTGTCAAAGGCATTACTAACAAAATGGGCATTTTCTCTGTCCCTTTAAGAGCTGTACAGCTGTATTTTTAAGTTCTACTGTTGAATTTTTGTTAGGAACTAAAAGAATATGCAATATAAAAGAAAGCAGCTGGAAAATAAAGTTCTTAAATGGTTTGGTAAATGTAGGGAATGTAAGAGGCAGCATAAATTATTACAACTTTGAGGCCTCTACAGTTGGAGCTGGAAAGCAGATAGTAAAAACTGCTGATGCTATTTGAGCCCTGGCTTGGGAGCAGCCCTGCTTGGCAGCCTCAGGATGAGCACTGGAATTCCATGCTTGGTCTGCAAGCTCCAACTCTATGCCTGTAACATCTCTTCTGGTATTGACCATGAATTTTTATCCTCCTGCAATGCTTACTCATATAGGATGTACGACAGCGGAGTGCCCTCTCTACATGAAATCTTACTGACTTCTCTGGGCAGAGTCTGTGCTGACTGAGGATTGTACCTTACTCAGGGGAAGGAGGTGACAAATTTAAGTCAAGGAATTAAAACAGTATGTACTCTGAGAAAACCACAAGGGTGCTCTACTTCTTCCACAGTTGCCTGAGAAGCAAAAATGCGTACACCAAACGCTTCATTTGCTCCACAAGCTAGCTGGGAAAATGGGAATTCTTCTCACTGTGTGTACCACAGTGCTGACAGACTTTGTCCTGGCAAAAAGTTCTTGCTAAGGTGACAACTTTGCTCTTAACAATGCTCAGTGTTTACATGTGGCTTTGCAAATATTTAATTAATTCTTGGCATTCTTGTGAAGTAACTATGAGATTGGTATCGGCTTTTTATAGAAGCAAAAGAAAGGTCAAACACAGGGATGGTAAAAAATTTGACCTAGTCTCTCAAAATGTGGGGTTTCTTTCTGTAACTAATTTTGGCCTTGCCTTTATCTTATTTTCTGAAAAATTTAAGTTTTTGGCTTTTGACATACAAATGGTTTGTGGGTAAGATTGACTATTGTTCTTTTATGATGTCTTCCACCTCAGAAATATTGGAGTTTTCCCAACACTGTTTACTTCAGGATTCAGCCCAGTCTTCAGTAAGTTAACAACATGGGCATGCTGCTGCAGGTTTTGGCTCTTGTGTTCTTCAAGCAAGTCAGAAAAATGAGCATCTGTCAGAACACTGACTGAGGTTTTAGCTGCTTTTTACCATGCTAAGCCCTCCAGTGCTCATATGATCCCTCTGTACAGTCTTGCAAGAAAAGGTCAGGCCGTTCAGTAAGTCTTCTGCTGCACACCCAGCACCAAGTTTTTCTGTAACATCCCATTTCCTAATTGTAAGATCACAAGATCGAAGAGATCCTGTAAGCCATGGGATGTACAGCTGTGTTCTTATTGCCATTAGAGATACAACACTGGAATTTAGTTTTAAAAACAACAAGGCTCTCTCCCTTTCCAGAGTAAGTTTAAGATGTTGGCTTCAAAATCTTTGACCAAAACACCAATGCTTTTTAAATTTTGAAAAGAAGGGGAAAAGTGTGTTGTTGCTTTTGCTTTTTTTCCCCTAGATCAGCTTACAGTAGTGATGTATGTAAGTAACCCTAAATCTTTAGCTGTGAAAATGCTTTGTAGGCTACTGTTACACCTCAGTTTAATTTTATTTGCTAAGTCACAGCTCTCCTTTTGTTCTGTTCTGAAGCTCTTTTTTGTACATAGATCTCCAGATGCTACTCTGACAAGACAAGGTTTTGTCTGAAATTCACAGAAATTTTCATCTTCCTCTTCTGCTTCCTTGAAATTACTTTTGTAGTTCCCTGGTTCCCCAGGATGATGCATGGCTTTGGTCTTGCTGGATCTGAGGCGGAGCAGCCTTACTAGTACCTAACACTCAAATTTAAAAGCCACTGCTGCACAAAATGTGACACTGGAGACCAAATACCATAAGGAAGGAATATCCGATCCACAAACTGCGCCAGCCTTCAGGGCAGTGAGGAATAGAAGCTTCTTGGCTGTGGACAGCAATTGCCACAGCTGGGGCCTCACAAACTGAGCAGCGACTGATATATGGCTTAATCTCTTCTTCTGCCACGGGCATCATTGGAAGAGGTGCTGTGGTTGAGAGCCAGTAGGATTTATCGTTTCGACTTGCATAATAACAAATGTCCCCAGGGTTACAGTAGAGGAATGGCATGGTGCTAAACCGAGACAAACATGAGCCAGCCAGCCCTGTTAAAAAAGAAGAAGAAAAAAAGCAATCATTCTTACAGAAGACAAAGCACATTTTCAGTTTCCTTCTCTCTCCCAAGTACCTGTCAGGAAAGCCCTGTGGTCCAGAATGTTTTGCTGGCTTTACAGGTTCCCTTGAGCAACCCTAGTGACTTGCAGGAGCTCTCTCAGGGGCACTCTATGAAGACATGGAGTTTTTATATTCTTGTTTTGCTGCTTCCTAAGCCTGTTTGCTGTAGTCCCAGCTTTTGGAATCGAGGCTGCTGCCAGCAATATTTGTACATACCTAGATCCTGGTTGTGTGCTTTCTCTTGTCCTTCAAAATACAGTAGGCTGTATCCACTCCAGAGTTTGTTCATGCCAACTGGGCACATTGGCTCTTGGTCGGACTGGCTGTGCTTCACCAGCAGGTAGCCCATGCTGACACTGCGACCCGGCATGCCTGGTGGCCCAGGGCTACCAGGGCGGCCTGGCTGACCTTAGAGGTGGGCAGAGAAGAAAGAATCCAACTGAGCTTGTGCTCCCACAAATTATCTGGTGCTAGCTGATATGCCAGCTAAGCTGCTGATGAATAGCTTAATGGCATGATGCCTTTTCTTTATGGTAAGTTATTGCTAGAAGAGCTGCAGTTCTAGGATCGGTGCTGGATCAGGCTCCCTAGTTTCTTAGATAATCTATTTCACATCAGAACTAGGGAAAGTCACAAATAAAGTTCTGTACAATGCAGATGAGCATGTTTTTCCTTTAAAATATTTTCTTGGTCCAAGATTAACCAATGATCATTGGACTTCTTGCATTTGATTCATACACTTGAAACTATGCTCTGCAAATACTTTTCTCTGTGTGCTTAGCTAACTAAGATAGTAATAGTTCTGCTCTTTGATTTGATAAGGACACAGGTATTTCTTTTACAAATACATTCCCTTAAACTTCATCTATCCAAGTATCACCTACCCAGCCATTCATCTCCATGAATATAACTGTTAGTTAAACATTAGGCTGAAAATGCTTAAAGAGAATAAATACACTCAGATCAAAACAAACTCGTGAGTGGACATCTACAGCTATCAAAACTTATTCTGAAAATATTGCTCTAAGGTAACTGTTAACAGTTAATTAGTTGTCCCTTGTGAAGTATCTATGAAGACAGAAACTCTCCTCCCCTTCCCTCCCCTCCCCTCCTCTACTTTCCTCTTGCTCCCTGCCCCCTTCTCTCACCCCTTCCTCTCTCCTCTCTCCTTTCCTTCCAGTGAGGTACTAACTCAGAGAGAAATGGGAAAGAGGGAAGAAGTGCTGTGTGATATCTCTTACCTTCAAATCCGACCGGACCCTGAAATCCCATTCCTCCTTGTTCCCCTCTGGAGCCAGGAGGAGCTGGAATGCCACCCCTGCCCTGGAGTCCTGGCTCTCCAGGTGAGCCTCTGAAACCTTACACAACAATGGTTGTAAGCACAGTGACTGCAGAGATATCAACATGCCCATCCCACTGTGTTAACATGTGCTCTACTTGTGTATGTTTGGTCCTGTCTGCTGGGTTCACTAATTTGTACTGAAGGCAAGATCTATGGTACTTGTTCAGGCAAAAAGAACTAAGTTCATTGGAAAAGGTTGCTGGGATCAGGACTACATGAACCCCACAACCCCAGTCCTTCAGTCTTGGCACTACTTATCTCTGGTGAGGCTCATGGCAAAAGGTGCACTACATCAGGTCTACACATCGCTAAGGCTATGTTATTCCCCGAGCTGACAGCATTCCCACAAGGATATGCACTTTTCCATTGAAGATACTCAGTCTTGATTTGCATGAGATCCATTTCTGATGTTGCTTTGGCTATGTGAGTGTTCCCAAAGTTATCTCCTGTTTTGCTTATGTTCTGAATGCTAGGAAAAGGAAGAAAGCTGCAGCTCAACTTTGGAGGACTAAAAATTGACTCTCCTTTCTGGTTTACAGAATTTTAAGTAGAAGAGCATCAAAGCAGTGTTCTGGTGGCCTCACTCTGCTAAAGGGAATGACTTTCGGTGTGTTTCCTACCTGGATCTCCTGGTGGGCCCTGAGGTCCCATATCTCCTGGGCTTCCCTGAGGTCCTATATTTCCACGGGGACCTGGTGAACCTTGCTCAGCAACCAGCCTTGGAGGAAGAGGGGGCAGCCCAGGAGAGCCTGGAGGTCCCTGGAAGCCTGTCATTAGAAGCAAAATGAAATAGTTTGATTTAAAAAAAACCCAACCACTCTATATTTTTCCTTAATGTAGTTTCATCCAGAGATATGTTGCTCTTACTTGGCTGCATATGTATGAGTGGTCTGTGGTCTACAACTCACCAACTTGGGTATAGCAGCTATATTATTTTGAGGAGATATCTGTGGGTATGGGATGCCCAAGGTGAGACAATCTCCAAGTATGGGATCATCTCCAAGGGGCTGTCTTCACTTGGGCTGTACATAGATAAGCAGAAGGAAATTAATGATGCTACTGCTCCCTCATTTATGACACAGGAAGCCGGGAAGTTCCCCCCAAACAGCTGCAGCTCTCTGAGGTGCAGGACCATCTTTTGGTGGGCTTCAAGAGACACAAATACATGATGGTATAGATGGAGTGATGGATTTTAAAGCTCTCTTTAAATATTCAGTGTATCTACTCTGGAGGATTAATTTAGACAAGAAATCATTCTTTTTATTAACCACAAAAAGCTCTGATTCTTGAGTTGGTACCTCATACAAATTAACTTCATAAAGGCAAAAAATTGACTACTCATGTTAAATTCAGGCATCTTTCCACTGGAATTTGTCAGGATTCTCACTGTCATGCAGGATGGAGGACTCTGGAGGTCACCCAGCCCAACCTCCTGCTCAAAGCAGGGCCAGTTAGATCAGCTCTGTGGAGCTGCAGAATGAGTGGTTTCCAAAGGAGTTCCACATCTGACTGCACACACTTACCAGTTACTCCTCGATCTCCCTTGGGTCCGATGGGTCCCAGATCACCTGGAAATCCCACTGTGCCCATAAGGCCAATGACACCTTGTTCACCCTTACGACCTTCAATGCAAAATGACAGGTGGCATTATTGCATTTCAGTACAAATCAAGTGAGTGCAAAAGTCATGGTATTAAAGCTGCTGTAGCACAGAAGGCTCCCCTGCTTCCTGCCAAGATCAGCATTTCTCATCCTTACCTTTTGGTCCAGGGAATCCAGGCAGGCCAGGTCTTCCTGCTAATCCAGGATCACCTCTACTTCCTTTTTGGCCAATTTCTCCAGTCATACCTGTTAGTCCACTTTCTCCTTTGCTTCCTGGTGGAGCAGGTATTCCAGGCTGCCCCTGTGGTCCTGGATAGCCTGTTTAGAGGATATACAGATTGTAATCTGTTTGTACTTAACACCTAGCCACAGAGGAAAGTAACAGAACTATCAAACTGTATCCCGTCAGGTTCTATTTCCTTAATTTAAGCAGGGAACAGACTTATTCAGCACTCCTGCTCCTGCTTTCAGGCTGGCATAGCCTTCTGCAGCAGTGGCAGAGGGATTAGAGCATGAAGCTCCCACAAAACTCAGTGTTATCTCAAGCAAGATTTCAGCAGAAACACAGTGCCTGCTGAGATACAGCCTTTAATGAACTATTCCTTCACCAGCAAATGCCCCACTTCACTAGGTGCCTCCTTGCTTCATCCTAAATTATCCAAGTAGCTAGAGAGAAATCAGAGAGCAGCAAGTACCTGACTCAGAGCCAAGGACTTACTGCTCTGTGTATCTTAGCGCTTCAGTTGAACATCTGGAACCAAGTAGTACTTCATGCTGTCTTGGGAATTATGGGAACAGCTTCTTTTTCTAGAATTGCATATTGCCTGAAGCTAAACCTGGCAGGTTTCTCTTCAGTTACCTCTGCTGCTTACAAGACATTTGGACCTTATTTCTGAGGAAAGAGTGACTTGCTAACTAGGGTTTTGAGTGGGGCATCTCTTATGCTGCCATTTGAAGCTGGATCACATGAGGATGCAAATGCAAGATGTATGTGGCAAAGTAAGAGTGAGCCGTTTTGGCTGGGCTATGGTGTTCCTGTTTCCACTCCTCTGACTGCTTGGAGAGTTGAAATCAGTATGCAGAGTCAGGCCAAATAACATTCTCTTTCAACTTGGAAGCCTAGGTTTTTTTGTTGGTTTTCAGCTTGTTTGTATAAGTTTTTGCTGAATTTACATAAAAATTTCCATCCATCATATAAAGATGTTAGTGGAACAACTTCTGCTACAAGCTCTTCACAGTGGCACTGCAGTTTGAAATGATTGTGCAGTCCAATAAGCAACAGGAATATTTAAGAGGAAAGACCTAATGCTTTCCAGTGTAATTTAGCTTGCATGGTTATTTCACATAGGAGAATTTTGTAAATTATTGAGACAATATTCCATAGACTTGCACGTCTGCCACAGACCTCAGATTTTAGAGTAGTAGATCAGCACAATGCTTCTGGAAGTTGTTAACAGAATTCTGGATTATTTAATCTGATATTTACATGAAAATCAAACTCTTCCATCAGGACCACCTGGAGGAATTGCCTTTTGCTTTCAAGAGGTCTGTCTCTATTATCTGATGTACCATTAGTTCTGTCCAACAATTTTAGTGTTGTGTTTAATAGGGCTCCTTTACTGAATCAAGACAGAAATAACAATGACTGCTGTTGCATGAATTACCTGGCACTCCATCTAGACCTGGGGAGCCTTTATCACCAGGATATCCTGATATATTTGAAATCCCAGGAGGACCTGGAAATCCTTCCTGCCCAGGAATACCAAAGGGTCCTGGGACTCCTGAAAGGAAGAGAAAAAATAATCAGTACTGCAAGGAAAATGCACAATTGCAATTAAGAGGACTCAGACCAAGAAGTGGGATTTTCAAAACAGAAAACACCCGCAGTTCCACCTGATTTTTGTTTTGTTTTTTCAGATAATACCGTGGAAGGTTTTTTTTACAGAACTAAATACTAGTTCTCTACCGAAGTTCCCTGGGTAGCTAAATACAGCTCACTGTGGGGAAAACTAATAATCTTGTGTCTGCCAGGTAAAATATTATTTCAAGATTGGAGGTACTCAAATTATCCTAGGTATACTGAAGCCAGCAGGAAAGCAGCTTTGTTCTGTGTCTGCAGAGTCAGGGCTGTCACTTAGCATTATTTGGGGACAGTTAAAACCAAAACTTCTTTCTAGAGATGAAAAATTGTTAAATAGCCAAAAATCTGCCCTACCAATAACAGATTATTCTTTTAAGTACATTGAAGTTGTCAGGAAGTCAACCTTCTGTTTATAATTGTGACAAATAAACATGAATGAAGCAAACTGTTTTTTCTAATGCTTGATAATAAATCTCTGAAAGGTGTTTGAGGTGGCAGAGCATCTTAGTAACATTAAAGTGTAACACAAAAGAATAGGAATGAGCCATTGAACCAAGCAGGCAAAGGCAGAAAGTTTTTATATCTATGACAGTCCTTAATCCTTTCAGAGCTAAAATGTTGGAAAAGTTAAAAAAAAACTGAAAAAAAAAAAAGAAAAAAAACCAAACAAAAAACCTCATGTAATTAGTTGATTTGTTCATAACATCAGTCTGGTGGCTTTTTGATGGGTGAAAACAGGTGGTGACCCATCCTGAGATGAGCCCAGCCTGTTACAGCACAGTAGGCTGGAGCTTACTCTGCACAAGGGATGATGGCACCAGCAAAGTACTGTGCTTGGGAACAGAGCCCTTGAGGTGCCACCAGGACTATCACACATCGACAGACAGTGAGGCTTTCAGGAGAAAGGTAAACTTGGACAGGTTTGCAACAAAAAGAGAGGAAAGGCATGTGTTTGTGTAACTGGAGCTTCCTTAAAAATATTTGGGGAGCTGATAGCTGAGAGTAGCCTCTGGCATTTGCAGCTTGCTGAGCCCAGTGGGTGCTACAAGATGTTGCTACCATGGGGAAGGACTCAGGCTGTCCAGCACTGGGGAATGCACACTGCTGTTCCTGAGCAAGGGCTGGCTGAGCTGCAGCACAAACTCCAAACAGTGACCTTCCCAACTTCGGAGTTCTCCTATTCAACTGTCTATACCATAGTGTATTTTGTGATCTCTAACACCCACAGATGAAACAAATAAAAGGTGGAACCCACTCTCTGGAATACAAACCTGGAACACCTCTGTCTCCCTTCTGGCCTGGAGGTCCTCGGCTGCCTTCTACTCTGCTTGGCTCTCCTGCTTCTCCTTTGTCACCCACTGCACCTGGGAAGCCTGCAGAGCCGTACCCATCTGGACCTGTTGAGTTGTTCAGATTAAAGAGGAAAGCTGAAATGTTTCTGCATATAACACTGCATGCTAAAGTACATATATAGAGCATGTGGCTTTGCAAAATACATGAGTCTGTAATGGCTCATTGAAGAAAAGGCTCAAAAGGAGAAAAAAAGGCCTTGAGGTTTTAACTTTATCAGAGGAATGAAGTTACAATTTGAAGTTGTTTTCTAATCCACTTGGGGGGTAGCACAGAGTTTGTATGAAGTTGTTTGCCAGAGCCCACAATAATGAAGCACATTCCAAAGCTTTGGAGGATACAGTTAAGAAAGCTGCATTACAAAGATCTCACCAACCAAACTTGAAGCCAACACAGTGTTGTGCCTGTGAACAGGCAGAGTAAGCCTCACTTACCTGGTGATCCTGGTAAGCCCTTGGTGCCTGGTAAACCATGTAGTCCACTGATTCCTCTTAAGCCAGGCTGGCCTGTTTGAAAATGACATTCATGATTATCATTATACTTTCTATTAGCCTGTATATATTCCTGGGCAAAAAAACCCCCAAAGACCCAAATGCTTGAATAAATGCTATTCTGTGTTAAAATAATGGTTTATTATATGCAAAATAATTAATTACCATAAGTTTATTATGAAATACGCCATTCTATGGTTTTGTTATTGGCAAATTTTGTTATTATCTGATAAACTCATTACTCCAGAGATATTTTTTTAAATATCTCTGATCCATCTGGTAGCATGCCATTAGTTCCAGTCTTGCTGCCATAGTTTTTTTAATACCCATTTAGTTTTCCAAAATCCTCAAGCCAAGACAATTATGACATAATTGTAGACTCTAAATGTGTTTGTAATAAAGCTGTCTTCAGGAGCAATTCGCTCTGAGTCATTTAAAAACCCCAACAAAACCCTAACAAAATGTCTAATAGCTACTGTTACTATTGTTACATGTTAGATTTATTCCGTCTGTTTGTACCTGTCAAAGTGGTAAGTATGATGTTAAAGCTAGACAATGGTCAGAGCTCTAGAGGGCTATTCAATCTCAGAAAAATAAGTGTCTGTCTCTCTTTGCTATCTAAAAGCACAGTCTTTGTAACTATTAGCTTAGCTTTGATGCAGATTCAGATAGAAGAATCTTACTAAAAGCAGGGTGATTTCTGGCTCTAAGGTAGCAAAAATCTGCTAACTTAATATATTAAGGAATTAAGTGGCAACCATTGAGATTCCGTATCCTGTGATACAAACAGCTTCATTTTAAATTATCACCTGCATTTTGATAGCATAATTCTGTCTAAGCCATAAGTCATTTATTCTTGAAACCAGATACTGAATCAGTTAACAATTTTTGGTGATGATGCACAACAAATACGTTGCTTGCTATCTAATGCCACGTTTTAATATTCTCATATTGTATATTACTACCCTCACTGTATGTTTAATAATTTGTTATTTTTTTTTCTTCCTAGTTGTCATGAAAAACAAAAATGTTTCCTGAAAACTGCTTTCCTAGTTGAAGAGGTCATCAATAGGTAAAATGAGCTGAGAAGACATCAGAAGCCATAAATCAGAAAGCAACCATGTGTGTCTTTGTTAATGCACCTGGACTTTGTGAGGAGTAAGTGTTTTAGCAGAGGAAACTCTGCCACTCTGAACTGCAAAACCCCCCTTTCTTCTTCTTCACCCCAAAGGAGCACTAGCAGGTGCTCCCACAGAAATGACTGAACAGCTGAGGCTGTAGGAATACCTGCTTGTCCTGGTAAGCCAGGCCAGCCGGGAGTTCCCCTTTCACCATGAGATCCAGGTGTCCCAGGGCTTCCTTGCTGCCCTGGAGGGCCAACCAGTCCTGGCAAACCTGTGTGACAACAATGAATCATTGCTCATGAGCATCCTTAAAACCAGTAGCCCAAACACGGACTTGTGCTACTTTCATTCTCCCAGGCAGCAACATGAAGACTTTCCCTTCCTAATGTCCTTGTATGACTGCTCATTCAAAGGGAAGAAAACTAAAGAGAGCACAGGTAAGAGAGATGAAGTATAAAAGAACAACTCAT
The DNA here is from genome assembly GCA_013400955.1 of Drymodes brunneopygia. Taxonomy (NCBI): domain Eukaryota; kingdom Metazoa; phylum Chordata; class Aves; order Passeriformes; family Petroicidae; genus Drymodes; species Drymodes brunneopygia. The sequence goes on from VZTZ01012115.1 coordinate 176,939, forward strand.
TACAAACTTCAGGTTTCTGACAACCTCAGAAAGACAGTGGGCTCCTCCTATTAAAATGATAACTTGACTTCTATTGCCAGTTACAGTAAATGATTTCATAGCTGTGCATGTCACTTTCTCCTTCTGCTGCACCTGTTTTGCCTTTCCCACTGAGAAGCTGATCAAACAAGAACTGTTTCCCAGTGAGGCACCTATCGAAACTCTTCCACTCTTGGCTGGAGTTTCTAAGCCCTCTAATGAGAAGTATGGAACAACTGTTCTGAAAGAGCATTTCCATGATCCTCCTGCCAAAAGACATGTTCTTAAGCCCTGAGTGTATGATCCAGCCACAGGTGAACCTGACTTGGCTTCTCTTGTACAGCTGGCCACTGAACCTGGCTCGAAGGCTCTGTAACTGTGTCCTGGGGGGTATTGACTTCATTTATTGCAGGAAAGGTCATTGAAAAGCCCACTCCTTGTAGTACTGAGATATTAGAATATCTGAGTATGCCAGCAATACAACATTTTGACTGGACACATCGTTGCTATAAAAAGGAAAAACTGGTATGAAGCAGAGTTAGGTTTTTGCAACTTCCTCTTAACTTCCACTGTGAGTTCCACATCCTTATCACTGCTCTTCACCAACTTACAGAATGCTGAACATATTAAAAAACTTAATGACTTTCTTTTAGAAAGAGTATTTTTCTTTTTCCTCTTAAACAATGTTATTCTTTGGAGTGTTAGAAAGAATGTTTTACCTTCCTGTCCCACAGAGCCAGGGGCACCCTGCGTGCCCTTGAGGCCTTCAATGCCAGGGAAACCAGGATCACCACCTTCTCCTTTTGGTCCCACACCTCCTCTTATGCCTGGAAAAACACAAAACAGTATATTCTTTTAATAATATCTGTACAACCCTAAGCAAACAAGCATAGCATGAACTTGGCTACTGAATGGGTCCTGGTCTTGCCACAGGAAGACATTCTTCTAGTTAGGGTGCCTATATAATCTGGGAGCATGAACAATCCTCTGGCCAAATGATCATTAAACTTGTTTTTAAAAGTACTCTCTGAATTATGTTGTCACTGATGTTCAAGTGCGCTGCATGTACAGGGAAATTTCACACATTACCTAACAACTCAATCCAAAATCTATGAGAATTTGCTATTCTACCTTCTACAATCATGGCCTGTCCTTTGTCATCAATAGCAAAAGAAATTACATAGAAATGTTTACTGGAGTTGAATATGATGATGTTTACTGCTATAATGGTGCTTTCAGTTGAAGAGGTAAATGTAGCACATATTAATTTTAATAAAGAAAAGATTAACCTCTCTAGGAGCTGTCATGAGAGCACAGGTTCAAGAGCCATCAAAAGCCCATGGAAAGCTCCCCCTCCCTTCCTCTGGGAACTTTAGTATGCAAAAAGAAATACATCCAGAGAGCAACTGTAAAATTAATACCTGTTAGGCCTGGCACACCAACTTCCCCTTTAAGGCCTGGCATTCCTGGTAAGTTTATAGTGTCTCCCCGATCACCTATTTCAAACAAAAATGAACACATGAGTGGTAAAGCTTTAATTTAAACAGTACTTCCTGTTGCTTAGAAGGAATTGCAACTTCAGAGGCAAAATTTGGCAGTTATTATCTTTGTAGAATAAAAGACGAGTAAATTAAAGATAGCAAAAAAAGTGTCTAGAACAGCCTCCCTCTTTGCCACAGATGGATTTATCCATGGACAGCACACGTTGCATGAAATTTGCAGTATTAACCTTTTTACAGCGTCCCACATCTACAATATCATTCTGTAAGTCTGTAGAAAGACTCTTTGAGATTGAAGATCCACTGAGACCCCTCAGAACTTAATGTCAAGTATTTGATGGGTGATGAACCCAGAGAGTGCTCAGATAAGAGAACAAACTCACCTATTTCTCCATGTGAGCCAGGAGTACCAAAATGGCCTGAAATTCCTGGAACACCCTTTTCTCCCTATCATATGATTGAAAACAGGCATCAGTTAGTGAAGATGAGGATTTATTCAACCTTCCAAGCAGCTGACTTTGGAAATACTGAAAAAAGGCTATTAAAATCACCATTTTTGGGTTTCTGTAGTACTTTATGGAGTAACTTGGCAGCAGTCAGTTAATCTAAATCAGTACCAACCAAGGGACAAGTTATGCTTGCAAAGGCTTAAGTTTAAAATTGAGGACATCCTATTATGCATATATAGCAGTGAGTCCTTGTGCTGGTTTTGGCTGGGGTAGAGTTATTCTTTTTCATAGTAGCCAGTACAGGATTATGTTTTGGATTGCTGGAAACACTGTTGATAACA